>CM058229.1:96059497-96469497 GCA_030180135.1 Orychophragmus violaceus
TAGGATGTGACCCCATATTCTCCGGACCACACACCTACCGGCGTCACTCAGTAGGTTAAAACCATAACCAGAATCACCACCCGAAGGCCCGTGTCCGATCAGGTAACTACCCGAGGATCCAATCGGGTTGGAAGTACCAGAACACCATCTCTAGACTTGCGGGATCTAACACACCCTATAGAGTCCTAATAACAACAATGTAACCAAGCAGACTCACTGGAACTCTATCACGCAATACCAACAAGGTCAAATAGAACTACCATCTTAATCCCCAGTCTATCCCGCAAGTCTTACCTCCAATCTCCACATCACCCGACCTTACTCAAACTTACCCGGTCCCGCACTAAAGTAAGTCTTTACCATTACAGTCTACTTGGCCCAACACCAAAGTAAATAAATAATCACACAATCAACAGTCTACGCGGCCCAACACCGAAGTAGATACACAATCACACAATCAATAATCACAACACCACACAAACAGTTAATTAGGTCTATTGGTCTTTTAACATTTTCTTAACCTTCACTCATTCAATCCCTACCTTGGGATCAGTTGATTACTAATCCCGTAGACGGCTTCTTAATCACACCACATCTTTTACTTATCCCTTCCTAAGTATCTTTTAATAAGTCCTCGATCTGTCGGTTTAGAGTTAGTAAGATTACTAACTCCCCGACATCTCATTATTCATTAACTTCTATTCATTACCATTAACCCGACTAATTAACACACCCGTTATTATATTCTAAGTGTGTTATGTATTTTAACCGTATTTTAATCAACTCATAATTTCACGTATATAGATTCATTTAGATATGTTCTTAAGTACTTATATATACATATACGTCCTAGCATGCCATTCTATATGTATGCATCACCCAATCAAGCAATCAACGAACTATCAATCAATTAATGCAACACCTAATTAAGAAATCAACGAACTATCAACGATTATGGATATAAGCTAACTAGCATGCATCTCTTATCCTAACCATTTAATTAGTTAACCGAGTTATTAATCAACCTAGCCGTTCTAACCAATTCAATCAATCGGGTATGCAACCTAAACTACGTTTTATCATTCCGGATCTATATGATTCTAACTAAATGCAACACACAATTTAGCCGACTCACAATGATATTGTGACGGCGGACGGACGGATTGACGGACTAGCAGAACAATGAGACCCGGCACGAACCTGACGCTAACCCGAACCTTCCCCAAACAGTCGACTTGCTTTGACCCGACCTTGACCCGCACTTGACCGTAACGTTGACCTTAGTGATTCTGATCGAGCCTCCGAACCATCCTCATCTTCTCTCTCCTCTTTACCTCCTTCTCTCTCCTCTGGTTTTCTCTCTCTCTCTCTCTCTCTCTCTCTCTCTCTCTCTATCTCTCTCTCTCTCTCTCTCTCTCTCTCTCTCTCTCTCTCTCTCTCTCTCTCTCTCTCTCTCTCTCTCTCTCTCTCTCTCTCTCTCTCTCTCTCTCTCTCTCTCTCTCTCTCTCTTTCTCTCTCTCTCTCTCTCTCTCTCTCTCTCTCTCTCCCTCTCCCCTCTGGTTCTCTCTCTCCCTTTCGGTTTTCCTCCATCTCTCTCTCTTCTTCTCCGGTTCTCCTCTATATCTCTCTCCCTTCCGGTTCTCCTCCATCTCTCTCTCTTCTTCTTCTCTCACGCTTTTTCTTATCCTTCAAGCCTCATCTTCTCTCTCTCTTTTCTTCTTCTTCTTCGTCTTCTCTCTTCTTCTCTCTTCTTCTCTCTCCTCACGCTTCATCTTCATTCATCTTCATTCTTCTCTCTTCTCACGCTTCATCTTCTTCTCTCCTTCTTCACGCTTCTTCTCTCTCCCTCCTCCTCCTCCGCCTCCTCCACGCTTCTTCTCTTCCTCTCCTTCTATCTTTCTCTTGTTTTTTCTGTGTGGAATAATATTTATAGCAAAACTCAATGATCTTTTGTGTGACAAGTGTCCCCTCCCTTCTCATCTCTTCATGCCACACCACTACTCTTGCATGTGAAAGCCTTGGAGAACAAGTATCCTCTACCCATTTCACGACATCCATATTTGAGTGAGGTAAAATTCATTGCATACTACTATTTTTTCACGTTTTTGTTGACACATACACTTTTCTTTTTGTAAACATAATAATTTGTTTTATCACTTGCTTGCTCCCCACTCTTCTTTTGATCATGAATCTAAAAGATATAGGTGTCGCCAGGGAAGAAAAGAAAAATGTCTCTTGGGGGATCATTCAGGCCAAAGACATTGCACCAATCATTTCTTAGAAGCATCTTATTCCCGAACCATTCCGACCTACCGATATTTTTGTTTTCGTGTTTAATATTTTAGAAACTCTTTAGCTGCTTCTATAAATACACCACGACCCATATTCAGATTCTATATTCTCTTAGATGAATTTAGAAATTTGAATCACCTCATTTGGATACCCGTAACTCCCGTTATGAATTTTACAAATTTTGTCGGTTTTATCGGTTTCCTTTCCCGATAGTCCGAAAAACTCATCTATGGTCTGTTTCCACCATTATTGGTCTTCTAGATGTTTTATTTATTTAAAAAGAATAACATTTGGCCCATACCAGCTTCCGGCTCAGATTTTGATAAAATTACCAAAATGCCCCTCGTCTCTTAGAAATACAGTGCCCCTGTTGACTTTCTGATTCCTGTTGACATATTTTGTGAGACAGGTATTACATTCTTCCCCACTTACAGGAAAATTGTCCCCGAATTCTCCGTTACTAACAACTTCGAATCGGAATATGAATCCTGTAAGTTTCCGTCTCTGAATCCAATCCAACTATGCTCTGCTGCTTATACTATGCTCCCAAACTAAGCTTATACTCCCGATGCTTACTGACTTCCGAACCACTGGTTTGCACAAAACTTCTCTACACTGATCTGCATTCTGATTGCACATTCATTGGTCTTGACTGCACGGCTCCACCCTGAGTCTTGTTTCCATCTGCGCCATATGATACTGCTTGAATTCTAAATCAACTGCAACTACACCCTCGATGCTCAACTAATTTTTGAAATATGGTTTTGCTATAACTCTCATCACACTGACATCTTAAATTTCCCACGCTAGTTGGGTTGACTCTCGATCAATCCTGACTTCTCCATTTGATTGCTTCATCGATTCTATCTCTGATTCCCAAATCCACCAATTCTGACTGAATTGCTATACTCCACTTCATGAATTCAACTGCGCCGACCAATACTACAGGCTTCCTCACTTTGTCTTGACTTTCCCCGATCACGCAATAATGACTCATCTTTCATTCCCGTCGCTTAACTTGTTTCCATTGATTACCGCCTCGATCGATATTATGTTCATCTCGCTTTTCTTCCTTCCATCTAAACCGCCATACTCATGCACGCCTCGAACTTCCTCGATCACTGATCTCCAAAACTGTTCTTCCCACTGATTTCCTCGAATGGACTCCTCCCCTGACTTTGATGCTTCTGAATCTCTTTGCTAACTCATTAAACTCATTCGTCTTGATTTCTTCTGCCACTGGTACCCAAACTCTTTTCTGAATCCACACTGACTTTCTTGCAGGCTCGGGTCAAACTGCTTCCTGATATCTTATCTCGCCTCTCAGGTTTGGGTTCGGTCTCGTGCCCTTGTCAAATTGTCCATCACGTCCTACATCAACAACCTCAACAACAATGGAATGGTTAGACCTTTCTAACTTACTTCCCGATATCACTTTCTTATAGAGATATAGGTATTTAGTCACGTACTCAATGGTTACATGTGGCTAATTATCAATATCTTATAATTCCGCTCAACCTCAAATAAGCTTCCTACAAATACCGCTTTATAAATTGCGAGCTTAGATCTATCTACAAGGTTCTCTACCTTTCTAACTATCCATGAATTTAACCGATAACTTATCATCTCGTCTACACAGGACTAACGGTTTAACACATACCCAGACGTCTAACACCCTATCCGATCAATCCAAACGATTCGCTAACCAAAAATCAAGAATTACTTTTTACCAACCTAGCGAATCAAACAATTCAAAGATGCTCAACATTCAACTAACAACCACACGAGATGATTAATGCACCGAATCTCAATTAACAATATAGTGGTTAAACAAATGCAATGCTAGCAACCTAGCGATCAATCAAATGCAGTACTACTAAACCAAATCAACCCATGAGCAATGCAATGATACCATCAAACGCTCTAGCAACCTAACGATCAATCAAATTCAATGCTTTAAAACCAACAACTAACAACCTAGCGAGCAATCAAAGCATCAATCAATTCAACATTCTAACACCCTAGCAAGGAAATCAATCACACACAATCAAGAAAGCAAATCGGCGAGTGCAGTTATCTCTCAGGGTTCTAAGGGAAACCGTTTGTTTGGACCATCATCTATTTTCACATCGTAACTATATTGCATTAACAACCATCATGAGTATGCAATATAACCACTCCGCTACTCAAAACGACAACCGAAATACTCAACATCCACTATGTAAATAAAAATTCTATTCACCACATAGAATTTTAAATGTATTGGTCTGTAGGAGTCTACATATTAGCGGTTCCAATCCGTCCAAAAAGAAACACCGCTACACACAACCAATTCTTCAGAGACGAACACAAGACGATCTACACATCAAACAGAGAGTTAGAGCCCTTGCTTACCTGGGCCTAATCTATTTACTAATCTCCAACATGAGTGGTACAACTCATGTGGATCCTAACCGGCATGTGCGCCAAGAGGATGGAATGAGTGCGGTGGTGGCGGTGGTGCAACGCGGTCTCGATAGAAAGGTCCAGCAGGGCATGACGGAGCGTAATATCTTACTCGGTCATAAAAGAGGCATGGCGGGAACTGCATTAGTGGCGACAACTAAGATGATGGAACTAGCGCCGGATCGGACTTGGTAAGATCGACACCAACAAAATATTAGTGACTGACAACATCTGGTGAAGGCAGCTGCGGCTAAGTTACCTCAAACTTCTAAGGTTTGGATAACTTGAATAGTCCACCATCATGTCTTCCCACTGCTGCTCCGGGATAGGCCGCGAATATGTGAACACTCCGTATGCTAGTAATATAGGCTTTGACTAACTAGGGAAGATCTAACGAACTCTCGGTCGTCCATACTGAGGTTGCTCCTCCTGTCGTCGCAAACCACACACACACTGATCCTCCCAGGACAACACTGCAGTGTGACTGCAACAAGATACCAAAGGATTAGCACAATCCTAATAACATACCCATTCCCCAGTTTCACGGACGCGACTCAGATTCCTAATTGTTGCATGGCGACACATTTCGACTCGATAAAACATTGAAAACATTGAAATACCGGAATTTTTGAACGCGTGATGAACCATGCTCTGATACAACCTTTTGTAACGCCCCCTTCCCGTTTTCCGCCGACCGACGAGCTGACCGGCTAACAATCAAACAAGAACATGATCGATCAAACCCGAGCAGTCATACAAGAAGAGTTTGTCACAATACAAAAGCCAAAGACAATCCGGTTTGAGTCAAAGGCTCGAACCAAACCATATTTGACTCCGTTTACCTTGTTTCCGCTATACGAGGCTTTTCAACCCATACCACTTCCACGAGTTGTGTTCGGTTTGGACTAAATTGTATATCAAGGAATTATTCCGTTTTTTATTTTAAAATTATAAATTTCATTCATAACAATATACGGTCTAATATAAATCATGTAACGGGATCCCAATAAAATCCGAAAATGAAATAAGTCAAAATGCGTAACAACCGATACCCAATGCCAACCCAAGACTACTCCTAGTGTCCTACGCGTCCGCCAAGCTACGCCAAACCTGAAAAACACAAAAGAGTCTAATGAGCAATCTAAGATTACCCAGTGAGATGGCTCCCAACTAAAGACTGCTAACAATCTAATAATCCCGCCCAAACACAAAATAACAATCAACAACAATAGCTGATCACGTGCTACCAAGACGTGATGAGCTCCACAACACACAAGCATTCATATAACAACGCATAATATCAACGAAGGTAATTGAGAACACTGCGACACATGCCCTCGATTAGACTCGATCTACACTAAATGTATCTCTAATGCAGTCTCCACACCATGGGCCCCAAACACGAACTCGATAACTTCCACGGGAATACTTAGCTACCCCACGGTAACTAAAACATCCCACAACTCCTAGAAGAAAACACTAAGTCTCGGTACATCGATACGCAGTGACTCGGGTTATCCCTAGATAACCAAAGCTTCCATGCAGTCCGGCCCTAGGACGCAACCCTGTATTCTCCGGACCACACACCTACCGGCGTCACTCAGTAGGTTAACACCATAACCAGAATCACCACCCGAAGGCCCGTGTACGATCAGGTAACTACCCGAGGATTCAATTGGGTCGGAAGTACCGGAACGCCATCTTTAAACTTGTGGGATCTAACGCACCCTATAGAGTCCTAATAACAACAATGTAACCAAGCAGACTCACTGGTACTCTATCACGCAATACCAACAAGTTCAAATAGAACTACCATCTCAATCCCTAGTCTATCCTGCAAGTCCTACCTTCAATCTCCACATCACCTGACCTTACTCAGACTTACCCAGTCCCACACCAAAGTAAGTCTTTACCAGTACTGTCTACTTGGCCCAAGACCGAAGTAGATAAACAATCAAGCAATCAACAGTCTACTCGCATTTTGATAAAATTACTAAAATACCCCTCGTTTCTTGATAATTACGAAAATACCCCTGTTGACTTTCCGATTCCCGTTGACTAATTTTTGAGACATGTTATTACAGCAATGGTTGGTGATTAATAATTGCACCCTTTTGATCTCTATATAAGGAGTTGTTGGCATTTGTAAATTCATAACAAAAAATTTCACAAGCAAAATCAAACAACAATAACTAATACAAAAGAAGATGGCAAAAGAAGATGAATTTTCTCCTTACAACACTCAATGTAGTGTATGTTATAAGCATGCCTATGCAACTGTACCAGAATATGTAGAGAACGAGTCTTTGGAGAAGACAAGGAAGCAACTTAAAAGGGAAAACGACGACTACATATGCCGGGTCCACATTCTTAACGGTATGTCATATCCAATCTTTGATGTTTATCAGAATGTGGAATCACCAAAAGAGTTGTAGGATGCACTAGAATCAAAGTACATGGCTGATGATTCTTCTAGTAAGAAGTTCCTTGTGAGTAATTTTAATAATTACAAGATGTCTGATTCTAAGCCGGTTATGGAGAGATACATTGAATTGCTTTGTATCCTAGGCCAATTTTCCCAGAACAACATGAAGATGGATGAATCCATATCAGTATCAAGTATTATCGATAAGTTACCACCTTCGTGGAAATATTTCACACATGTTGAAACACAAAAGGAAGAGTTGTCTCTTGTACAACTTGGCAGCCATTTGCGCATAGAGAAATCTCTAAGGGCGCAAGAGGGGGGAAAATCCAAAAATGTAGAGGCTGGTACTTCTTCCGTTAATATGATGGATGAAGGTAGGATTTCTAAGAAAAATAAAGGGAGGAAACGCTCCTTCAATAACAACACTAACGATGGATCTAAAAAAAAGCTTAAGAGCGTTTGTTGGAATTGTAATAAGTCGGGTCACTTAAAACGTGATTGTCGGGCATGGAAGGATACAAAAAGAGAGGAAAAAAACCGCTTGGGACAAGGGTCTAAGGACCAAGGTCCATCCACTCATCAAAGCCAGATCTCTGTTTTTGATTCATATTCTAATGTGAATTATGTATCAAAAATTTCGGAGGCATTTTATGTGCAGGATGATGAAGTGGCATGGTCGATTGACTCGGGTGCAACAACACATGTTTGCAAGGATCGTAACTGGTTCATGACATATGAGAAATTTCAAGATGGGTCTGTACTTCATATGGGCAATGAGTCCACCGCCCCTATCCTGGGTCATGGAAAAGTGGTGTTAGAATTTAGTTTCGGGAAAACTCTTGATCTTAAGGATGTACTTCATGTCTGTGAGATCGGGGATTCACACCAAGGATTTGTAATCATGGATTTGAACTTTTGGATATAAAGATGATATAGATTTCCTATGAATCAAAGACTTTATTGAGATTTAACGTCGAGATAGAACAAACACAATCGAATAGAGAGTACAAAGTATGAGAATCAAGCTATCTAGTCGATGTGTTCTTGATTAGGGTTAGAATGTCACGGATGAATCTCCACTTCTTCTTTAAATAGTTTCGATTCTTATCTTCTTGTTCTGATCTTTCGGCCTCTCCGTGACAACGATCCCTGAGATTCGCGGGAATCGGTTTAACTGAAGAAGACCAAGTCATTCTTCCTCTACGTCCTCTTCTATCGAGCTCGAGCTCGATCATCTCTTGTTTCGGTGTCATTTTGGCCTTGGTCAGATCATGATCGCATAGGCCCAGAACGGGTATCAGTCAAGCTCTGTGTTTTGATTACGGATCTAGCTCATGATTATGCCCCCCGTCTTGTCTGTTAGTGGGCCAGATTTCCTAGAGGAAAATCCATGACCAACAATAGCCCCCCTGCCCATTAATCTTGGACGAGTCAAGGTTAATGGGCGGTGGACGTTCTCAGGAAGACGCGCGCGTGCCTTGGGTGTTGAAAACCTAATGATTTCTTTTTGCCTCGTCCGTAGATCTAATTTCGATCAAACGGCCGAGATCTAGCGCGTGGATCGAACCCATTCATTCACGGTGCGTTGGTGGCTATAGACAGTAAATGATCGAGGAGGATCTATCTACCGTCGATCTGGTCGATCATCTACGGTTGAGATCTGAGGATCATGAGAGGTCTTTTCGAACTCGATTTTTTTTTTTGCTGATATGATTCGGCCATCACGCGTTCCCAGCCATCGATCTCAAACTAACGGTTGAGATCAGGAGAAAACGAGGAGTCTTAACCATCTCGATTTTCTCGTAATTATTATGAGTTTGGAATCGTACGGTCGAGATCCTGCACGATTCCCACTACGGATAATTCTACATATCGTCGAGGGTAACTTTCACCTTCTCATTTTTGGCTATTTCCGGTTTCTTGCTTCCTTCTTCGTCTGTTTTCTGAAGCTTTTTCTCTTCCAGAGTCTTTAGTAACTTCGATTCCTATGTCGATTCCTATGGCTTCAGGAGGCGCAGCCGGAGCGGGCACTAGTTCGGCGACGGGATCGTTTGGTCCACACCCACCGTCGTGTTTAACTCCGGAACATCTACAGAAGCTCTGGATCAAATGCCAGATTCCGGCAGACGTCGAGATGGTGATTCCGCATCCGACAGAGTCGCCATAGAGGGTTAGAGGAGGCTACTGCTGCGCCTCCTATACTTACTTTGACAAATGCGGGTTGTTTTCCCGATTCCCCATCTCCTTTGCATGGTCCTGGCTCAACTCCGACTTGCGTTTCCGCAGATGACTCCAAAATTTGTTCGGTATGTTATCGGGCTCGGCGTCAGGGCGGCCGAAGAGGGGGTCGAGTTCAGAGCCGAGGAAGTCATGGGACTTTTCTTGGTTAAACACAATACTCGGGCTCCCGTGACTTATTATCTCTCCCCGCATTTCGGAAGGGTTCTTGAGCAGATTCCCAACCAAGACGTATGGCGTGACCGCTACTTCTTTTTCAGAATTAGCCATCACTCGGTCGGGGATTTTGATTTTTCCGTCGTGCCGACACGATGGGCCACTAAAGTCGGTAAGGCAACGGAGACTGCTGAATGATGTTTCTTCTCTTTTTTATGGATGTTGAATCGCATCTGATTCCTTTCTCGTCTCTTTTCGTTGCAGAGGTGGCGGATTCGTCTTCCCTGGATTCCATAACGGAGGGTCTAATGGCTCACCTCAAGGAGGGCGATGTCAACTGGAAACTTTTCACAGTAAAGATTTCTGTTGTTGGGAAGGTGAGATATTTTGGTTCGACTTCCTTTATTTGAAGTGTTTTGCCTTCCTCTCTTCTTCTCTCTTTTTTATTAACTCGTCGTTCTTCGCAGGCTCTAGAGGCCGTGAATAGGTATGCGGCTCGGTCTGACCATGAGGTATTGGATGCTCAGACCTACGAGCTCGAATCCGCTAGGGAGGCTGCAACCGAAATGAACGCTGAGCTCCAGGAAGCTTTGGCCAGGGATGAGCGTTTGAAGAAGAAGGTTGCAGACCATGTTGCTGCGGAGGCCAGGATTGCGTAGCTCGAGAAGAGGGAAGAGGAGCTGTCCCGAAAGCTTAGTGCTGCTGAAGCTCAGGTTTTGGCTGTTGAGGAGTCGAGCCGAGCCGCGCTCCGCAGGATTCTAAAAGAGCTCAATGGCCAGAACCTTGCGATTCTGGCCGAGATCAAGGAGAAAGCCGAGAAGAGGAAAATCAGACCAGCACCGAAATTTGTCTTCAAGAAGCTTTGGCCAACATTGAACTTATTGCCGAGATCGCAGCCGCGGAGGTGGACATGACCCATAAGGTTTTTAAGGTGGCTGAGAAGAAGCGACTCGCCGTCGCGGAGATGGAAGCCGCGGCGGTCTCCGACTTTAGCATAGGCAAGCTTGTCTTCCCGGCGATGTCAGAAGATTCGGTGACTATGGCGGATCCTCCGCCCGTCCCTCCGACTGGGACTGGTTCGAGGATACTCGGCGAGGTCGAATCTCGGCACGAAGAAGAGGTGGGCGGCGAGGCGGAGGACCAGGTTGAGATTTCCCCTTTTACTGCTTTTTGAGTATCTTGTTGTAGATACCCGAAAGGGCTTTTTATATCTTTTTCAGACTTCTGTTGCCCAAGGTGGCTTTTTATGCTTTTGGTGTTACCCTTGGTGGGCTTTTAGCGAACTTTAGGACGTTAAGTTCTTCTTTTTTATAAATTGCTTTCAACCTTTCATGCCTTAGCATAGAATTGACGGTTTGACAGCTCGAACCTCTGGAGAGGGGTCGAATAAATGACTTTGCTTGAATTGCCTTAGGGAGTTCTCTACGAATTTTTAAATCGATTGTATCCGAACTCGAGCTCTGTTTAAAAAAATTATTCGAGGTACAATTCTTTCAAGATGTATAGCTCGAGCTTAAAGTTGAGTAAAAATTTCTAAGTATATGATGAATCAGAGCAGACTTACGTAGATTCGTTTTGGGTACATTAGAAGATTGTTTTTTTGCATGAAACAACTGTCTCGTTTTATCTGCCTTGATGTAGGTTTTGACCTCGTTGCTTTGCTTAAGGGGAGGGGGTAGCCCCCCCAATTATTCTAATTTGTGTAAGGTCGGAAGAATTTTAAGTTTTTGAGGGACTGTTTCAGATCGTTCTGGTTTGAGGAGACCATTTCAGGTCGCTTAATATCGAAGGGATCATTTTAGATCGCTTGTTTTGAAGGGACCATTTCAGGTCGCTTGAGTTCGAAGAGATAATTTCATACCACTTGTATTAGGAGGGACCATTTCAGGTCGCTTAGAAGAGATAATTTCATATCACTTTTATTAGGAGGAACCATTTCTGGTCACTTAGAAGAGATAATTTCATATCACTTGATTAAGGTAAAATGAAAAGACGAATTATTTTACAACAACTCTAACTTTTACAAAGAAAAAAGGTATCGATTGAGAGAATTATTTTGATTTTGCAAAGATAAGCTAGTTCGACTCCGTTCGAGGTCACTGAGCTCGGTAGGAGCTTTGTAATGGGGGGCGGCTGCGCTCGAGATTGAGCTGCCTACGTACCCTTTGAAGGGGATAAAACCATTTCGTAGTTCGATTTTGGGGTGTACTTCTTAGTGAAAGTACTTTTTAAGGTTGATGATATTCCAGGGTCGTAGTTCGGGTTTCTGGGTTTCCACCGACTTGAGTCGGTAGACCCCGTCCTTCACGATATCGGTGACCTGGTAAGGACCTTCCCACTTTTCCCCTAACTTTCCAGCGTGTTCTTCCTTTTTATGGTCGAACACATTTCGTAAGACGAGCTCTCCTACTTGAAACCTTCGGGTTTTAATCTTGGAATCAAAGTAGCGAGCTGCGGCTTGTTGGTAGTTCTGGATTGGGGCTAGTGCGAGGTTTCGCCTTTCGTCGACGAGATCGAGCTCGTCTATTATCATCTCGTTGTTAAGTTCCTCTTGTCGTGGGCACTCTTCTTTGCAGATGCTTGACACGAGGATTTCGGCAGGTACTACCGCCTCGATTCCATAAGCTAGCGAGAAGGGAGTCTCGCCAGTGGATTTGAGGGGGGTAGTCCGGTAAGCCCAGAGTACGGCTGGGAGCTCATCGCTCCAGCTCGTCTTGCACTCATCGAGTCTTTTCTTAAGGTTGTTCAAGATCGACTTGTTAGCTGCTTCCGCCAGTCCGTTTCCTTGAGGGTAACGGGGTATTGAGTAAGTCCGCTTTATGTTCCAGGTTCTGCAGAACGCTTTGAATGTGTTCGATATGAACTGAGGTCCATTTTCGGCGACGATCTCATGGGGTAGTCCATGTCGGCAAACGATGTTTAGCCAGACGAACTCCTGAACATGAACGTCTTTAATATTTGGTATGACTCTGCTTCAATCTATTTGGTAAAGTAATCTGTCATTACCAACAAATGCATAGCTTTCTTTCTGCCAGATGCGACTAAGGGTCCCACTATGTCCATTTCCCACCGCATAAATGGGTATGGTGAAGAGATCGAGGAGAGTTTCTCCGATGGTTTGTGGATAATCGGGACGTGTTTTTGGCACTTGTCACATTTACTAGAGAAGGATTCGCTCGGCGGCCATTGTTGGCCAGAAATAGCCTTGCCTCTTGATTCGTATGGCCATAGCTCGTCCTCCGGAATGACTTCCGCAGGATCCATCATGAGCCTATGTGATCACGGCTCGGGCTTGCTTCCCGTTGAGGCACTTGAGGTAAGGTCCAGAGAGACTTCTTTTGAAAAGCTCTCCTTTCTTTGTGTTTTGAGTTTTCGTGCTTCCCATTTATCGTCAAGGAGTTCTCCATTCTTTATGTACTGAATGATCGGAGTTCTCCAATCTTTTCCGTCGTCGGGCTCAGATCCCTGACATTCTCCATTCTCCATTCTTTTCCGTTCTCGAATCTCCAATTGTAACAATAAGTAACATTTTTCCTCTCAGGCTTTTGATCTCGGAAGCTGAGAAAGCTGCAAAAGTCCTTGAGATTGCTGCTATAAAAAGTCCGGTTGCTCAAGCATCTTTGTTAGAGAGTAAAAAGCTTATAGTAGAAGCAACACAACTGATTGAATCTATAGAAATGAGACAAGTAGCTTCAGATGAAGATGACACTTCCCATTATCTTCTCCCACCTCAGACTAATAATAGTGTTCTGGAGGTTGGCAGTGAATCTGAGGCCGAAGATTTAAACCATCAAGAACAGCCAGGAGAGATAAACGGAACACACACATTCCCGATCAATGGAGAGAGTCATCACTTGAACTTGAGATGTGGAGATTTGCCGACATTCAACATAGACGGTACCATGATTCCGCAGCCAAGCAGGACCAGAGTTCATCCACCACCAGAGTCTAATGGAGTCATCTTACAAATGGCTCTAACGTTTGCCACGGAATGGAAGAAAAGGCAGAATCTTTGGAATCAGGAAATGTAGCTAAACTTGTTTTATCAACTGGACATGAAGTAATGTTGTAGCGATTTAGCAGAGCAAAACGGTATAATGTTGCCTCTGCTAACAAGGCGAATGACGGCAGCAGATTATTCTCCTCTACTTGAAAGGATTAAGCAACAAATTGAAGCATGGACTGTACGGAAGCTATCCTTTGGGGGTCGGTTGCAACTCCTACACTCTGTTATCTTCAGCCTAACTAACTTTTGGATGTCTGCGTTTAGACTTCCAAAAGCTTGCATCAAGGAGATCGACAGATTATGTGCTGCGTTTCTGTGGTCGGGACCGGATTTAAACACCAGGAAGGCGAAGGTTTCTTGGTTGACAGTCTGCACACCGAAAAGAGAAGGAGGGTTGGGACTGAAATCATTGGAAGAGGTCAACAAAGTATGTGTCCTTAAACTGATCTGGAGATTTCTGTCAAAGAAGGACACATTATGGGCAAAGTGGATTCAAAAATACTTGGTAAAATCGAGCTGCTTTTGGGCGTTACCTGAGGCGCCAGCTCCAGGATCATGGATGTGGAGGAAAATGCTCAAATACAGAGACCTCGCAAAAAAATTCTACAAGCTTGAAGTCAAGAATGGAAACAATGTAATTTCTGGTATGATTCTTGGTCTACTCTGGGTGCACTATATGACCATCTTGGGCAAAGAGGATGTATAGACCTTGGTATACCAATAAACAAGACTCTTGGAGAAGTATTGTCGGGTGAGCGACCAAGGAGGCAAAGGTACCCTATACTGATTCAAATCGAAAAAGAAATAGCAGAACACAAGACCAACCGAATGATGGATGTTGAAGACAAAGCTTTATGGCTGGGGAAGAATGGCGGGTATAAGGAAAAGTTCAGCTCGAAGGAAACATGGGAGGAGATGCGGAACAATAACGTTGTCTGGCCGGTGCATCAGGGGATTTGGTTCTCTTATGCAACACCAAAATTCTCTTTTATCACATGGCTAGCAGAAAAAAACAGGCTCTCCACTGGTGAAAGGATGGAACGTTGGGGGGGGGGGGGAACCATCAGACTGGATGTTCCTTCTGTTCGGAACCCAAAGAGACACGAGACCACATATTTTTCTTGTGCTCTTACACGCAGGAAGTTTGGTAGAAGATGGCGGGAGGAATTATGGGAATGGACTACACAATCCAGTGGCATGACATAGTGGAGTTCATAAGCTTAACAAACAAACCGAGGATACAAAAGTTTCTACTACGGTATGTATTCCAAGCAACATTCTATACGATTTGGTGTGAAAGGAACAACAGGAGACAAGGAGAAACCCCAATTCCTCCAGCAACTATGATCAAGTCCATTGATCTTATGGTGAGGAATAGATTGTCTACGCTGCAAAGAGACGGGAACAAAACATACGAAGGAAGTCTTTGTACTTGGTTCGATCTAAGAGGCTTTTAGAAGTTTAGTTTCTAAATTTTCTTCTGCCTTAAAACAGTTCTGAAAAACAGTTCACAAAAATGTTTGTAAAGAAAATGTTTTTTTCTTGAATATAATTTAACATTAGATTCAAAAAAAAAAAAAAAAACGGTTTAATTTGTGTTTCAAAATTTTGGCTACTTGGTATCATGCTTGAGATGTATCTATAACTCAATTGTATGTCAGGGTTTCAGGTTAGTAAACAATTCTCCATAGCTTTTCCATTAGACAAATAAAATTTAGAGATTTCAGAAATCAATATTAGAATCATAAATAAACAAATAAGAGAAATAGTAACTTTAAAGAAACTTCAGGGAAAAAAACATAAAAGAGAAAGATCATGTGATTAGTTCTGTTTGGAAGAACTAAACACTTACATAATTAGTTGCATCTTCTTACAAAGTTTGAAAACTAGTAAACCATACCATACTCCCAATCAGTTGCTGGAACAAAGATAGATCATCTGATCAGTAAGTTCTGGAAGAAGTAAACACTTACATGAGCTTCAGATCCGCTTCATAGTTTGGATATGTGTAAACTTTGGACTCTTCAACTACTGGAACTTTAAGGCTTACTTTTGTAATACTCTTCTTCACGAGATTAAAGTAAGAGATGAAGAAAGGATGGACAAAGGCATCCATCGGTGTTTCAGAAGCTTCATGGACAATCCTTCTTGATTACTGAATTTCTGAAACCTAACATCAAATGAAACAATGGTATGTTTTTTGTTATGTATCATTGCTGGATAGTACAAAACACCATTGATGCATATTCCATTATCCTTTTGAGGGTAATGAAATGCGGAACATTGGATGTTCCTCCATAAGATATTTTTGTGTCCTGAACCTAATGTCAGAACATGATACTCAGCGTACAAGTTGTCTGGCTGGCTACAAAACCAGGTCATACGCAAGACCTTGAACTGTTTGTCGACTGGATCATACCCAAACGAATAGGCCGATTCTCCTGTCACTTTGGGTGTGGTTACATACTCTCCTGTTATGGGATTAGTGATCACAGCCCATGAATGATTGTTTCCAATATGATGACTACAGACCAGTCCACCAACAGGGCGACATAACTTATAGAAATCTTCTCCGAGATATGTGTGATGATGTGTGGGTACAAGTGATAAATTCTTAACCGGATTTTGAGGTTGAGGTGAAGAATAGAAGGACAACTTTGACCCAGTTTTGACGACAAAAAGGAGCCTTGGTGCAGCAAGGGACTTGATCGGGAACAACTGGTTGTAATTTGGAAAGCGAATTACGGACGACCAGAGCTTCGATACGCAACGACACTGAGATATGGACGAACAGATCAAAGGGAATCAGGTCAAAGTAAGCTCGTTTTGTCATGGTGGAGAAACCCTAGGTTTTGAACAGAAGCGGCTCTTGTGTGCGTCGTACCATTTATATTTTATCCTTCAAGTTAGGTTTCATGAGTTGGGCTTTCTTAGGGCAATATACAGTACGGCCCATTATGGCTAGCTCACACACAACGATCCTCAGAAATCACAGTGGCCACGTAATCTACCACAGTCGCATATCTTATTCTCAGGTTCAGTCTGCGGGTGAAAACGAACTTCTGGCTATGTTCTGGACGATCAATTGTATCATGAACCTTGGTCATTTTCTGAGTTAACTTCGAGATTGCTCGAGAAATATTTTATATCTTACTCACACTGAGCTAACATCCAACATCCTCACTATGCTCCAATACTTTGATAGTTTCAGTTGTGAACATGTGAGGTTGAATAGAAACTGAGATGCTGAACTTATATCGTCAAGTGTCTGATGGGATCAAAGACTTCAGTCGTACATTTCTCCAGCTGGCCATGGATGGTAATGGTTTGCAATTCTGTAATTTCTGCTCGGTTCCTACTAGTATTTTTTTCTTTCTTTCTATTTTACCCCAATATGCTCCTCATGAGATATCCTTTTGAATACAACCAGCATTAAAATATATATATACTAACTACATACCATATGATGTGCGTATTATTTTGATATGGATTTTTATTGATTGGTATGGAATGCGTGGGGTTGAAATCCGATTATAGTTTAATGGAAGTAGTAGTTAGGTTTTAGATTGATTTTAGTATATAGTAATAGATGATTGAAAATTAAGTAGATAACAACCGTATTTATAATTAGGTAAGAATGAAAGAAAATAAATTAAATTAAAATAATATTATTTTTGTTTGAAATAATTGTAAATGAGTCGAACTATTCATCGACGACAACACTGAAAATGAGTCGAACTACTTAGCCCTCAGTTTCTTGGTAACCTCTCTCCCCTAGGACTGAACAGGCCCGAGCCATAGGTCCGCCACTACAAGAAATCAGCTGGTAGCCGACGGACCAAACCGTCGGTAATCTGTCGGAAACGGCCGTTACCAACAGAATTTTGGCGGGACAGATCCGTCGGTTCTAGGTCGTTGGAAAATATAATCCGTCGGAAAATCGTCCATAATTTCTGACCCAATATTTTCCGACGGCTTCTCGACGATTTATCGACGGTTTACTGACAGTATACCGAAAGACGTTAACCGATGATAAACCAACGGTCAATAACCGATAGAAAACCGACGGATATTTACCGACAGTAAAACGACGGTTATTTACCGACGGTAAAATGACGGTGGGTAACCGACGGTAAACCAACAAATCATTACCGACAGTAAACCGACGGTAAATGACCGACGGTAAATGACCGACAATCGAAGGTTCATAATATTTTTTTAGATTTATTTTAAATTTAATATGTAAAATATTTTATATAATAAATTATTTAATATTTTATATACAAAATATTTTATAAATTTTAAATTTTTTTAATTAATTTTATTAAAATTTTAAACGTATTTATTAAATTTACATAACATTGGGATTTCTATCGGGTCCCAGTCCCGTTCTCGTTCCCATCTCCTCTACCGAATCCGTCCCCGTCCCCGTTCCCGCTCCCGATGCTCCTGTTCCCACTCTCGGTTTCACTACTCGAGTTGTCATGTTCGTTCCTCCTCCTGCTCCTAGAACAGGTCCGCCAAATTGGATGTAGTACATGATTTGATCTCGCATCTCCACTATCTTTCTTTCATTTACCGTTCATTCCTCCTGCAACCGAGTTTCAAAACTCGTCTTGAGAGCTGCTATTTCTGCGTCTTTCTTGCACAAGGCTTCGGTGAAGACGTCACTCTCGGGTCGGAAGCGGGAATGCAGAGTCGAGGCTCCCTCCCTCAAGTTTCCTAAACCGAAAACACGGCCCTTCCTGTGCTGCGTTTCATGCAAAGTAAACTAACAAATATTAGTTACACAAATACATTAAGCAAGTGTTATGTAAATTTTTAGTAAAAACACAAACTTACCTCTAGAAAGATCTCGTTGATCCTTTGTGATGATACCTCCTCCGTTGAGCCGACTTCCTCGGACTATTGGGTCTGCACCTCGTCCACCCGCCTCTTCGCCGATTCTACGATTTTCCAAGCGACCGGATCCTGGATCTCGCCCGTAAACTTGTTCGTATGGCCCTCCTCGGTGAGCTCAACAAACGTCAGCTCGCGTCCTGTCCTTTGTTTCTCTGCTCATTTTTTAAACGGTCAACCGTATTCAAATAATTTCATTATTGAACATTCTAAAAACGATACTTACAAAGTCAATCTTTCGCTGTGCGGTGCTCTTTGCTCCCGCGTTATGCGTCGCCATCCCCAAACTGTTTCTCTCACTCTTGCGGTTCTGGGAATGCGTCGAAGAGTCCGCTGCTGTAATAGGCAAGGAGCAATGACGGATGAACCCGCCAAACAGCGTGAGGTTCACTCCCTTGGGGTTTTCGCCAAAAACCCACTTCTGCTTCCACTCGTTGAGGGCGTGAGAGTAGTGGGTTGTGGAAAGCCTTCTCCACGATAGTCGTAAGATTCCTATCCCAAGTGTACTCTTTCTTTAAAAGAAAACGATTGACGTTAGCATATATTGATAAAAACTACAAATTTGTAAGAAACATAACAGAGATACATATACCACAAATGCTCGAAACCAGTTATGCTGGTCGGACCTGGGCATCTTCGAATATAGCAGATACGGATGACGGAGCATGCTACACATCATTCCTAAAATGCTCTTGGTGATCTTCGAAGACGTCATATTGAACCTATTTCAAGTCAATTAAAAAACATTATAAACTAAACGGAGTTTTAGTAAGCAAATTTTATAAAATCGAAATTGTTGAGGTAAAAATTACTTACCAATAGGTCACCGGGTTGTTAAACGGATTCGGATGAAGTCGTTTAAGCGTCTCCCGCCCTGGCTACTCGACCAATAACTCAATCTCCGGCGCGATCGTCGCCGGGGCATCGTCGCCCGGTGTACCCGGGACATGGGACACCGAATGGCTTTCGCCCTGGGTTTGTTGCCGCGGCTGCGTCAGTTCAACCTGAGTCGATCGAGCTCGGCGTGGAAGTGCCGATCATACCAAAGCAATTTGAGAAGGCCGTGGCGGAGGAGGGTGAGAAGAATCCCAGGAAGCAACCATCTGTCTGGGACAATAATTCCTCGAAAGCTCTGTAATCCCTTAAATACGTTCAAATAATTTTAAAAGTCAAATGTCCGTCAACTGCAAATTTTAAAAATGATTACCTAAATCATAAAATCATAAAGTTTTTTATAACTTAATAATTATGCAAACGTTTTTATTGGAAAATAAACTTAAACGTTTTTAATCATAAAATATTGAAAAAACCTTTTTAAAAATTATAAAACTTTTTTAAAAATTATGTAAAACGTTTATAATTAGTTTAAAAATCTTATAAACAATATTATAATTATTAAAAATACAAAAAACATTTTCAAAAATAATGCAAAACGTTTTTAATTTTCTAGAAAATTATAAAAATATATAAAACAAAAAATATAAAAACGGGAATAAATAATAAATTATTAAAAAATGTTCTTATTTTGTAAATCGTTTATAATTAGTTAAAAAATGTTATAAACGTTTTTATAATTATTAAAAACACAAAAATGTTTTCAAAAATTATGGAAAATGTTTTTAATATTCCTAAAATTATTAAACTCTATTTATAAACAAAAAAAAAATAATATAAAAACACTTTCTAAAATATATAAAAGGGATATATAAACATAGAAATGTTGAAAATTAAAATAAAAACAATCCTAACTAAATTAACCAAACCAATCACCTTAAACACCCTAACTAGGATCAAAACCGTTTAGATTTACTCCCTACACTACATGCAACAAAAATCCAAACATCTAACAACCTAAAACCTCTAAAGTTTTTGATTTTAATCGGTTAGAAAGGGAGTTTATATGATTATGAAGGTTTACACGGTGGGTTTTGGCGAGTAGTGGCCGGAATCATGGTCGGAATGTAGAGAGAAGTCGGAGAAGCCGCGATAGAGAGAGAGAGAGAGAGAGAGAGAGAGAGAGAGAAAACGCAGAGAAAATGGGGAAGAAGAAGAGAAGAATCATAAAATATTCTTAGGAACCGACGGATTTCCGACGGCAATAAATGACCCGTCGGAACTTCGTCGGTTCCTAAGCGGGTCAATTATTGGCGGTTAACTCTGAAACCATTGGGTGGTAATTCGGAAAATTTGGTAAAATTTAAGAACCGACGGGTTTCCGATGGATCATGCCATCGGAAATCCGTCGGAAAATAAATAAAGGAATGACCCAGTTTCGAACCTGGGTCTTGTGGAATGTTAGAAGCCTAAACCAATATGCCATGAGTTACTAATTGTAATATGATTACATCTAAAATTATATAAGTAAATTTTTTTTTTTCATAACTTCAAAAACAATAATTTGGTAATGAAAATAACTATTTTAAAATTTCACAATTTAAAAACAAAGCATAACATTTTTTTAAACAGTTACATTATTTCATAATTAAGAAACATAACAGACGGATTAGTTATTATAATTCGGGAACTGGTTCTCGAACCAATTCCCTGCATCCGCTTGCCTCCACTGGCGGATCACACGGTTCCATGACCTTGCAGGAACCCATTCCGGTTTTGCGTCGCCATTTTCCCATATCGACTTCAACCGGTGCATTTTTGTCTGGAAAACGCGCTTGGCCGTCTTATGGAATTCCCGCCACACGGTTAGAAGGTTTTCAGGACCAAAAGTGAAGTGCACCTGTTTTACATAATTTAAAAATTAGAGAACATAATGACTTCACAATGACTTATTAAAATGACATGCGTACCAAAAAATCTTTGAACTATGCAGCCTTAAGGTCGTCGGGAACAGTGTAGTACATGACATTACTCCCTAACCAGCGATTATCGATGATATCGCTGATGGCATATAGAATGCTTGCATGGTAACCGAATCAAATGGAACGGTTTTCGCGAGACGGGTTAAGAACGGGAAGATGTCCACGACCCGGCTGACGGATTTCCTGCAAGTAAGAAGCGCGGTTCTCAGGGGACATATAGACAAAATCCATTTCTGTTAAGTGTTTGAGTGTTTGTATAATATGAAAAAATGGAAACAACGGTTAAGAACGGGAAGATATCCACGACCCGGCTGATGGATTTCCTGCAAGTAAGAAGTGCGGTTCTCAGGGGACATTTAGACAAAATCCATTTCTGTTAAGTGTTTGAGTGTTTGTATATTATGAAAAAATGGAAACAACGGTCACATATTTATACAAAAGTTTCCAACGGATTTCCGACATAATATGTTTAGGGTTTGTTTAGGGTTTAGGGTTTGTATATTATTTAATCTCTAGACTAAAATATGCCCTGGTATTCACCATATTTAGGATCAAATGACATGCAAAACTTATATATCATGGTTTTTCTAGGTTTTCAACCATGATATAGTTTTGTATATTGAGTCTTTAACCTTGCTGTTCGAGTCTATTGAGTCTTCTACAGGTAGGCTTGCGTTTGGAGCAAAGAGTGGGATTTCAGGATGTTTCTGGGGATTTTTGCAACGAGCTGAAGTTAGTGTCTCGGCCACGACTGGATGTCGACCGACACTAGCATTGGTGTCGGTCGACACTGAGCGCGAGAGAAGCTATACGCCGAGTTGAGACAAGTTTTGAAGAATTTCATAAGGACCCCAAAGTTTCCCCTAATTATAATCTGACCCCAAAATGAGTTTAGGAGTTTTAATTAGGTTTCCAAACTCTTTATATTCTATCTTGTTCTTACTTTTGGTTTTTGGCTTTGGAGATTGAGAGATTTTGCTAAGGGGCTGATTCTTGCTACTTGTAACCTTTGAGAGAAGGATTTCGAACCCCTTTACATCTATCTATTTAGTCTTTGATTTTCTGTTCATGATGTGTTGTTTAATTGATAATATGTCTGAGTAGTAACCTAGTTAGATTTAGGAATTCTCATAAGGGTTTTATGCATGTTTAGATATCTGATTTATTAGGATTCACAATATGTTCGTTCATCACCTAAGTTGTGCTTAATACTGAATTCTGGACTGATCACCTAGAGTTTAGATCTGAGATAATTAACTTAGCACGAGAGTGTGAGTTATAATCTGAATAAACTTAGTGTGAGCAATTTAACTAGATACAAAGAGATTTGGTTTAGGAGAATTGTGAACCGATAGAACATGTTCTTAATGCTTGTTTAGAACTCTAGGATCACAAAGAGATTTGGATCGCTAGGTTGCTAGATATAGAAACAATCTCAGCGAGAGTTGGATTGTTTAGCATTGTGTTTCTAGTTCTTGAACATGTGTTTAATCTGAATCTGGTTAGTTAAGTGTCTAGCATCGCATGATTCCCGAGAACTTTCTAAGTCTGACGCCTTTCTCTTATTGAAAACACTTCCTTGTTTACTTGCTTTCGTTACAGCTTTCTTCTGATTGATTTAGCTTAACTTGAGAACATACAATCTATCGTGTGAGTCGTGAGTCCTTGTGGATTCGATACCCTAGGTACTACATTCGCATCACTGTGTACTTGCAGTAAAATAGGGATAAAACTTTGACCTATCAAGTTTTTGGCGCCGTTGCCGCGGACTCAATTGAGTTCGCCGATAGATTTTGCTTTAGATTTTAGTTTAAGTCGTTTTTATTTATTTGTTACTAATTTTTATCGGTTTGGCTTGTTTTGTTGCTACAGGAGTCGACAGACGCATTCAGTGTCGACTGACACCCTCCTTGTGTCGCCCGACATTGAGCTCGAGACAGTGTTTTGAGTTCAGTGTATGCCTAATCGACACACCCGAAGCAACTAGAGTGAAGAACTTCTGAACCTCAGACTTGAGGAGCTTGCTAAACTTGAGAGAATGAACAGAAAGGGTCAAAGAACAAGAATGATGAACAAACATTTGATTTTGAGACCAGATGCTGAAGGAGTTCTGAGAGACCAACAGAATAACCCTTACAATAATCAGGGGCAAAGGATTGATGCTGAGGGACAGGTAATCCCTGAACCTGACCGTCCTCAAGGTGAGGGGAAAATGGTCAATGCTGGAGGCAATGGACAGCCACCTAATCCTCCTGCTGCTGAGAGGATTCTTTCTGACTACAACCGTCCCGATGAGTTTTATGCTAACCGGTCAGCAATTGTACCTCCTCCCTTTGAGAGGAATGAGTTTGAGCTCAAGACTGTCTACTACACACTTCTGAGGAAGCATCCTTTCCATGGTATTCCACATGAGAAGCCAATGGATCACATCGAGGATTTTGAAGCCTTCGTCACTAGGATGAAGCACAATGGAGTGGGCTATGACTTCCTTTTCCTCAAGCTTTTTCCATACTCTCTTATTGGAGAGGCTGCAACTTGGCTTAAGCAACTTCCACCTGGGAAGTTAACTACTTGGGATGCAGTGAAGAGAGAGTTCCTACGACACTTCTATGATGATGCTCGCTCAGATCAGCTCAGACAGGATCTTCTGACATTCACTCAGGGACCTACAGAGCCACTTAAGTCTGCTTGGGTAAGGTTTAAGATGTACCAATGAGATTATCCTCATCATGGATTCTCTGAAGTTCAGTTGCTGGGCATTTTCTTCAGAGGTGTGGATCTCTAGTACCAGTTTGCGTTAGATGCTCCCAGAAATGGTAACTTCAATACAAAGTGTGATACCTCGTATCCAAAATACGGTCAACGGGCAGCCGAAAGTCAACTGGGGGCAAAATTGTCATTTTACCAAAGTCGGGGGTAAAATGGTAATTTTGCCAAAGTTCGAGACGGAAGCCGAGACGGGCCAAATATTCTTATGTTTTAACATAAAGAATGTTTAGAAGACCAGAATTGGAAGAAACATAGCAGAAGTGTGTTTTACGGCTTGTCGGGAATGGAAACCGACAAACCCGAAGAAACTTCAAAAATTCATATCCGGAGTTGCGTAAGTCCGAACGGAGTGATTTGAAATGCTAAATTCATAAAATAGTGTGGCGAATCTGATTATGGAGGTTTGAGGATTTATGAGAACGTCCAGAAGGTTTCTAAAATATTAAACGCATAAATCATCTAAACGAGCCATCAAGACAAAACGGAGCAAGAGCGGGATTGTGATTCATTGGATCCAAGAGAGAAGGAGAAGATGTGCCCTGGACTGCCAAGTGTTGCTCTCCACACTCCCCCTGGCGCCACTTGTTAGAGAAAGAGTGTGATGACTAATCCATTCAATGGATTTGGTGCATGCAATTAATCCATGCACCTACCTTAATCTACCTCATGCATGCACATTAATCACATGCAAGAATCTCTCCAGAACACTCTCAGCTCTCTCTTCTCTCCCAAACCGTCGATCTTCTCTCCCACTCTCTTCCCACAATCATCCACCTCAAACACCCAAGAATATTCATGTATTCATCTTTGCTTGGGATACAAGTTCAAGATGTTTTCCCTTAGAAGTTGAAGCTACATGAGCTAGAGTTATCTCTGGAATTCTCTCTCTTTCTCCTTGTCCAAAATCCCCAGAAAACTGATCCATCTTCATGCATCTTCAAAGAAATGTTCTTGGTTGTTCTTGAAGCATCAATACCTTCTTGCACAAGAAAGCTTGTAACTTTTGATCCATAGACCCAAATCAACTTCTGCAAAGTGCTACAGCTTCCTCTCACTCTCCTATACATTGGTTCAGTAGTTCAGGTTGGTCCAGAGGTCAACGGTCAAGGCTTGGTCAACTCGTCGGGTCAACGGTCAACGCACAGGTCAATGGTCAACCGCCGGTCAACGCGGTAAACCGTCGGTCAACGCCGGAGACCAAGCCAGTCAACGTTTGGTCCACAGCCATTTCGAGGTTTCAGGGCATTTGGGAGTTCGGAGTTTGAGATTCGGGAGTTCGGAGTTTGAGATTCGGGAGTTCGGGGTTCGTGTCGGATATGTCGGGATTCACACTCGCATCGAGCCGTCATTCCGCGTCTATCTCATTGTGAGTCGGCTCACAAAACGTTTAATTAAATATAGACCGGGAACTAATAAACCGTAGTATTAGGTTGCATACCCGTTAATTAAAATGAATAGTAACTAAAAATTAATTGAACGTTTATTGATAAACCGGATATGACGGATTAAGCATGTTAGGGTTTTAGCATTAAAAAAGTTAATCGATTGTGTGCCGCTAGGTTGTCAGTAATAAATGATTGATGCATTCATATAGATACCGTTTGAATAGGACCGTATATGCATATATATATATATATATATATATATGTGTAAGAACAATAATTAATAAATATATATATATATATATATACGGGAATTTAGACGACCTTAAAATACGAGTTAACCTAAACGAACGTATAGAATATTATAACGGGATCGGGTTTTAGGTTAATTAGCGGGAATGGGTAATGAACCAAATTAAGTAATAATGAGACGTCGGGGAGTTAGTAAGTTTACTAACTCTAAACCGACGAATCAAAGAGTTAATAAAAGATATCTGTGAGATCCGGGATTCACACTAAGAATTTGTATTCGTGGATTTGTACTTTAGGATATAGAAATGGTATAGTTTCCTATGAATCAAAGACTTTATTGAGATTGATCGTCGAGATAGAACAAAAACAGTCGAGAAGAGAGTACAAAGTATAAAATCGAGCTATCTAATCGAAGTGTTCTTAGCCTAGGTTGGAATGTCTTTAATGAGTCGCCACTTCTCTTCTTAAATAGTCTCGACTCTGATCTCTTCGTCCCGATATTTCGGCCTCGTCATCGTAACGATCTCCGAGATTTATGCGGATCAGTTGATCTGGCGAAGACCGAGTCGCTCTATCTCTACGTCATCTTCTGCCGAGCTCGAGCTCGATTGTCTCCGGCTTTGGCATCGTCTGGGCCTTGCCAGGGCGTTTGTTTTGCTTGGGCCCATCGAAGAAGTCGGCTCTTTTGTCTGTCTTTGATTCTGGAATGGGCTCGTAATTACGGGCCTCTGTCTTGTCTGTTAATGGGCCGGATTTGGAAATCCAGTACCAACAATAGCCCCCAGCCCATTGAATTCGAGAAGTCGAGGTTAATGGGCGGTGGACGTTCTCGGGAAAAGGCGCGTGCCTCGGATGTGACAAATCCAATGATTATTTTCTTCCCATCGATAGATCTTATATCGACGGTTGAGATCGCACGGGACCGAAGGATCACAACTGCCTCGATATTTTTCGTGATTATTTACAAATTTTGAATCGAGCGGTTGGGATTGTGGGATACCAAAAATCCCACGGATCTCGAGCACGAGGTAGTTTAAAAGGGGAAGTTACCTAGCACGATTCCCATTACTGCTCACACCGCGAATCGTTAAGGTAACTTCTTCTCCTCCATTATATCCTCTTCTTGCCTCTCGCTCATATTCTCTCTCTGGAGATTTCGTTTTCCCTCTTTCCTTGAAAGAAACTATCGATATTCCGAACTATCATGGTTCGAAAGAGTACAGCCAGGGCTGGTCCTACTGTGGCGGCTGGTCCGGTTGGTCCTTATCCACCGTCCAGTTTGACTGTTGACCAAATACGGAGGTTGCGGGCGAAGTGCTAGATTTCGTCGGAGGTGGAGATACTTATCCCATCGTCGGACATGTCCCCGGAAACTGTCGTCGAAGGCCATTGTTGCACTTCTTATACCTATTTCGATAAATGCGGATTGTTTTTTCCAATCCCTCGCATTATCTCATGGGTTTTAGCTCAGCTCCAACTGGCCTTTCACCAGATGACTCCGAATTTCGTTCGGTATGTCGTCGGGCTCGGGGTCAGAGCCGTCGAGGAAGGCATCGATTTTGGAGTCGAGGAGTTGATGAGGGTTTGTTCGGTAAAACATAACACTCGTTTTCCCGGAACCTACTACCTCTCTCCTCGCCATGGGAAGATCCTTGATAAGATCCCGACGAGGGATGTGTGGAAGAGTAAATACTTCTACTTCAGGATCAACCATCACTCGGTCGAGGATTTTGATTACTCGGTTATCCCGACAAGATGGGCGGCTAACGTTGGTTAGCTTATAGGGTTTACTAGTTTCTCTAGTTGCCGCGGTGTCCTTTATTGATATCAAGCTGTTTGCTAATGACCTTTTTGGTTTCATTGCAGAGGCTCCTGAGTCATTATCTTTGGACCCGACTACATCGAGTTTGATAGCTCGCCTACGGAGAGGGGATATTCGTTGGTGTAACTTCACGGATCAGTGAATCCGAGCTGCTTTAGGTCCTGCTGCTCGACAACCTCCTCTATACCAACCTCGTCTTTTGCGAGATGAATCACGCCTCCTTCACCAGCCCGCTCCGACTCGAATCGTTCAGGCTCCGCTTCGGATTATCGAGCGGACCGGAGAGAGTAAGTGTTCCGGTTAGTCTTTCTGGGGGTCATCGCGCAATATGCCCTTCGTTTGCCGGGCTGACCCGAATCTGTTTCGTTTGCAGATCGACCTATTTCGGACGATAGTTCTACTGCAAGCACCCCTTCTCTTGAAAAGATGTCGCGAAGATCTAGCAGCCGTCGGAACGGGAAAGATCCCGTTGATTTGGCAAAGAAAATGAAGGCTGGCGACTTGAGCAACGCCCTCTTTTTTGCCATGGACGAGGGGCCTCCTACTCCTCCTTCGATCCCTCCTCCTAACCCTGTTCGGGTTTCTCCCGTGGTCGCAGGGTCCGGAGAGGCAAACGTGGGGGCGGAGGATTTACCTCCTATTCCGTCCAGCGAGGAACCGGTTCGGGCCCCGTCTGAAGAGCCTGTCTTGCGCAACTCTCGGTCGAATGGTTCGAGAGGGTTGAACGGCCGGAGCCGAGGCGGTCCTCCTCCGGCGGCGAAGCGTCGAAGGACTGACGCAGAGGTGAGCTCGAGAAGATCGGGCCAGAGTGTCGAGGTGAGGCCTGCTTCTTCTGGGTCCTCGGGGTCTTTCAACTGGCGCTTTAGACACCAGAAGGAATGCCCGATTGCGGACGACCCGACGGTTGTTGCCTATCTGCTAAGGCATTTTAAGCCGGCAGGTGTTCAGCTCCCGGCTGTTGGGGATATGGCTCTTGGTGATACTTATACCGAGATGATGGCGGCTTATGGGAAGGTAATGATTTCTTCCCTTCGTTTTGTTTCGTGCTTAACTTTCTTCACACACCCCCTCTTTCTTTGTAGGCCTTGGAGGCTGCGAACAGGTTTGCGGCTAGGGCCGAGCGTGAGCTGCGAGAGATACCGCAGGTGAGCGAGCTCGACACCGTTAAGAAAACGGTCAGCGACCTGAAAGCGCAGCTGCAAGGGGCCTTGGCTCGGGAAGAGGAGCTAAGGAAGAAGGCGGGCGACCTGGATGGGCAGTTGCAGGGTGCTCTGGCTCGGGTTTCGGTTGCGGAGGAGGCGAGCCGAACGGCCATTGAGACAGGTCGTGTTGCGGACGTGCGGGCTGCGCAATGCCAGGCTGATCTGGATAAGGTTCTCGCCGACCGAGAGTTTGATGTTAAGGTGGCAGCCCATGAGGCGAAGAAAGGGCTAAACGGTGAATATCTCAAGATTCTCGAGGGGATCGCAGCGAAAGAGAGCCGGAGGAAGGTCGCCGTGAGCGCTGAGATGAGGCTCCAGGAGGCCTTGGCTAATATCGCGCTTATCGCCGAGTTCGCCTCTGGCGAACTGGACCTGACCAAGGAGGTGATGGACTTGGCCGAGAAGAAGAGATTGGCCACGGAGGAGATGAATGCTGCGGCGGTGTCGGACTTCAGTATCAGCAAGCTTAATTTGCCGGTGATTTCGGACGACTCCGTGATCCTTGCGCGCCCTCTAAGCCAGGCGGCTACTCGTCTTGATCAGTATGGGTCGAACCTCCCGACCGGAGTTAATTCGCGAGTTAGCGATGAGGTCGAGGGTCAACTCGAGGAGGACAGGGTGACCGATGGTCAGACAGGGGATCAAGACGAGGTTTCCTCTCCTTCCAAGCAGTTCTAGTCCTTTTCATCTGTTTCCGCCCGAGAGGGCTTTTTAATTCAGACATTTCGTTGCCCGAGGGGGCTTTTAATTTCTTTTTCAGACTTTGGTTGCCCAAGGGGGCTTTTTTTTTTGTTCGAACTCGAGGACATCATATCCTTCTCTTTTTATTAATTGCTTCTTTTTTTTTTTTTAAATCTTTCATGCCTTAGCATAGATTTTATTGTTCTCGTGCTTTAACACAAAATTCGAGCCGTTGTGGCGGTTCGAACTTTTCCGGGGGAGCCGAGCAGATAACTTATCTTGAATCGCCTTAGGTAGTTCTTTCGGCTTCTCTTTTAAGTTAATTGCGTTTGAGCTCGAGCTCTTCTTCAGGAATAGTCTTAGGTGAAGCTACTTCGTAATGTAAGATTCAGGCTTGATTGCTGAACTGAAAAGAGAAGCATTAAGTATGAAAACGAATCGTAGTAAACTTACAAAGATCCGATTTGGAGTGTGTGTAGAGGTTGCATGCTTGAGTAGCCGTCTTGTCCTCGTAATTTTGTTTGAGGGGTGGGGCAGCCCCCCGATTCTTTTAATCCGTATAAGGTTTAGAAGAATTGTATATATATTTTTTTTTGGAGAGATCATTCTGGATCTCTTTCTTTGGGACGATCATTTCAGTTCGTTCGAAGCGGGAGGACCGTTCTAGGTCGCTTGTTTTTGGGATGATCATTTCAGTTCGTTCGGTTTGGAGGGACCGTTTTAGGCCGCTTTGTTTGAAGGTATAATTTCATATCACTTTGATTTTAGGGAGACCGTCTGAGGTCTCTTGGAAAGGATAATTTCATATCGCTTGATATTAGGAGGGATAATTTCATATCACTTTAGCTTTTAGAGAGGCCATTTCAGGTCGCTCCGAAGGGATACTTTCATATCGCTTGATTTTGGGAGAGATAATTTCATATCACTTTAGCTTTTAGAGAGGCCATTTCAGGTTGCTCGGAAGGGATACTTTCATATCGCCTTGATTTAGAAGAGATAATTTCATATCCTTCGTTTCGGAAGAGATAATTTCATATCTTTCGTTTTGGAAGAGATAATTTCATATATTTTGTTTTGGGAATGTTATGACAAGGTATTTCGCCATGATTCTAACTTTTACAACAGAGAGAAACATTGGATTAAGGGGGGCTTATTTTGATTTCACAAAGATAAGTCGGTGTAACTTCGTCAGAAGCTGTTGAGCTCGGCGTGAGCTTTGTTTTTTGGGGGGGGCGGTTGCGCTCGAAATCGAGCTGCCTACGTACCCTTTTTAAGGGGATCAAGCCATTTCGTAGTTCGATTATGTTGATGTACTCCTAGTGGAAATACTTTTTGAGGTTGATGATGTTCCAAGGTCGTAATTCGGGCTTCTGGGTTTCTACCGACTTGAGTCGGTAGACCCCATCCTTTACGACGTCGGTGACCTGGTAAGGACCTTCCCACTTCGCTCCTAATTTTCCAGCGTGTTCTTCCTTTTTATGGTCGAACACTTTCCGCAAGACGAGCTCTCCTACTTGAAACCTTCAAGTTTTGATTCGGGAATCATAGTAGCGAGCTGCGGCTTGTTGGTAATTCTGGAGTCGAGCTAATGCGAGGTTCCTTCTTTCGTCGACGAGGTCGAGCTCGTCAGTTATCATCTTGTTATTAAGTTCCTCTTGTCGTGGGCATTCTTCTTTGCGAATGCTTGACACGAGAATTTCAGCTGGTACTACCGCCCCGATTCCGTAAGCCAGCGAGAAGGGAGTCTCGCCAGTGGATTTGCGGGGGGTAGTCCGGTAGGCCCAGAGTACGGCTGGGAGTTCGTCACTCCAGGTCGTTTTGCACTCATTGAGCCTTTTCTTGAGTCCGTTCATAATCGCTTTGTTAGCTGCTTCTGCTTGCCCGTTCCCTTGGGGGTAGCGTGGCGTTGAGTAAGTCAGCTTTATGTTCGAAGTTCTGCAGAACTCTTTGAACGTGTTTGATATGAACTGAGATCCGTTATCGGTGACGATCTCGTGGGGTAGTCCATGTCGGCAAACGATGTTTCGCCAGACGAACTCCTTAACGTGAACGTCCTTAATTTTCTGGTATGACTCTGCTTCAATCCACTTGGTGAAGTAGTCCGTCATCACCAACAGGTGTGTGGCTTTCTTTTTGCCAGATGCGACCAGCGGTCCCACGATGTCCATTCCCCACCGCATGAATGGGTATGGTGATGAGATAGAGGAGAGTTTCTCCGACGCTTGGTGGATAATTGGGGCATGCTTTTGGCATTTATCGCACTTGTTGGAGAAAGATTCGCATTCGGTGGCCATTGTCGGCCAATAGTAGCCTTGCCTTTTGATTCGCACGACCAATGCTCGTCCTCCGGAATGGCTTCCGCAGGATCCGTCATGTGTTTGTGTAATCACGGCTAAGGCTTGCTTTTTGTCAAGGCATTTAAGGTAAGGTCCGGAGAGGCTCCTTTTAAAGAGCTCTCCTTGTGTGACACAGTACCTCGCACTCTGTGTTTTAAGTTTCCGCGCCTCCCATTTGCTGCTGGGAACTTCGCCGTTTGTGATGTATCGAATGATCGGAGTTCTCCAATCTTCGTCGTTGTTAGGCTCAGGTCCCTGACTAGTGGATGCGGTTTGAATTGGTCCGTCGGGGACATTCGCGATGTATACGGTGTTTCTAGGATCGAGATAATCATCAATCTCGATGATGTCGCTACTAGTGTCTCCGGGAAACTCTTTGCGTTTGACATCGTCCTTCACAGCGGGCCCGTCCTCTTTCAAGGACAGAGCTTTGAGAGCTATGTCGATGCTTGGTTTTTCTATCCCTTCGACTGGTATGATCCTTTTGAGGTTAGGATCTGATGTCGATGCTAATGCGGCTAGCGCATCGGCTGCGGTGTTTTCACCTCGTGGGATTCGTGTTAGATCGAAGAATTCGATCTGTTCGGCCAATGTATGGACTACCCGTAGGTATGCTTCCATTCGTTCGTCTTTGGCCTCGTAGTCGCCATGATATTGGCTCGTGACTAGTTGGGAATCGCTGAAGGCGTTTACTTCCCGGGCTCCTATGGCTATCGCGAGTCTGAGCCCGGCTATTAACGCTTCATATTCTGCCTCGTTATTCGATGCGGCAAAGCCCAATCTAAACGATTGTTCCAGTACTTCACCCGTTGGGGAGACTAATTTCACTCCGAATCCGGACCCTTGTCTTGAGGAAGCTCCATCGACGTAGAGTTTCCATCTTTGGGCCGAAGTCGGGTCGAGTTCTATAGTCGGAGGGAGGTCGATTATGAAATCTGCCAGTACTTGTGCTTTTAGGCATGTTCGAGCTTTGTATTCAATGTCGTACTCGCTAAGTTCGATAGCCCATTTGACCAATCGACCTGATTGGCTTGGACTGTGAAGGATGGTTCTCAGTGGCTGAGATGTCATCACTATGATCGAGTGCGATTGAAAATACGGTCGGAGTTTCCGAGCCGATGTTACTAGTGCTAAGGCGAGTTTTTCCATGGCGGGGTATCTGGTTTCAGCATTGATCAAGGTCTTACTGATGTAATACACCGGCCGTTGTTCGTTTTGTTCCTCGCGAACCAGGACTCCACTTACTGCTGCCGTCGAGACAGCTAGGTAGAGGTAAAGGGGTTCTCCTTCTACTGGTTTCGCCAGTATGGGTGGTCCGCTTAAGTAAGCTTTGAGCTGAGTGAATGCCTCTTCGCACTTTTCGTCCCAAAGGAACTTTTTGTTTGCTTTGAGCAAGTGATAGAAGGGTAGACATTTATCAGTCGACCTTGAGATGAAGCGGTTCAGAGCAGCTATTTTGCTTTAGGCGCTGGACTTCTCGCGTTGTTCTGGGAGATTTCATCTCTATGAACGTTGCGATCTGTTTGGGGTTCGCTTCAATCCCTCTTTCGGTCACTAAGTAACCGAGGAACTCTCCTGAAGGGACCCCGAAGGTACATTTAGCTGGGTTGAGTTTCATCCCATACTTATTGAGAATGGTAAAGCATTCTTTTAGTTGGGGGATGTGATCCTCGTACCTTGAAGATTTTACCAGCATATCATCGATGTAGACTTCCATGGTTTTGCCTAGGAGTCCTGAAAACATCTTGTTGACGAGGCGCTGGTAAGTTGCTCCTGCGTTTTTGTTGGAATTGTGTCCAGTAATCTCGGTACTGTCTCTAGAAAGTAAGAGTATGTCAATGATCAGACATAAGTCATATAATGCTGGGGGTCATGATGGCTTGCTAGAGTCCGCTCATGATCTATAAGTCTTGGACTTATTGCCTTTATTATATGATCCCATATGGGTCACACGCCTAAGCTAACGGGAAAATACGAAGGAACGGTTTAGCAGAGGTACGGTAAAAGTGCTAGGCATTTACGGTACTTGGAGAGACTAAAGGGCCTGATTAAATCCAAGGGATTTAATCAGAACTGAGAATTGGGCCCAAAAGCCCATGAGAACTAAAGGGAGTTTTAATGAATAAAACTTGACCTAAAAGCTCTCTAATTCTTCAGCTGATTTGCGCCACCCACAGCCTCTCTCTGCGCCTCCTCTCCTGCTCGGTCTAGCACCCATTTCCTTGTGAAGCGTGTGTGAGCCTTTGGAGGATTCATCTCTCGGTGTTTCTCTGATCTCTGACCTGTTCTATTCCTTCCGCTGCAACAAACAGGTAAAAGGTGAGATCATCTAATGTTTCTATTCAAGAGAACCTAGATCTGTATGTTTAGGTTGATCTGAATCTAAGAATTGAATCAGGATTCAACTAAACAGTTCCAACAGTGGTATCAGAGCCATTGGTTCTTAGGATTTCTTGTTTTAGATTCATGTTTAGGTTGTTTAATCTGTTTAGAAGTGTTTTGAATCAACTACTGATAAGAAAAACACTTAAGAAACTGATTTGAATCCTGAAAAAACATATGAATCGCAAAACCGAGCTATATGACTCGTGTTCTTGCGATCGGCTGAGTGGAGAACCGATCGGTTTGACCGGTTGGATCGCTCGTCCGAGAATTGGCCGGTTGGGTCGGGATCGGCTCATCCCGAACGTCGGACGGACAGCGCACGGGCGACTAAGGCGGACGGTCGATCGATCGACTGGATCGGACACGACGCACGGACGGATCACGGATCGCGTCGCGTGGTCGATCCGATCAGCCGAGGATCGGACGATCGATTGCGATCGGATCGTCGCGCCTCGTCCCGTCTGCGATCGTACCGTCCCGCGTCCCGACCGTCCCATCCGCGTCCCGAGCACGTCCGATCATCATCCCGTCCAGCTGCATCCCGATCGCGTGAGGCTCGGCCGTCCGTGGATCGTGGATCGAACGCGGCTGGTCGGTTGTGATCGTGTGGATTAGGTCACGGCCGTGGATGGTCCGTGACCGATTTGTTTCGGTTCGGTTTAAAACTTGGTTAAAATCAATTCGTCCTGGTTTAATAAACAGATCTAATAATTTTATTAAGTCTGGTTAAACCGGGATAAGAAATCCAATGTCGAAAGAAATATTGGATTTAGTGCCTAAACCAGGAATTTCTAATTTGATTTGGTTGGACCAAATAAATTGTGAAATTCCGGTTTAGTAAATAACCGGTTGACAATTGTGGTCATCGTAGTAATTAAAACTTGGTTAGACCAGTTTTAATGAACCAGACCGGTTATGTCAATTAATTGGACAATTGGGTCATGTCTTGGACATGGACCAATTCTTGGGCCTCGGGCCAAGAAGTTAAAACAATTGGGCCAATTATTTGAGTCTTTCTTCAGATAAATTTAAAATTTATTTTATAAAATATAAAGTCGATTTTAAATTAAAGTTTCCGAAATTTTGAAATTAGAAAGTTTCTTAAAATAGAAGTTTCTGGATTTGCGGGTTTTGGATTTTAAGAAATTTCTAAAGTTAGAAAGTTTCCGGTTTTAGAAAGTTTCCAATTTTAGAAAGTTTCCAAAAATAGTAGGTTTCCAAAAATGGAAAGTTTCCCGAAATAGTAATCTTCTATTTTGGGAATGAATTTTAATAAACCTACGAACCTCAAATAATATCAAGCGTTGGATGTCTTGTCCAGGCTATGTCAGCTGTCAAAGCCCATTCAATTGCATTCATGGCCTTACAGTGTGAGGATGTCTGTTTTTGCGTGGGTAAGACAGTTTGTGATTCATAAATGTCATTGGGAGTCCCAGACATTAATGATTACATGACTGTATAGTCTGGTTTTCTTGACTAGGCCATCGGGAGTCCCGGGCCTTGAGACATCAGAGTGGATTGGGCCTCGGGCCCAGATTCACAACCAAGAGTTATATCACGGATATAATTAGCCGATATAGGGCTTACCGATATAAGCTAAGATTGGGTGACGGCCAGTGGCCCACTTTAATCTTAGTTATATGTGGATCTTGGAATCATTATATTCTATTGAGGGTAACTGATGTTATTGAATATAATGCGTGATTAATCATATTAAATTTTAATACGGGATTAATCATATTGAACATATTAACTAAAATCCTTTTATCTTAATTTTCAGTTATGACTAGCACAAACGATCAAAACACTTTCTCGATCCGGTCTGTCCTTAAGATGGACAAGCTGAACGGATCAAATTTCTTGACTTGGTTGCGGAACCTGAGGCTAGTCCTCAGACAGGAGAGAAAGGACTATGTCCTTGAGAGAGCTCTCCCCGTGAGGATCGGGTCCAACGCTTCTCATGCAGTATATGATGCTTGGAATAAGCATTATAATGATGCGGTAGATGTGCGTGGTCTGATATTGGCTACCATGGACTCAGACTTGCGGAAGCAATATGAGAACATGGAGTCGCCAATAGAGATGATCAGCAGCCTGAAATTGAAATTTCAGGAGCAGATAAGGGTGGAGAGATACCAGTTGGTTAAGTCTCTCACTAGCTGCAAGCTACCAAATGATCATCCAGTGAGTCCTCATGTCAGTAAAATGATGGGTTACATTGATAACCTGAGGAAACTGGATTATCCAGTTAGCCAAGAATTGGCAACTGAGATCATTCTGCAGTCACTGCCGTCAAGCTATGATAAGTTCAGAAGGAACTATATCAAGAAAGGCTTAACGAAGACGCTGACTGAACTGCATGATATGCTCAAGACAGTTGAGCCAAACGTGAAGAGTACCCTGTACAATCTCATGAATGAGAAGGGTAGGTTTACTAAACCTAATGCTGACAAGGGTGAAAACAAAGTTGTCCAGATTTTGAATCATGGCAAGCGTGTGTCTTCTGAGCCCGAGTCAGATACCTCTTACGTTGGTAAGTGCTGCTACTGTAAGGAGACAGGGCATTGGAAGAGAGATTGCATTAAATTCATGGAAGATGATGAGGAGTTAAAGTCGATGTATGCGACTACTTCCTCAGGTATTCATGTTATTACTTCAAGTTCTACCTTAAAGGTATTGGATACTGGTTGTAGCACTGATATTTGTGATAATATGCAGGGCCTAAGCAACAGTAGAACGTTGAAGGAAGGGCAAGTGAAACTACATGTCTGGAAGGAGCTTGGGATGCTGCCTCAGCCGTAGGGTTTTCACTTATAGATCCCTTTTAGGCTTGGTTTTGTATTAAGTAATTGCTACAATGTACCTGCTTTAAGCAAAATTGTCTTTCATTTTCTTGTAAGAATTTGAATGTTTTTCATTTTGATAAAAGACAAGTTTTGTTCTTTTGATCTTAATGAAATATTAATTGTAGCACCCTATTCATGGAATGGGTTTTATATCTTAAACCAAAGAGTGCCTAAATGTAACATAAATACCGAATTGGTTTAAATCTAATGAATTAAACCTGATTTTTCTTGGCATAAAGTCTTGGTCACATAGAGTAAGTCGGATTCAGAAATCCCATAGTCATGGACTGTTGGGCTCATTTGATAAAATATCTTATGAGACTTGAATTCTGTTTACTAGACCAAAAGGTAAAGGGCCTATCTTAGCCGAGCTAGAGAAAAGCCCAAAGGCTTATTGGACCTGGAACATACTCATGTATGTGGCTTAATGAGCAGTAATGCCAGAGAAAATCTCCTGTACTTCATTGTCTCTACTGATTACTTCAGTGAGTGTGACTGTGTTCATTTGATGAGACACAAGTCGGAATTCTTTGACATGGTCGAAAGAGTTCCAGAATGAAGTATAGGATCTGAATGACAAAAGTATTAAGACTCTGGATTAAAATCATGAGTGAGAATACTTAAGTCATTGATTGTGTGATCATCTGAATGAGTGTGAAATCGTTTCACAGCTCATTTCTCCTGAAAACCTGAAGGTGTTTCTGTGAGAAAGAATCAGATCTTATTAGAAATGATTAAAGATGAATCACACGAATCTTCCATGATATTTTAAGAATAACGCTCTAGAAATATCTAAGTTTACGCTAAAATAGTTCCACCAATATCAGTTGAAAGACACCACGTAAATGTGGATTGGAATCGATCCAAATTCGTCTTTACTGAGTGTTAGTAGTTGAGCTACTTCGCTGGTTGTCCCAGGGAAACCAAGGCTTATTACTTTTACGTCCATTCTGTTTTCTAAGAAGGGAAGTAATTTTCAAGAAGAACAGTGGGAGTAAAAGTATAACTCGAAGTTTTCTTAGGGAAACCAAGGCTCGGTACTTTTACGACCATTCTGTTTTCTAAGAAAGGAAGTTACTTTCCAAGAAGAATAGTGGGAGTAAAAGTACAACTCGAAGAAATTCGAGAAATACAGGAGGCTGCTTAACCTATTGAGGGAGAGCAGCGGAAGGATTTACAGATTTCTGTAGAATCTACACCTGTGGAGCCTGAAGTTCGCAGATATGAAAGAATCAGTCGTCATTAGTTCAGCCTGATGATCATTGAATGTTCGCATGATCTGATGATCATTGAAAGCGACGAATCTGCGAAATTCAAGGAAGCGAAAGTGAGCCCAGACTCCGAAGAATTACATTTTGTGTAAGTTGGCTTCATCGATCCATTCATGGATGGAAGCAAACATATCGGAGTTGGAATCTTCGTTCTGTTGAAGTAGTCAAGGTTTTGACTTAAGCAGGAACGAAATGGAACTGTGCGTTTACTAATAGATAAGTGGGAGCAATATTGCATTTCTCAAAGTGTATGTCGATGACATACTGATTCTCGGATATAACGTCCCAACGCTGTAGTCGGTAAAGGACTAGCTTGGGAGTTGGTTTTATGATTGACATGGGTAAAGCCACGTAGTTCTTGGATTTTGGATCTAAAGATAGAGATCCAAAAGAGCTGGTAGGACAAAGTCAGGATTCTTAAATTGACAAAGTCCTACACGTTTTGAGCAATCCAAGAAGGGTTTTATGCCAATGTCACATGGCATTAAGTTAAGCAAGATACAGTATCCTAAGATAACTGCTGAGCTTAAATGCATGGATGAGATTCCATATGCGTCGGCAATTGGATCTATCATGTATGCCATGAAACATACTTGTTTGATATTGCTTTAATGTTAAGCAAGACAAATAAAGACCAGTCAAATCCAGCAAAGAATCAAGTTTCCTAAAGTATGTCCTAAAGTATTTGAGGAATACTAAGGATAAGTTCTTGATTTACGGAGAAAGTAAGGTGCTATAAGTCGATAGAGTCTGAAAGGCAAGTTTCCAACAGACAAAGATGATTTCCGGTCACAGTCCGGTTATATCTTGTGTTTGTTTGGCGGTGCACGGCACTGTTGCTGACTCCATGACTTAAGCTGAATCTTTCGCAGCTTGGGAAGCGGCGAAAGAGGTTGTTTGGAAAGAAGAGTTCATCACTGAACTTGATGTGATTCCAGCATAGATGAAACTAGCTGCACATCAGAGGTCCAAACACCTTGAGGATAGGTATAACCTATTCCGTGAGATAAATGACAGAGATGTTAAGTAGATCAGCAAGTTTCAAAGAATGAGAACGTTGCTAATCTATTAACGAAGCCACTCCTTAGGCCTAAGCACGAGTCGCGGACTGTTGCTGTAGGATAAGTGAAATTAAGATGTAGTCATAATTTCAGTGGGAGTTATTAAAGGGCTTTATTTAGTTATTGATATGATCTTGTAAAACATTTGAGATGTTTAATAATGAAATTATTATTTCAAGATTATTTTAACTGTGATGAAATAATCGTTCCAAAATGATATGAACCATTTTATAGGTCATCGAAGTAAATGACTTGATCTTGAGTCATCGAAGTCATTTAGCTTGATCATGAGACCCTATATTTGATAGATGGCTTATATCATCCTGTCCCTAGTCGAAGGTTGTTGAAATTGGAACACCAACAACCGTGTGAGACTGGATTGGTACGTGACTTATGACAAAGTCTCAGTGTGTCATAGATGCGCAGCATCAAAGTCAGTACATAGGTGTATGTTTGGGAACATACGACCGGACAAGACCCGCTTATAAGAACTCTTCAGGATATTTATATCTGTGTCATAAGAGATTCTTACTACGACTATAGAGTATAGTCCTTAGACCTGAGTTCGCAAGCATGTGACTGCACATGAACTGATGCGCTTTGATCATTGTCTAACGCTGTCGTTATGCGATAGCTATAAGGACCTTGTTTGGGTGTATTACGAAATGAGTAGTTTATAGTGATGGAACAAGACGGGATTTGTCCCTTCAATATAAATGGAGTGAATATCTCTAGGCCAATCGGAGATTTGAATACTGGAAAATGCATGGCCATGCTCAAACGGACTGTCCCGAGTCGTTTGGATTGTCAGTATCAAATCAGAGTCCGATGAACAAGATTAGGCTTTATAAGGATGACACTAATCTTGCCTTATGACTAATCGAGATATTGAGACAAAAGGATTATGAATACAGAGATTCCAGTACAAGTGGGAGATTGTTGGAATTGTGTCCAGTAATCTCGGTACTGTCTCTAGAAAGTAAGAGTATGTCAATGATCAGACATAAGTCATATAATGCTGGGGGTCATGATGGCTTGCTAGAGTCCGCTCATGATCTATAAGTCTTGGACTTATTGCCTTTATTATATGATCCCATATGGGTCACACGCCTAAGCTAACGGGAAAATACGAAGGAACGGTTTTGCAGAGGTTCGGTAAAAGTGCTAGGCATTTACGGTACTTGGAGAGACTAAAGGGCCTGATTAAATCCAAGGGATTTAATCAGAACTGAGAATTGGGCCCAAAAGCCCATGAGAACTAAAGGGAGTTTTAATGAATAAAACTTGACCTAAAAGCTCTCTAATTCTTCAGCTGATTTGCGCCACCCACAGCCTCTCTCTGCGCCTCCTCTCCTGCTCGGTCTAGCAGCCATTTCCTTGTGAAGCGTGTGTGAGCCTTTGGAGGATTCATCTCTCGGTGTTTCTCTGATCTCTGACCTGTTCTATTCCTTCTGCTGCAACAAACAGGTAAAAGGTGAGATCATCTAATGTTTCTATTCAAGAGAACCTAGATCTGTATGTTTAGGTTGATCTGAATCTAAGAATTGAATCAGGATTCAACTAAACAGTTCCAACAGTTTTTTAGTCCGAAGGGCATGACTTTGTAACAGTACGTGCCTCGATCAGTTATGAACGAAGTCTTTTCTTGGTCTTCAAGGTTCATCAATATTTGATTGTACCCTGAGAACGCGTCCATAAAGGATAGCAGCTGATGTCCAGCGGTGGCCTCGACCAGTCGGTCGATGTGCGGGAGTGGGAAGCTGTCCTTTGGACATGCTTTGTTGAGATCCGTGAAGTCTACGCAGACCCTCCACTTTCCGTTCTTTTTCTTAACCACCACGGGGTTCGCGAGCCAGTCGGGGTACTTGACCTCTCTGATCGATCCGATTTTTAATAACCGATCGACCTCGTCATTGATGGCTTTGGCCCGCTCAGGACCTAGTTTTTGACGCTTTTATCTTATCGGTTTGTAGGTTGGGTCGACATTCAGCTCGTGGCTGGTTACGTCGATATCGATCCCTTTCATGTCTGCTGAAGACCAGGCGAAGGAGTCGACGTTATTTTTGAGAAAAGAGACCAGTTCGTTCTTAACTGGCTCTGATAGGTCGATTCCGATGCCAACGAGTCTTTCGGGATGAGCCTCGTCTATGCAGACCTGAGTCGTGAGGTCCTTTGGGGGTCCTATTTGACTGGGTCGTTCGACCTTTTGGTCTGCATGGTGGCGAGCTCCTCCTCTTTCTGTAATTGCTACGCAGGGGATTTCTCGATCTGCTTGTATCCGTTCATGTAGCAATGACGGGAAATCTTTTGACTTCCGTAAATTTTTTTGATCCCTTTGGGAGTCGGGAACTTTACGCATTGGTGGTAGGTCGATGGTACCGCCTTCATGTCGTATATCCATGGTCGACCTAGGATTGCGTTATAGGGAGCTGGCCGATCTACTATGACGAACTCCGTCATTCTCCGAACTCCTCCAGCAATTACTGGGGCGAAGACAGAGCCCATCGAGTATGTCGTCTCACCAGCGAAACCTACTAGTGGCGTCTTTTCTTCCACAATCTCAGAGTCGTTGAAGTCCATCTTTTTGAACGCGTCGTAAAAGAGGACATCTACCGAACTTCCTGTGTCAATCATTATCCTTGAGAGTTTGACATCTCCCACTACTAGACAAACGAGGAGGGCGTCGTCGTGTGGGTTGTCGAGATTACTTGTCTCGCTCTCGTAGAAAATGATTTCGTGGTCTGGACCCAACATTGGGGTTTTCCCCCCTCTGTCGGTCTCGACTCTTCTTTGAAGAGCTTTGATCGAATTGACCGAGTCGCGGCAAAGCTTGGAGCATCCGAAGATGAAGTCGATTCGTTTAGGGGGTATAGCCCGTAAACCCCCCCCCCCCCCCCCCCCCCCCCCCCCCCCCCCCCCCCGCAGAGACGAGGGAGATTGATTCTTGAGCGTAAACTTTTGGCAGGAGCCAGAGGCGGGGATAGCGCCGAACCTCCCGGAGTGCCGCTCAGGTTAAGCTCGCCGAGGATGAACTCGACTCGCTTCCGCGACCCTTGAGGGAATGTTTTGGGAGATTCCGGCTCTTTTGACCGTTCCCGTTTGTTTTGAGAGTGCTTTTTGGAGTTCGACTCCTTGGTCTGTTTGTTTTCCTTTTTGTCGGACAGAGTTTCCTCCTCGACTTCGGAGTCTTTTTTGCTTTCGGACTCTTGTTTTTGAGCCTCTGCTTTAGCTCGAGTATAGCAATCCTCGGTCGAGTGTCCTCTTTTATTGTGGAAATCACAGAATTTTTCCTTGTCGAACTCGAATTTCTTCGAGCTCTTTGGGCTCTCGACCGCGTTGACGTTCCCTGATTTACGGGAATCCTTTTTCGAGTTCGAATTCTGAGAGCCCGACGGGTTCCTTTATTTCCGGTGTTTTTCCCTGAGGGCCGTGGTTTCGTCCTCGAGGCGAGCAAAGGCCGATGCGCGATGGAGGGCGTCATCGAGCGTTTGAGGTTCGCGGACTGTTATTTCCTCGCGGAATCTGGTTGAGAACCATAGTCCCCGTCTTAACGCTTCTATAGCTACCTCGTCTCGTGGGTTCGCGATTTTGGATTTTATTTCCTTAAATTGGTCGATGTACGAGCGAAGTGTTTCGTCGGGTTTTTGTGAGACGCCAAATAGGGCTGCCTCGGTAGTCTTTTCCTCGATGAAAACGGAGTATTGCTTGAGGAAAGCCGTCATGAACTGGGTGAAGTTGTCAATGGACCTTTCTTCCAGTCCGGCAAACCATTCTAGGGCAGGGCCTGATAGGTTTTCTGCGAAGAGCCTGCAGAAGGCTGGCTCCCTCTCCTCATCGGTAAGGTACACCCTTGCCATCGCTAGTCGGAATGCCCTGATGTGGGCTTTCGGGCCTGATTTCCCAGAGAATTCTGGAAACTTAGTTTTCTTGATCTCTCGGATCCTTGCAAACGCAATCTAATCTGTGAACGGCATTTGTTGTGTTTCTTCGATCACTCGATCGATGTCAGGAGACGCGCTCGTCGCCATGTGAACTTTCGAGCTCAGACTGTTGAACTGGGCTTTAGCCTGCTCAATGTATTGTCTAAGCATATCGTGTTCATCGCCCTCTGCGGGTGCGAACTGGACTTGTGCCTGACCTGACGTTTGTTCCGGAAAAATGGGGTCGAGGAGATCGATCGTTGGGATCGACCTCGTCTGATCGACCTGGGGCGTTGGGAACTGAACTGAGTTTGTTCCGTTAAGGAGTCCCGAGCTCGAGGCGAAGGCCGAACCTCCTAGTTGCCTCGGTCGGATGTTAGAGTCACTCGGGAAAGGTGGTGGCCCAATGGTCGGTTTCTTGATCCGGTTGGGTCTGTGACCATTGAACTCGAACCAAATGGGGTCGGTATCGCGATAGGGGTCATTGTAGGGCGGAAGCCGCTATTTGACGTATTGCCAAAATTTCCCGACGTTCCCGGAGGAGTTACTACCTGGGAGAAGTCCAAGCGGGTACACGGTGGAGGACTTATGGGAGTTCGCGTTGGTCTGCCCCCTTGGCTTTGACTGGCGAGCTCTTCAAGACGGGCGTTCAGGCGCCGCTCTTATTCCTCGAGCTACGCTGCCAGAGAACGGTTCGCGATCTCTTGGGCTTTTGCGCTTGCCTCGTTGTTTCTCGTTCGATCTACTAACATGCTTAACATCGAACGGATCTTGGCAAGATCGCTTGGCACTTGTCTCTGTGGAGCAGAAGGTAGTGGCGAATTAGGTCTGGTTACTCCAGATCCCCCTCCTGGGGTGGGTATTGAGTCATTTCTCATCCACACCCAGTTTCTGCTCAGATCATTAGTTCCTGACAAAACATTTTTCGGAGCCTGGCTCGTCGCGACTGTTTGAGCGACGGAGCCGGCTGGTGCTGTTGGAAATGTGTCCAGTAATCTCGGTACTGTCTCTAGAAAGTAAGAGTATGTCAAAGATCAGACATAAGTCATATAATACTGGGGGTCATGATGGCTTGCTAGAGTCCGCTCATGATCTATAAGTCTTGGACTTATTGCCTTTATTATATGATCCCATATGGGTCACACGCCTAAGCTAACAGGAAATCGTGTAGGAACGGTTTAGCAGGAGTATGGTAAAAGTGCTAGGCATTTACTATACTTAGAGAGAATAAGAGGGTTTAGCCATTGTGCATCGATCGATGCATAAGGTGCAACGATCGATGCAATGCGCGAATGCCTCGGAGTTAATTGGCATTTGGGCCAAATTGCCCAAAACGAACTGAACAAGTTTTATATAAACTTAAGACGAGTTCAGGTCGAGTTGAAGCCCTAGCCGCGACTCTCTCTCTCTCCTGCGATGCCTCCTGCTCGGTCTAGCAGCCTCTTCCTGCTCGGTGTGCGTGTGTGAACCTCTGGAGGAGTTATCACTCGGTGGCTCTCTGATCTCTGACATGTTCTCTCTTTCCGCTGCAAAACAGGTAAAAGGTGAGATCTACTTATGTTTCTAATCAAGAGAACCTAGATCTGGCATGTTTAGGATCAAGTAATCTGATGAATTGAATCAGGATTAACACCAAAAGATCCTTCAGTGGTATCAGAGCCATTGGTTCTGGTTTTTCTTGTTTAGATTCAAGTTTAGGATTGTTTTCTTGTTTAAGAAGTGTTTTGAATCAATTACTGATAAGAGAAATCACTTAAGCAACAAGGAATTGAAACCTAAACACATTTGAAATCGCAAAAATCCAAGCTATATTGATTTGGAAGAATGCGATTGCCGTAATGAAGTATCGGCTGTGATCGCGATGAATCGATCGATGCGATCGCATGATCGGTCGATGCAACCACGAGAGATCGCATTGCATCGATCGATGCAATGCAAGGATCGATCGTTGCAGTCGCGAGAGATTGACCGCGATCGCATGGATCGTTCAAACGATCGCATGGATCTCACGAGAATCTCTCGGCCAAACCTGATAACCGTTCGTGCACGCGTGAGAGCATCGATCGATGCAGGATCGATGAACGATCGTTGCAGGATCGATGCTGTGAGCATCGATCGATGCGGTTAGGGTTTTGGCTCGGTTTAATTTAATTAAAATCAATTCGTCCTGGTTTAATAAACAGATCTAATAATTTTATTAAGTCTGGTTAAACCGGGATAAGAAATCCAATGTCGAAAGAATTATTGGATTTAGTGCCTAAACCAGGAATTTCTAATTTGATTTGGTTGGACCAAATAAATTGAGAAAATCCGGTTTAGTAAATAACCGGTTGACAATTGTGGTCGTCGTAGTAATTAATTTTGGTTAGACCAATTTTAATGAACCAGACCGGTTATGTCATTTAATTGGACAATTGGGTCATGTCTTGGACATGGACCAATTCTTGGGCCTCGGGCCAAGAAGTTAAAACAATTGGGCCAATTATTTGAGTCTTTCTTCAGATCAATTTAAAATTTATTTTATAAAGTTATAAAGTCGATTTTAAATTAAAGTTTCCGAAATTTTGAAATTAGAAAGTTTCTTAAAATAGAAGTTTCTGGATTTGCGGGTTTTGGATTTTAAGAAATTTCTAAAGTTAGAAAGTTTCCGGTTTTAGAAAGTTTCCAATTTTAGAAAGTTTCCAAAAATAGTAGGTTTCCAAAAAATAGAAAGTTTCCCGAAGTAGTAATCTTCTATTTTGGGAATGAATTTTAATAAACCTACAAACCTCAAATAATATCAAGCGTTGGATGTCTTGTCCAGTCTATGTCAGCTGTCGAAGCCCATTCAATTGTATTCATGGCCTTACAGTGTGAGGGTGTCTACTTTTGCGTGGGTAAGACGGTTTGTGATTCATAAATGTCATTGGGAGTCCCAGACATTAATGATTACATGACTGTATAGTCTGGTTTTCTTGACTAGGCCATCGGGAGTCCCGGGCCTTGAGACATCAGAGTGGATTGGGCCTCGGGCCCAGATTCACAACCAAGAGTTATATCACGGATATAATTAGCCGAGATAGGGCTTACCGATATAAGCTAAGGTTGGGTGACGGCCAGTGGCCCACTTTAATCTTAGTTATATGTGGATCTTGGAATCATTATATTCTATTGAGGGTAACTGATGTTATTGAATATAATGCATGATTAATCATATTAAATTTAATACGGGATTAATCATATTGAACATATTAACTAAAATCCTTTTATCTTAATTTTCAGTTATGACCAGCACAAACAATCAAAACACTTTCTCGATCCGGTCTGTCCTTAAGATGGACAAGCTGAACGGATCAAATTTCTTGACTTGGTCGCGGAACCTGAGGCTAGTTCTCAGACAGGAGAGAAAGGACTATGTCCTTGAGAGAGCTCTCCCCGTGAGGATCGGGTCCAATGCTTCTCATGCAGTTTATGATGCTTGGAATAAGCATTATAATGATGCGGTAGATGTGCGTGGTCTGATATTGGCTACCATGGACTCAGACTTGCGGAAGCAATATGAGAACATGGAGTCGCCAATAGAGATGATCAGCAGCCTGAAATTGAAATTTCAGGAGCAGATAAGAGTGGAGAGATACCGGTTGGTTAAGTCTCTCACTAAGCTGCAAGCTACCAAATGATAATCCAGTGAGTCCTCATGTCAGTAAAATGATGGGTTACATTGATAACCTGAGGAAACTGGATTATCCAGTTAGCCAAGAGTTGGCAACTGAAATCATTCTGCAGTCACTGCCGTAAAGCTATGATAAGTTCAGAAAGAACTATATCAAGAAAGGCTCAACGAAGACGCTGACTGAACTGCATGATATGCTCAAGACAGTTGAGCCAAGCGTAAAGAGTACCCTGTACAATCTCATGAATGAGAAGGGTAGGTTTACTAAACCTAATGCTGACAAGGGTGAAGACAAAGTTGTCCAGATTTTGAATCATGGCAAGCGTGTGTCTTCTGAGCCCGAGTCAGATACCTCTTACGTTGGTAAGTGCTGCTACTGTAAGGAGACAGGGCATTGGAAAAGAGATTGCATTAAATTCATGGAAGATGATGAGGAGTTAAAGTCGATGTATGAGACTACTTCCTCAGGTATTCATGTTATTACTTCAAGTTCTACCTTAAAGGTATTGAATACTGGTTGTGGCACTGATATTTGTAATAATATGCAGAGCCTAAGCAACAGTAGAACGTCCTTAAAGGTATTGGATACTGGTTGTGGCACTGATATTTGTGATAATATGCAGAGCCTAAGCAACCGTAGAACGTTGAAGGAAGGGCAAGTGAAACTACATGTCTGGAAGGAGCTTGGGATGCTGCCTCAGCCGTAGGGTTTTTCACTTATAGATCCCTTTGAGGCTTGGTTTTGTATTAAGTAATTGCTACAATGTACCTGCTTTAAAGCAGAGTTGTCTTTCATTTTCTTGTAAGAATTTGAATGTTTTTCGTTTTGATAAAAGACAAGTTTTGTTCTTTTGATCTTAATGAAATATTAATTGTAGCACCCTATTCATGGAATGGGTTTTATATCTTAAACCAAAGAGTGCCTAAATGTAACATAAATACCGAATTGGTTTAAATCTGATGAATTAAACCTGATTTTTCTTGGCATAAAAGTCTTGGTCACATAGAGTAAGTCGGATTCAGAAATCCCATAGTCATGGACTGTTGGGCTCATTTGATAAAATATCTTATGAGACTTGAATTCTGTTTACTAGACCAAAAGATAAAGGGCCTATCTTAGCCGAGCTAGAGAAAAGCCCAAAGGCTTATTGGACCTGGAACATGCTCATGTATGTGGTCCAATGAGCAGTAATGCCAGAGAAAAATCTCTTGTACTTCATTCTCTCTCCTGATTACTTCAGTGAGAGTGACTGTGTTCATTTGATGAGACACAAGTCGGAATTCTTTGACATGGTCGAAAGAGTTCCAGAATGAAGTATAGGATCTGAATGACAAAAGTATTAAGACTCTGGATTAAATCACGAGTGAGAATACTTAAGTCATTGATTGTGTGATCATCTTAATGAGTGTGAAATCGTTTCACAGCTCATATCTCCTGAAAACCTGAAGGTGTTTTCTGTGAGAAAGAATCAGATCTTATTAGAAATGATTAAAGATGAGTCACACGAATCTTCCATGATATTATTTAAGAATAACGCTCTAAAATATCTAAGTTTACGCTGAAATAGTTCCACAAATATCGGGTGAAAGACACCACGTCAATGTTAATTGGAATCGATCCAAATTTGTCTTTACTAAGTATTTGTAGTTGTGCTACTTCGCTGGTTGTCCTAGAGAAACTAAGGCTTGTTACTTTTACGTCCAATCTGTTTTCTAAGAAGGGAAGTTATTTTCCAAGAAGAACAGTGGGAGTAAAAGCATAACTCGAAGTTTTCTTAGGGAAACCAAGGCTCGGTAGTTTTATGACCATTCTGTTTTCTAAGAAGAGAAATAACTTTCCAAGAAGAACAGTGGGAGTAAAAGCATTTTTACGACCATTCTGTTTTCTAAGAAGGGAAGTTACTTTCCAAGAAGAACAGTGGGAATAAAAGTACAACTCGAAGAAATTCGAGAAATGCAGGAGGCTGCTTAACCTATTGAGGGAGAGCAGCGGAAGGATTTACAGATTTCTGTAGAATCTACACCTGTGGAGCCTGAAGTTCGCAGATATGAAAGAATCAGTCACTAATCCGAGAGTGAATTCTCGTCATTAGTTCAGCCTGATGATCATTGAATGTTCGCATGATCTGATGATCATTGAAAGCGACGAATCTGCGAAATTCAAAGAAGCGAAAGTAAGCCCGGACTCCGAAAAATTACATTTTATGTAAGTTAGCTTCATCGATCCATTTATGGATGGAAGCAAACATATCGGAGTTGGAATCTTCGTTCTGTTGAAGTAGTCAATGTTTTGACTTGAACAGGAACGAAGCGGAACTGTGTGTTTACTAATAGATTAGTGGGAGCGATATTGCATTTCTCAAAGTGTATGTCGAAGACATACTGATTCTCGGATATAACGTCCCAACGCTGTAGTCGGTAAAGGACTAGCTTGGGAGTTGGTTTAATGAATGACATGGGTAAAGCCACGTAGTTCTTGGATTTTGGATCTAAAGATAGAGACCCAAAAGAGCTGATAGGACAAAGTCAGATTCTTAAATTGACAAAGTCCTACACGTTTTTGAGCAATCCAAGAAGGGTTTTATGCCAATGTCACATGGCATTAAGTTAAGCAAGATACAGTATCCTACGATAACTGCTGAGCTTAAATGCATGGATAAGATTCCATACGCGTCGGCAATTGGATCTATCATGTATGCCATGAAACATACTTGTTTGATGTTGCTTTAATGTTAAGCAAGACAAGTAACGACCAGTCAAATCCAGCAAAGAATCACTGGATTGCCGTAAAGAATTTCCTAAAGTATTTGAGAAATACTGAGGATAAGTTCTTGATTTACGGAGAAAGTGAGGTGCTACAAGTCGATAGAGTCTGAAAGGCAAGTTTCCAACGGACAAAGATGATTTCCGGTCACAGTCCGGTTATATCTTGTGTCTATCTGGCGGTGCAAGGCACTGTTGCTGACTCCATGACTTAAACTGAACATTTCGCAGCTTGGAAAGCGGCGAAAGAGGTTGTTTGGAAAGAAGAGTTCGTCAATGAACTTGATGTGATTCCCAGCATAGATGAGACTAGCTGCACATCAGAGGTCCAAACACCTTGAGATAAATGACAGAGATGTTAAGTAGATCAGCAAGTTTCAACAAATGAGAACGTTGCTAATCTATTAACGAAGCCACTCCTTAGCCCTAAGCACGAGTCACGGACTGTAGCTGTAGGATAAGTGAAGTTAAGATGTAGTCTTAATTTCAGTGGGAGTTAGTAAAGGGCTTTATTTAGTTATTGATATGTTCTTGTAAAACATTTGAGATGTTTGATAATGAAATTATTATTTCAAGATTATTTTAACTGTGATGAAATAATCGTTCCAAAATGATATGAACCATTTTATAGGTCATCGAAGTAAATGACTTGATCTTGAGTCATCGAAGTCATTTAGCTTGATCATGAGACCCTATATTTGATAGATGTTTTATATCATCATGTCCCTAGTCAAAGGTTGTTGAAATTGGAACACCAACAACCGTGTGAGACTGGATTGGTACGTGACTTATGACAAAGTCTCAGTGTGTCATAGATGCTCGGCATCAAAGTCAGTACATAGGTGTATGTTGGGAAACATACGACCGGACAAGACCCGCTTATAAGAACTCTTCAGGATATTTATATCTGTGTCATAAGAGATTCTTACTACGACTATAGAGTATAGTCCTTAGACCTGAGTTCGCATGCATGTGACTGCACATGGACTGATGCACTTTGATCATTGTCTAACGCTATCGTTCTGCGATAGTTATAAGGACCTTGTTTGGGTACATTATGAAATGAGTAGTTTACAGTGATGGAACAAGACGGGATTTGTCCCTCCAATATAAATGGAGTGAATATCTCTAGGCCAATCGGAGATTTGAATACTGGAAAATGCATGGCCATGCTCAAACGGACTGTCCCGAGTCGTTTGGATTGACAGTATCAAATCAGAGTCCGATGAACAAGATTAGGCTTTATAAGGATGACACTAATCTTGCCTTATGACTAATCGAGATATTGTGACAAAAGGATTATGAATACAGAGATTCCAGTACAAGTGGGAGATTGTTGGAAATGTGTCCAGTAATCTCGGTACTGTCTCTAGAAAGTAAGAGTATGTCAAAGATCAGACATAAGTCATATAATACTGGGGGTCATGATGGCTTGCTAGAGTCCGCTCATGATCTATAAGTCTTGGACTTATTGCCTTTATTATATGATCCCATATGGGTCACACGCCTAAGCTAACAGGAAATCGTGTAGGAACGGTTTAGCAGGAGTATGGTAAAAGTGCTAGGCATTTACTATACTTAGAGAGAATAAGAGGGTTTAGCCATTGTGCATCGATCGATGCATAAGGTGCAACGATCGATGCAATGCGCGAACGCCTCGGAGTTAATTGGCATTTGGGCCAAATGGCCCAAAACGAACTGAACAAGTTTTATATAAACTTAAGACGAGTTCAGGTCGAGTTGAAGCCCTAGCCGCGACTCTCTCTCTCTCCTGCGACGCCTCCTGCTCGGTCTAGCAGCCTCTTCCTGCTCGGTGTGCGTGTGTGAAACTCTGGAGGAGTTATCACTCGGTGGCTCTCTGATCTCTGACCTGTTCTCTCTTTCCGCTGCAAAACAGGTAAAAGGTGAGATCTACTTATGTTTCTAATCAAGAGAACCTAGATCTGGCATGTTTAGGATCAAGTAATCTGATGAATTGAATCAGGATTAACACCAAAAGATCCTTCAGGTGCCGAGGTCGTGGAGACTGAGGCAGAGCTCGTCAACACGCCGTCGGTCTGACCCATGTTTCTTACCCCGGTAGTGTTCTGAGAAACGTTGTCGACCGTTTGAGGGCGGTCAACTGGCGGTGTGGCGCTGGGAGAGCCAGTTTGGTCGGGATTCATCTCGATCTATCGGATCTAGGATCTGATTCTTAAGATAGGAAAGGCTATAGAATGTCCCCACAGTCGGCGCCAAATGTGGGATCCGGGATTCACACTAAGAATTTGTATTCGTGGATTTGGACTTTAGGATATAGAAATGGTATAGTTTCCTATGAATCAAAGACTTTATTGAGATTGATCGTCGAGATAGAACAAACACAGTCGAGAAGAGAGAACAAAGTATAAAATCGAGCTATCTAATCGAAGTGTTCTTAGCCTAGGTTGGAATGTCTTTAATGAGTCGCCACTTCTCTTCTTAAATAGTCTCGACTCTGATCTCTTCATCTCGATATTTCGGCCTCGTCATCGTAACGATCTCCGAGATTTATGCGGATCAGTTGATCTGGCGAAGACCGAGTCACTCTATCTCTACGTCATCTTCTGCCGAGCTCGAGCTCGATTGTCTCCGGCTTCGGCATCGTCTGGGCCTTGCCAGGGCGTTTGTTTCGCTTGGGCCCATCGAAGAAGTCGGCTCTTTTGTCTGTCTTTGATTCTGGAATGGGCTCGTAATTACGGGCCTCTGTCTTGTCTGTTAATGGGCCGGATTTCCTAGAGGGAAATCCAGTACCAACAATATCTAGAATGGGTTAATTTAAGGAAGTGGTGTGAGTTGTGAACCGTCTACGAGTTAGAAATCCGCTAACCTAAAAGACTTAGAAACCCTAATAGGCCTGCTTGTGGTGATTGTGTGATTGATTGTGATTGCGTGTTATTGTGTTGTTGTTGTGAGTTTTGTGTGCAGGCTTATTAGACTGCTTGGTGTTGGGCCGAGCAGTTGCTGTGGATACTTACTCCGGTCTCGGGACCGGGTAAGTTAGTTGGTGCTGACTAGGTATCTTACCTAGTCAGAGCGGTGATAGTGTAGTGGCTTGCGGAATGGTTGGGGATTTCTTATTGCTGTTATTGATTGTGTGATCTGTGCTAGAGTCCCAGCGAGTCTGCGTGTTTACATTTCTGCACTAGGACTCTAGGATGCGTTAGATTCCGCAAGCCTAGGTTTTCTTTTACGTTCCGGTACTTCCGACCCGATTGGATCCTCGGGTTTTTACCTAACCGGATCACGGTGATTCTGGTTATTGTGAGATCCGGGATTCACACTAAGAATTTGTATTCGTGGATTTGGACTTTAGGATATAGAAATGGTATAGTTTCCTATAAATCAAAGACTTTATTGAGATTGATCGTCGAGATAGAACAAACACAATCGAAAAGAGAGTACAGAGTATGAAATCGAGCTATCTAGTTGAAGTGTTCTTAGCTAGGGTTGGAATGTCTCGAATGAATCGCCACTTCTTCTTTAAATAGTCTCGGCTTTGATCTTCTTGTTCCGATATTTCGGCCTCGCCGTCATAACGATCTCCGAGATTCGCGTGGACCAGTTGAACTGGCGAAGACCGAGTTGCTCTATCTCTAAGTCATCTTCTGCCGAGCTCGAGCTCGATTGTCTCCGGCTTCAGCATCGTCCGGGCCTTGTCGGGGCGTCTCTCGTTTGGGCCCAACAAAGGCATCGGCTCTTCTTTTCGTCTCTGATTCTGGAACAGGCTCGTAATTACGGGCCTTTTTTTTGTTTGTTAATGGGCCGGATTTCCTAGAGGGAAATCCAGTACCAACAGTTATGGTGTTAACCTATCGATTTGGTGCTGTGCAGGGAGAGAGGACAAGCTCAGTGCGGATAACAGAAAAGTAGTAGACAATTACCAAGCATAACTTTCTGATTGGTTTTACTTTTGTTTGATGAGTATGGCTAATGGTTTAGATCACTTTGATTCTTGTGACTTTGTGTTACTGATGTGTTTTGTTTCAATGTTTTTAGGATTTGTGGTTGTTTGACTCAGTTGTATGGGAAGGACATTACTCCTGATGATAAACAAGAACTCTATGAAGCTCTGCAAAGAGAGGTATACACAAACAAAGAACTCACAATGAAGCGAGGATGAGCTACTTCCATGAGACAATTTGGATAGTGGGTAGACAGACCTGCGGAAGCTTGCTGTGAATCTGATCCCATTCCCTCGTCTTTCATTTCTTCATGTTTGGTTTCACAAGTATCGTCCCACAGTTTTTAAGACTTGAGACTTATGATGTTAGTATAGGACTTAGAATGATCTTATGTATGTTAGTATATGATTTGGAATAATCTTATGTAAGACTTGTTTTGGTTAATGTAATAGTATTTTTTTATGTATATTTGGATAATTTATGCAATAAAATAAATAAAAGAATTTTGAACAATACAATCATTTTTAGTGGTTTATTGTAATATATGATAGCATTAAATTAATTGTACAATAAAATAATTTACAGCACAAATAAAGTGTCACCATAAAATATTCAATAACATTTTATATGTGTCATTATAAAATATTTAATGGCATCTTATATGCGCTATTATAAAATATATTACAGCAATAAAAAAATGCCATGTAAAATCACATGACAGCATTAATCAAATGCTAGTAAACATTTTTTTGTAACAGGTGATTAGTGCTATAATAGGTCAGACTATCATAGCATTTAAAAAAATGCTACGATTGGGGGGGGTCTATTATAGCTGCGGCTAACATAGCGTTCATGAAAACGCTACCAAAACCCTATAGTAGCGTTTTCAGTGTGCTACTAATACCGATATTTCTTGTAGTGCAGCGTGTTCTTCCTTTTTATGGTCGAACACTTTCCGTAAGACGAGCTCTCCTACTTGAAACCTTCGAGTTTTGATTCGGGAATCATAGTAGCGAGCTGCAGCTTGTTGGTAATTCTGGAGTTGAGCTAATGCGAGGTTCCTTCTTTCGTCGACGAGGTCGAGCTCGTCAGTTATCATCTTGTTGTTAAGTTCCTCTTGCCGTGGGCATTCTTCTTTGCGGATGCTTGATACGAGGATTTCGGCTGGTACTACCGCCTCGATTCCGTAAGCCAGCGAGAAGGGAGTCTCGCCAGTGGATTTTCGGGGTGGGGTAGTCCGGTAGGACCAGAGTACGGCTGGGAGCTCGTCGCTCCAGGTTGTTTTGCACTCGTTGAGCCTTTTCTTGAGACCATTCATAATCGCTTTGTTAGCTGCTTCTGCTAGCCCGTTTCCTTGGGGATAGCGCGGCGTTGAGTAAGTCCGCTTTATGTTCCAAGTTCTGCAGAACTCTTTGAACGTGTTTGATATGAACTGAGATTCGTTATCGGTGACGATCTCGTGGGGTAGTCCATATCGGCAAACGATGTTTCGCCAGACGAACTCCTTAACGTGAACGTCCTTAACTTTTTGGTATGACTCTGCTTCAATCCACTTGGTGAAGTAGTTCGTCATCACCAATAGGTGTGTAGCTTTCTTTTTGCCGGATGCGACTAGCGGTCCCACAATGTCCATTCCCCATCGCATGAATGGGTATGGTGATGAGATAGAGGAGAGTTTCTCCGACGCTTGGTGGATAATTGGAGCATGCTTTTGGCATTTGTCGCAGTTGTTGGAGAAGGACTCGCATTCGGTGGCCATTGTCGGCCAATAGTAACCTTGCCTTTTGATTCGCACGGCCAATGCTCGTCCTCCGGAATGGCTTCCGCAGGATCCGTCGTGTGTTTGTGTAATCACGGCTAGGGCTTGCTTTTTATCAAGGCATTTGAGATAAGGTCCGGAGAGGCTCCTTTTAAAAAGCTCTCCTTGCGTGACACAGTACCTTGCACTCTGTGTTTTAAGTTTCCGCGCCTCCCATTTGTCGTCGGGAACTTCGCCGTTTGTGATGTATCGAATGATCGGAGTTCTCCAATCTTCGTCGTTGTTAGGCTCAGGTCCCTGACTAGCGGATGCGGTTTGAATTGGTCCGTCAAGGACGTTCGCGACGTACACGGCGTTTCTAGGATCGAGGTCATCATCAATCTCGATGATGTCGCTACTGGTGTCCCCAGGACATTCTTTGTGCTTGACATCGTCCTTCACGGCGGGCCCGTCTTCTTTCAAGGACAGAGCTTTGAGGGCTATGTCGATGCTTGGTTTTTCTATCCCTTCGACATGATCCTTTTGAGGTTAGGATCTGATGTCGATGCTAATGCGGCTAGGGCATCGGCTGCAGTGTTTTCCCCTCGTGGGATTCGTGTTAGATCAAAGAATTCGATCTGTTCGGCCAGTGTATGGACTACCCGTAGGTATGCTTCCATCCGTTCGTCTTTGGCCTCATAATCGCCATGATATTGGCTCGTGACCAATTGGGAATCGCTGAAAGCGTTTACTTCCCGGGCTCCTATTGCTATCGCGAGTCTGAGCCCGGCTATTAACGCTTCATATTCTGCTTCGTTATTCGATGCGGCGAAGCCCAACCTAAACGATTGTTCTAGTACTTCGCCCGTTGGGGAGACTAATTTCACTCCGAATCCGGATCCTTGCCTCGAGGAAGCTCCATCGACGTAGAGTTTCCATCTTTGGGCCGAAGTCGGGTCGAGTTCTATAGTCGGAGGGAGCTCGATTACGAAATCTGCCAGTACTTTTGCTTTTAGGCACGTTCGAGCTTTGTATTCAATGTCGTACTCGCTAAGTTCGATAGCCCATTTGACCAATCGACCCGACTGGCTTGGACTGTGAAGGATGGTTTTCAGCGGCTGAGAGGTCATCACTATGATCGAGTGCGATTGAAAGTACGGTCGGAGTTTCCGAGCCGATGTCACTAGCGCCAAGGCGAGTTTTTCCATGGCGGGGTATCTGGTTTCAGCATCGATCAAGGTCTTACTGATGTAATACACCGGCCGTTGCTCATTTTGTTCCTCGCGAACCAGGACTCCACTTACTGCTGCCGTCGAGACAGCTAGGTAGAGGTAAAGGGGTTCTCCTTCTACTGGTTTCGCCAGTATGGGTGGTTCACTTAAGTAAGCTTTGAGCTGAGTGAAAGCCTCTTTGCACTTTTCGTCCCAGAGGAACTTTTTGTTTGCTTTGAGCAAGTGATAGAAGGGTAGACATTTATCAGTCGACCTTGAGATAAAGCGATTCAGAGCAGCTATTTGCCAGTCAGGCGCTGGACTTCTCGCGTTGTTCTGGGAGATTTCATCTCTATGAAAGTCGCGATTTGTTTGGGGTTCGCTTCGATCCCTCTTTCGGTCACTAGGTAACCAAGGAATTCTCCTGAGGGAACCCCGAAGGTACACTTTGCTAGGTTGAGTTTCATCCCGTATTTATTGAGAATGGTAAAACATTCTTTTAGTTGGGGGATGTGATCCTCATACCTGGAGGATTTGACCAGCATATCGTCGATGTAGACCTCCATGGTTTTGCCTAGGGTCCCGAAAACATCTTGTTGATGAGGCGTTGGTAAGTTGCTCCTGCGTTTTTTAGTCCGAAGGGCATGACTTTATAGCAGTACGTGCCTCGATCAGTTATGAACGAAGTCTTTTCTTGGTCTTCAGGGTTCATCAATATTTGATTGTACCCTGAGAACGCGTCCATAAAAGATAGTAGCTGATGTCCGGCGGTAGCCTCGACCAGTCGGTCGATGTGCGGGAGTGGGAAGCTGTCCTTTGGACATGCTTTGTTGAGATCCGTGAAATCTACACAGACTCTCCACTTCCCGTTCTTTTTCTTAACCACTACGGTATTGGCAAGCCAGTCGGGGTACTTGACCTCTCTGATCGATCCGATTTTTAATAACCGGTCGACCTCATCATTGACGGCTTTGGCCCGCTCAGGGCCTAGTTTTCGACGCTTTTGTCTTACCGGTTTGTAGGTTGGGTCGACATTCAGCTCGTGGTTGGTTACGTCAATGTTGATCCCTTTCATGTCTGCTGAAGACCAGGCGAAGGAGTCGACGTTCTGTTTGAGAAAAGAGACCAGTTCATTTTTAACTGGCTCTGATAGGTCGATTCCGATGCCAACGAGTCTTTCGGGATGAGCATCGTCAATGCAGACCTGAGTCGTGAGGTCCTTTGGGGGTCCTTTTTGACTTGGGTCGTTCGACCTTTTGGTCTGCATGGTGGCGAGCTCCTCCTCTTTCTGTAATTGCTACGCAGGGGATTTCTCGATCTGCTTGTATCCGTTCATGTAGCAATGACGGGAAATCTTTTGACTTCCGTAAATGGTTTTGATCCCTTTGGGAGTTGGGAATTTTACGCATTGGTGGTAGGTCGAATGATACCGCTTTCATGTCGTATATCCATGGTCGACCTAGGATCGCGTTATAGGGAGCTGGCCGATCTACTATGACGAACTCCGTCATTCTTCGAACTCCTCCAGCGGTTACTGGGGCGAAGACAGAGCCCATCGAGTACGTCATTTCGCCAGCGAAACCTACTAGTGGTGTCTTTTCTTCTACGATCTCGGAGTCGTTGAAGTCCATCTTTTTGAACGCGTAGTAAAAGAGGACATCTACCGAACTTCCTGTGTCAATCATTATCCTTGAGAGTTCGACATCTCCCACTACTAGACAAACGAGGAGGGCGTCGTAGTGTGGTTTGTTGAGATTACTTGTCTCGCTTTTGTAGAAAATGATTTCGTGGTCTGGACCCAACATTGGGGTTTTCTCCCCTCTGTCGGTCTCGACTCTTCTTTGAAGGGCTTTGATCGAATTGACCGAGTCGCGGCAAAGCTTGGAGCCACCGAAAATGAAGTCGATTCGTTTAGGGGGTATAGCCCGTACACACCCCCCCCTCCCCCCCGCAGAGACGAGGGAGATTGATTCTCGAGCGTAAACTTTTAGCGGGAGCCGGAGGCGGGGATAGTGCCGAACCTCCCGGAGTGCCGCTCAGGTTGAGCTCGCCGAGGATGAACTCGACTCGCTTTCGCGACCCTTGAGGGAGTGTTTCGGGGGATTCCGGCTCCTTTGACCGTTCTCGTTTGTTCTGAGAAGGTTTTTTGAAGTTCGACTCCTTGGTCTGTTTGTTTTCCTTTTTGTCGGGCAGATTTTCCTCCTCGACTTCGGAGTCTTGTTTGCTTTCGGACTCTCATTTTTGAGCCTCTGCTTTAGCTCGAGTATAGCAATCTTCGGTCGAGTGTCCTCTTTTATTATGGAAATCACAGAATTTTTCCTTGTCGAACTCGAATTTCTTCGAGCTCTTTGGGCTCTCGACCGCGTTGACGTTCCCTGATTTATGGGAATCCTTTTTCGAGTTCGAATTCTGCAAGCCCGACGGGTTCTTTTCTTTTCGGTGTTTTTCTCTGAGGGCCGTGGTTTCGTCCTCGAGCCGAGCAAAGGCCGATGCGCGATGGAGGGCGTCATCGAGCGTTTGAGGTTCGCGGACTATTATTTCCTCGCGGAATCTGGTTGAGTACCATAGTCCTCGTCTTAATGCTTCTATAGCTACCTCGTCTCGTGGGTTCACGATTTTGGATTTTACTTCCTTAAATCGGTCGATGTACGAGCGAAGTGTTTCGTAAGGTTTTTGAGAGACGCCAAATAGGGCTGCCTCAGTAGTCTTTTCCTCGATGAAGACGGAGTATTGTTTGAGGAAAGCCGTCATGAACTGGGTGAAGTTGTCAATGGACCTTTCTTCCAGTCCGGCAAACCATTCTAGGGCGGAGCCCGATAGGTTTTCCGCGAAGAGCCTGCAGAAGGCCGGCTCTCTCTCCTCATCGGTAAGGTACACCCTTGCCGTCGCTAGTCGGAATGCCCTGATGTGGGGTTTCGGGTCTGATTTCCCAGAGAACTCTGGAAACTTAGTTTTCTTGGTTTCTCGGATTCTTGCAAATGCGATCCGATCTGTGAACGGCGTTTGCTGCGTTTCTTCGATCACTCGATCGATGTCAGGAGCTGCGCTCGTTGCCATGTGAACTTTCGAGCTCAGACTGTTGAACTGGGCCTTAGCCTGTTCGATGTATTGTCTGAGCATATCGTGTTCATCGCCCTCTGCGGGTGTGAACTGGGCTTGTGCCCGACTTGACGTTTGTTATGTAAAAATGGGGTCGAGGAGATCGATCGGTGGGACCGACCTTGTCTGGTCGATCTGGGGCGTTTGGAACTGTACCGTGTTTGATCCGTTAAGGAGTCCCGAGCTCGAGGCGAAGGCAGAGCCTCCTAGTTGCCTCGGTCGGATATTAGAGTTATTCGGGAAAGGTGGTGGCCCGGGTAATGGTCGGTTTCTTGATCCGGTTGGATCTGTGACCATTGAACTCGAACTGAATGAGGTCGGTATCGCGATAGGGGTCATTGTAGGGCGGAAGCCGCTATTTGACGTATTATCGAAATTTTCCGACGCTCCCGGAGGAGTTACTACCTGTGAGAAGTCCAAGCGGGTACACGGTGGAGGACTTATGGGAGTTCGCGTTGGTCTACCCCCTTGGTTTTGGCTGGCGAGCTCTTTGAGACGGGCGTTAAGGCACCGTTCTTGTTCATCGAGCTGCGCGGCCAGGGAACGGTTTGCGATCTCTTGGGCCCTTGCGCTTGCCTCGTTATTTCTCGTTCGATCTACCAATAGGCTGAGCATCGAACGGATCTCGACAAGATCGTTTTGCCCTTGTCTCTGTGGAGCAGAAGGTAGTGGCGAATTAGGTCTGGTTATTCCAGATCCACCTCCTGGAGCGGATATCGAATCCTTTCTCATCCACACCCAGTTTCTGCTCGGATCATTAGTTCCTGACAAAACGTTTGTCGGAGTCTGGCTCGTCGCGATTGTTTGAGCGACAGAGCCAGCTGGTGCCGAGGTCGTGGAGACTGAGGCGGAGCTCGTCAACACGCCGTCGGTCTGACCCATGTTCCTTACCCCGGTGGTGCTCAGAGGAACGTTGTCGACCGTTTGAGGGAGGTCAACTGGTGGTGTGGCGCTGGGAGAGCCAGTTTGGTCGGGATTCATCTCGATCTATCGGATCTAGGATCTGATTCTTAAGATAGGAAAAGCTATAGATAGTCCCCACAGTCGGCGCCAAATGTGAGATCCGGGATTCAAACTAAGAATTTGTATTCGTGGATTTGGACTTTAGGATATAGAAATGGTATAGTTTCCTATGAATCAAAGACTTTATTGAGATTGATCGTCGAGATAGAACAAACACAATCGAAAAGAGAGTACAAAGTATGAAATCGAGCTATCTAGTCGAAGTGTTCTTAGCTAGGGTTGGAATATCTCGAATGAATCGCCACTTCTTCTTTAAATAGTCTCGGCTTTGATCTTCTTGTTCCGATATTTCGGCCTCGCCGTCATAACGATCTCCGAGATTCGCGTGGATCAGTTGAACTGGCGAAGACCGAGTTGCTCTATCTCTAAGTCATCTTCTGCCGAGCTCGAGCTCGATTGTCTCCGGCTTCGGCATCGTCCGGGCCTTGTCGGGGCGTCTCTCGTTTGGGCCCAACAAAGGCATCGACTCTTCTTTTCGTCTCTGATTCTGGAACGGGCTCGTAATTACGGGCCTTTGTTTTGTTTGTTAATGGGCCGGATTTCCTAGAGGGAAATCCAGTACCAACAGTTATGGTGTTAACCTATCGGGTGACGCCGGTAGGTGTGTGATGCGGAGAATACGGGGTCATGTCCTAGGGCCGAATCACATGGAGACTCAGGTTACCGGGGGTAACAGGAGTCACCGCCTATCGATGGACGCAGAACGGTGTCCTATACGTGGGACCTTGTGTGCACGTATAGGAGTCGTGGGTTAGTTGCCATATAGGTGACGATGTAAACCCGTGGAAGTTACCGAGATCGTAGGGCCCAATGTTGTTTTGTTATTCCTTTTATCGCGCGTTAGATAGACCGAGTCTAATCGAGGGCATGTGACGCAGTGCCTTCGATTTCCCAAATTTTCTCTTTATCTTGGCATTGATTGTGTGTTGTGGGTTTATCACGACGTAGTAGTGCGTGATCGATCATTTATTCCTGTTGATTGTTATTTTGGGTTTTTGGGGTGGGAATCTGTAGATTCTAGATAGATTAGAAGCCGTTAGTGGGGAGCCGATTCACTGGGTGATCTTAGATCGCTCATTAGACTCTTTTTGTGTTTTTCAGGTTTAGCAGCGACGGACGCGGGAGGTCCTCGGTGTAGTTTCGGGATGGCTTGTGACGGGTTTTGATTCGGGGTTTTGGGTGTTTTTATTTCGGTTCGGCAGCTGCGCCATTTCGTGATTTGACCGATTTTGTGTTTATATCGATGATTGTTGTAAAACCCGTTAAACGTTGTATTCGACGGTTGATTGCTTAAAAATGAAATTGTTTCCCTGATATGAGGTTTAAGTCCGAACCGACACAACTCATTGAAGTAGTGCAAGTAGTACTGCTTGTACTATGGATATGAGGATAGCGAGGTCAAAGACGGATTGGTGCGAGCCTTTCTCTCAAACCGAACTATCTTTGGCTTCGTCCTGTGACGAACTTTTCCCATTCAACTTGCTCGGGCTCGATCGGTCATGTTCTTGTTTGATTGTTGACCGGTCAGCTCGACGGTCAGCGGAGAATGGGAAAGGGGCGTTACAGAAAAGGTGGTATCAGAGCATGGTTCTGCATGGGTTTCGAAACATTTCATTTTTGAGTGTTTTCCGTGTTTTATCGATTCAAATGTGTCACACAAGCATCCATTAGGAAACCGAGCCGCGTCCGTTAAACCCGGGGTTGGGATGGGAAAGTAGAATTTTCGTATTATTTGTACTAACTCGTCTTTATGTTTTGATTGCAGTCTTTCAGCAGTGTGTCCTGGGTGGAGTGGAGGGGTGTGTGTGTGCACGTCGAGTAGTTTCAGTTGAGCAGCATGAGTCAGGAGGGATCAGCCGGTACAGAGCAGGGTCAGTTGGTTCGGTTTCAGGGACATCCCGCTTTGCCAGGCCGTTCACGAGGATCTCGTATGTCGGATCGTCCGCCAGTTCTATTGCGACAGTTGCAGGGTGTCAAAGCAGCACAGGTAGATTGGTCGCCCTTCCCGGACCCCCTACCTACGTATATGGAGGATGATGCGGTTAGCCGAGACCCATACGCAGGAGTGATGGGTTACTTAGGAGGAGCAGATGCAAAGTTACAGTTACCACCGCAGTGGCCCGAGCCAGATGGACCGCAGATACTCGCAGCATCAGACGCACCACGATGTATCAGGCACCGCTTATGGAGGCACCCGATTTTCCCCCGCCGCTTCGTGTGGAGGATTATCTGATGAGTCCATTACCTTTTAGTTTCGACTTGGATATGGAGCCTGTAGACCCGGGGCAGCGCAAGTAGTGGGAGCAGCAGGTAGATGAGCAGGTTGCTATGTTAGAGGATATTTTGGAGCAGCAGGTTGGGCCCCATCATCAGTTAGACCCACGACCCAGATCGCCTCGTACACCGTTCGATATGGTTATGTCGCTAGCATCTACTGGTTCAGATTTCGAGTAAGTTTCGCCACCAGCCGAGAGGGTAGAGGCACCGCCAGCAGTACCAGAGAGGAGAGCATGCAGCAGAAGTGGAGTATATGAGTTTCATTTGCATTGGTGTCCCCGAGCAGTAGACCCGCATCTACGAGAGCCGTACCATCCATTGCCTGGACCGGACTGTTGTCCGCTGTATGGTCACGAGGGTCACGGAGCACTGACTTGCCCTACCATCAGATCAGATGAGTATACTTCCGGTGGAGAGCCGTACCGAGTACTAGTACCAGAGGATTATCGAGTGGGACCCAGTCACAGAGACCCCAAGCCAAGTCAACCACCGTTATTCAATTGCCGGTCGTTCAGTCGACTAGACCCGAGCCAATGAGGACTTGCCAGTTGTGTAGAGGACAAGGTCATCTTGTTGGGATAGTGTCCTGAAATCATACTTGTACTCACTCCTGATGATAATTGTGTGTCGAGATCAGACATTCATATAATACTGGGTGGTTGCAATGTTTTGCTAGAAGCCTCTTGCAACCTGTAAGTTGTAGACTTACAGCCAGTATTATATGATCCTATAGGGTCACACACCTAAGCAAACTGGAAGCTAAAATATGGGAATGATCATTATGGTAATGATCATGTTAATGTGTATTGGATACACATTAATAACGAGTATATGGTGGTTTGTCGATCGACACAGTATGTGTGTCGGTCGACACAGATCAGGTTTTCGAAACAGACGTTTCGATTTTATGACGTAAACGAGTCGGCCTGTTTTGAGTGATTCCAGGTCTTAATAAAAAGCAAGCGTTTCGACCTGGAACAGCAGCCGTCGTCTTTTTCTTGACAGAGAAAGTAGAAACACCAAAAACTCAGAAATCCCAAAGATCCGGCACTAGCATCCCGGCTTTCCAGGTTTGTGTGCGTGTGTATCTGGTAGAGGCGAAGCATCTGAGTCGCTTACTGATCTCGTCACCAATCATTCCGCTGCCAGTTCAAGGTAAGAACGAGGTTGGTAATTTCAATATAACGAACCCTAGATCCTAGGCGATACAACAGTGGTATCAGAGCATGTTAGGGTTTAGTCTATTGAATCTGAAGCATTTAATTCGAAAACTGATGTAATTGAATAGATTGATGCTTGATAAATTGCGTTTTCATGATGTTAATCTCGGATTAAAGCCTCTGTTGAAAATACGATGTCTGTGTTTTCGCAGAGTGTCGATCGACACAAAGCGTGTGTCGGTCGACACACAGCGAAAACGCGTAAAATATTTTAGGGTTTTCGATCAGAGATCGAATATATGTTTCCGTACTGTGTCGGTCGATACACTGGGTGTGTCGGTCGACACAGGTAATGCGAAAGGATAGATCGGTTCAATTGGATTGAACCGGTTATCTCGCGTGGTTAATTCGGTTAAATTAGATTTACCGGTTATCGACCCGGTTCAATTGGATTGAACCGGAAAATCAATTTGGTTCTGGTTAAGGTCATGTCGATCGACACAGAATTGTGTGACGATCGACATGGACAATTAAACCGGACTGGTTCAATTAGATTGAACCGGTTAAGGAAATTCGATCCGGTTTGACCGATTATCGAAGTTCGGCTTAAATTAGGTTGTGTCGACCGATGCAAGGATGCGTCGATCGACACACCACTCGCAGACTTAAAGTTTGGACCTCAATTTGCAGATACCAGACCAAATCTATTCCTAAGTTCTAGATTAAACTTAAACATAATAAATCTAGATATTATAAGAAACTTAAAATATTCTTGGATGTATATTAAATATGCATCAAGATTAAATAGTTCATTTCCTCAAATAAATATCAAGTGATCTTGATGTCTTGCCCGATCTTGTCTACTGTCAAGACTTGTTTCGTTATTGGATAGTCTTGGAGTCCTTGGTATCCACAACTACATGAGTAAGGCAGGTGATCATTGATAGACTTGCAGTGCGACTGTCAGTGATCGCAAGACTGAAGAGATTGGTTTTACTTGACTGGGCTATCAGAAGTTCTGGGCCCAGAGACATCAGAGTGGATTAGACAAAGATTGTCTCATCTGCGACCAAGAGTTGTACTGGGTACAATTAGCAATGATTTGCTTACCTAGATAACTAAAGTTTGGATGATGGCGAGTCGCCCACTCAAATTTTGGTGAAGTATAGATCTTGGCTCATTGTATTCATCTGAGGAAACATAGTTTTGAATACAATGCAAGTTTTCTTATTAGATAAGAATTCTCATTTCCTTGAGCATTATAACTAAAATCTCTACCTCTTTTAATTACAGCTATGTCTGTCCAAACTCACATCAACACTTTCTCGCTGAGATCCGTCCTTGAGAAGGACAAGCTAAATGGATCTAATTTCTTAGAATGGTATCGAAACCTGAGAATAGTTCTCAGGCAGGAGAACAAGGAATATGTCCTTGAAAGGGTTCTCCCCGAGAGGCCACGTTCCAATGCCACGCAGGCAGATAAGAATGCTTATGATAAGCATTCAGCTGATGTCAAAGACGTTAATTGTCTAATGCTGGTGACTATGAACTCGGAATTGCAGAAGCAATTTTAGAACGTGATGTCACCCATTGAGATGATTAACAACCTGAAAGCCTTGTTTCAGGAGCAAGCTCGCACTGAGAGATACCAGACGGTTAAATCTCTCATGGATTGCAAGCTGGCTAAGGACAGTCCAGTGAGTCCTCATGTCCTTAAAATGATGGGTTACATTGATAACCTGGGGAAACTGGACTGTGCCATTAGCCAAGACCTAGCCACTGACATGATTCTGCAGTCCTTGCCGTCGTGTTTTGATCAGTTCATCATGAACTACAACATGCAAAACATGACTAAGACATTGACTGAGTTGCACGGTATGCTGAAGACAGCAGAGCCGAATCTCAAGAAGGCTACTCCCAATGTACTGATGGTACAAGGGGGTAAAAGGTTTAAGAAACCTAGTAAGGATAAGGGAAAGGCTAAGGCTGTCCAGACTGAGAGTCAAGATAAGCCCAAGCCCAAGCCCAAATCTGGGCCTTCTCCTGAGGATAAAAGCAACTACTGCAAGCAGCTAAGGCATTGGAAGAGAGGCTGCAAGAAGTTCATGGAAGATTACAAGAAGCTGAAGCAGACATATGAGGCGTCTGATTCAGGTATTTATGTTATCGAACTTAATGTTATGACTCCTAGTTCTACTTCGTGGGTATTGGATACCGGCTGCGGTGCTCATATTTGTACTGATGTGCAGGCACTAAGAAATAGTAGAACGCTGAGGAAAGGACAAGTGGAGCTACGAGTCGGGAATGGAGCTAAGGTTGCTGCACTGGCCGTAGGCACTTATGATTTGTCTTTACCTTCTGGCATGGTTTTAGAATTGAATAATTGCTACTTTGTACCTGCGATTAGCAGAAACATAATTTCAGTTTCCGTTTTGGATTTGGAAGGTTTTGATTTTACTGTTAAGAATAAAGTTTGTTCTTTTAATCGTGATGGTATGTATTATGGTAGCGCCCCATTAGACAATGGGTTATATATTTTAAACCAAGAAATGCCTGTCTTTAACATAAATACAAAGCGGTTTAAGTCAAATGACGAAAACCCGACTTTCTTATGGCATTGTCGTTTGGGCCACATAAATGAGAAACGCATCCAAAGGCTCCATCGAAATGGGCTTCTGGGCTCATTTGATTTTGAATCATGTGAGAAATGCGAATCTTGCTTGATGGGCAAAATGGCTAAAGCCCCTTTCAACAGACCGACTGAAAGGGCCAGTGATTTATTGGGCCTTATTCATACTGATGTATGTGGGCCAATGAGCACTGTTGCCAGAGGAAATTACAAGTACTTCATTACCTTTCCTGATGACTTCAGTAGGTATGGCTACGTGTATTTGATGAGACATAAGTCAGAATCCTTTGATAGATTCAAGGAATTCAAGAATGAACTACAGAACCAACTTGGCAAAAGTATCAAAGTTCTGCGGTTGGATTGCGGAGGAGAATACTTGAGCCAAGAGTTCAGTGACTATCTGAGCGAGTGTGGAATTGTTTCACAACTCACTCCTCCTGGAACACCTCAATGGAATGGAGTGTCAGAGAGGAGGAATCGAACCTTATTGGATATGGTTCGGTCTATGATGAGTCATTCAAATCTTCCATTATCCTTTTGGGGATACGCTCTAGAAACGTCTGCGTTTACACTAAATAGGGTGCCATCTAAATCAGTGGAAAAGACACCACATGTATTGTGGACTGGGAACATTCCTAGTCTGTCTTTCCTGAAGATTTGGGGTTGTGAGGCTTATGTCAAACGTTTAATCTCTGACAAGCTCGCACCCAAATCAGATAAATGCTACTTCGTTGGTTATCCTAGGGAAACCAAGGCATACTACTTTTACAACCAATCTGAGACAAAGTATTTGTTGCTCGGGACTGTTCTTTTCTTGAGAGGGAATTTCTTTCTAAGAAAAACAGTGGGAGTAAAGTACATCTCGAAGAAATTCAAGATGCACAGGAGACTGCTCAACCTGCTGAGGAAGAGCAGCAGTTGGATCCACAAAGTTCTGTGGAGCCCACGCCTGTGGAGCCTGAAGTTCGCAGATCCGGAAGGATCCGTCACGAACCCGAGAGATACTATGGATTTCTTGTGACCGATTCCAATGATCTGATGATCATTGAAAGTGACGAACCTACAAACTTCGCGGAAGCAATGATGGACCCGGACTCCGAAAAGTGGCTTGGAGCCTCTAAATCCGAATTGGGATCCATGTCAGAAAACCAAGTATGGTCCTTGGTCGATTTACCTAATGGTGCAAAAGCCATTGAGTGTAAATGGATCTTCAAGAAGAAGATAGACGTGGATGGTAATGTACAAATTTACAAAGCTAGGTTGGTGGCTAAAGGTTTCAAGCAAATTTATGGTATTGACTATGATGAAACCTATTCCCCAGTCGCTATGCTTAAATCCATTCGGATTCTTCTAGCAACTGCCGCTTATTATGATTATGAGATTTGGCAGATGGATGTCAAAACCGCCTTCCTGAATGGAATTCTGGAAGAGGATGTGTATATGACACAGCCTGAGGGTTTTGTAGATCTTAAGAATGCTGGGAAGGTATGCAAGCTTCATAAATCCATTTATGGATTGAAGCAAGCATCACGGAGTTGGAATCTTCGTTTTGATGAAGCAGTAAAACAATTTGGTTTCATCAAGAACGAGGAAGAACCATGTGTATACAAGAAGACTAGTGGGAGCAGAATTGCATTTCTTGTACTGTATGTAGATGACATACTTCTTCTCGGTAATGACGTTCCGTTGCTTCAGTCTGTCAAGACTTGGCTCAGAAGTTGTTTTTCCATGAAAGACATGGGAGAAGCCGCATACATCTTTGGAATCAGAATCTACAGAGATAGAGCGAATAGGCTGATTGGATTGTGCCAGGACACTTATATTGATAAGGTGTTGCACAGATTCAAGATGCAAGATTCCAAGAAGGGCTTCATCCCAATGTCTCATGGCATTATTCTCAGCAAGAAGCAGTGTCCGGCGACACATGCTGAGCGAGAACACATGGATAGGATTCCTTATGCTTCTGCAATAGGATCTATCATGTATGCCATGCTCTGCACTCGTCCAGATGTAGCTTACGCGCTAAGCATGACGAGTAGATACCAATCTGATTCAGGTGAAGATCACTGGACAGCTGTCAAGAATATTCTCAAGTATTTGAGACAAACCAAGGATAAGTTCTTGGTATATGGAGGAAGTGAAGAACTTGTGGTGAATGGATTCACAGATGCGAGTTTTCAGACGGACAAAGACGATTTCCGATCACAATCTGGATATGTCTTCTGTCTAAATGGCGGTGCGGTGAGCTGGAAGAGCTCTAAGAAGAATACCGTAGCTGATTCCACGACGGAAGCTGAATATGTTGCTGCTTCAGAAGCGGCAAAGGAAGCTATTTGGATCAAGAAGTTCATGACTGAACTTGGTGTGGTTCCTAGTATCTTGGAGCCAGTGGCTTTGTTTTGTAATAACAATGGAGCCATTGCTCAGGCGAAAGAACCCAGGTCACACCAGAAGTCCAAACACATTGAGAGGAGATATCACCTGATTCGTGATATCGTCAATAGAGGAGAAGTGAAGATCAACCGAGTTCCGACGGACGAGAATGTCGCTGATCCTCTGACTAAGCCACTCCCAAGGCCCAAGCATGAGTTCCATACTACTGCTGTGGATATTAGAGATCTTAAGATGTAATCTTGATTCTAGTGGGAGTTTTAGTTTTATTTTAGTTATAATAAGATGTTCTTGTAAACATACTTTTGGATATGTTTAATGAAATTTTATTTCAACATTATTTACTGTGATCTAAATAATGGTCCCAAAATAAGTTTATGTCATATTATAGGTCATCAAGTTGAGGACTTGATCATGAAACCCTATAAGTTATAGATGATATAAATTATGATTTGTCCCTAGTCGAGGTTGTCAAAGTGGGATACTGACAACTGCGAGAGACTAGCTTGTGAGGTGACTGTTGACTAAGTTTCATGGAGTCAATGATATGAGTATCACAGTCAGTCGCATAGATATATGTTGGTGAACATATGATCGGACATGACCCGCTGATGAGAAGTCTACAAGATAGTTATATCTGTGTCATAAGAGATTCTCATTACGACTATAGAGTATAGTCCTTAGACCTAAGTTCATCATGCTTTCTTGCATATGAATTGGTACACTTTGACCTTGTCAAACATCGACCCGTAACTGGCGGTTATAACGGCATTGTTCAGGTGTATCATGAAGTGTGTATAGGAATAGGGATGGAACAAGATGGGATTTTGATATACTTGTATTTTCATGCATTTAGGCTATTGTTAGGATCATGTTTTACTTCTTTTTAGTTTCCTTTAACTTCATTTCTTTGGTCATTGATGTGTTTAGAGTATAGGATCATCTAGAGCTATGTTTAGGCATTCTAGGCTTGCATTTGGAGTGTTTCCTATGTTTTGTAGGTTCTTGGAGTTGCTAAGGAGGTTTGGAAGAGTTTGGAGGCCAAAGGAGTGATTGCAAGTGAAATGGTGATGTAGGACCAAACCGATGAGCTTGAAAGATTGAGTCATATGAAGATATTAAATTGACTTTTAGCTCTGGGATTCTGAAAAAAAATCATGGGAAATTGAGTTAGCTTTCTAATGGAGGTGGTTTGAAGTCATTCGGAGCTATATGGAAAGAGTTATGCCTGATTTACTGGATGCATCTCAACACAGAAAAATCCGAGAGTCCATATCGGCCAGCATATCGGGCTGGCTGGCCGATACGACCCTTCCCAGAAAAATCCGAGAGTCCGCATCGGTCGGACGACCGATACGCCGACCGATACGCGTCCCAGAAATTGCCTTGGATCCGGGTCAACACCCGGTTTGTTCCGGGTTGACCCGGCTCGAACCCTAATGACTTTTTAAGCCAAAAACCTATCTTTTTACAGAATCTTAAGCTTTATTTTATGTTCTAAACACTTGTAAGAACAAAGATTGGATTCTTGATTTTATCTAAGTATTTCTTTGAGATTCCTTGTTCAATCTTGCTAGTTTTTCACCAATCTCTTATGATTAACATCATCTCTATGGATTTTGTTGTTCACATGATGATTAGTGAGTAGTTCTTCATAGGGCTTATGGGTTAGGTAGGATTAGGTTGATTAGGGGTGATCAATGGATTTCTAGTGCTTGATTGTTTAAAATCTCATCTGTCAAAGTGTGTTTAATGTCTAATTAGCCTTGATCAAGTTGATTAGAATGCTTAAGATTTCTTGTTCACAACATGTTCGATGAAATTCCTGTTCATAGCTTTGATAGAACTTTCACATTCTAGCGCATGAGAATGTATGTTTAGAGTGATTGTTAGTTGTTTGGAACTTGTTTGATTGCTTGCTTGATTCTAATTCACAAATGAGAATTTGTTCTTGGATTAGGATTAAGTAAAGAGATTAGTATTAAGAGATTAAACTGATCGTATCGTTGTGTTCCTTGCTAGGAGATTAGCTTGTTTGAAGTTTGAATTAGGATCTTTGATCATCCCGAGTCACCTGTCCGTTGACCTTAACCTTATGCCCTATCTTTATCATTGATTGAATCAATTGTTTATTTGCTTTTGTTTACTTCGGCTTGATTTGATTTCGTTAGGATTGTTAGAAACAACAACTTAATTGAGTGATTTGACTCTAGAGGATTAGTGAGTGCTTATTGGTTTTATCCATCCCAGAATAGGTTCGATACCTCAAAGCTACACGATAAGCTTGAGGAATTGGTACCTCAAAGGATCCTAAAATCCTAGTTATCAGATTTGTCCCTCCTGAATAACGGGAGATAAATATCTCAGGACCTATCAAAGATTTGATACTGAGAAAATGTGTGGCCACACTCAAACGAACTGTAGTTCAGTTGTTTGTATTGTTCAGTATAAGATCAGGAGTTCGATAAACACGATATTGGCTTAATAAGGATTACACTAATCTTGCCTTATGCCAAATCGAGATATAGAGACAAAAGGATTATAGGAATTGATGATTCCAGTACAAGTGGGAGATTGTTGGGATAGTGTCCTGAAATCACACTTGTACTCACTCCTGATGATAGTTGTGTGTCGAGATCAGACATTCGTATAATACTGGGTGGTTGCAATGTTTTGCTAGAAGCCTCTTGCAACCTGTAAGTTGTAGACTTACTGCCAGTATTATATGATCCTATAGGGTCACACACCTAAGCAAACTGGAAGCTAAAATATGGGAATGACCATTATGGTAATGATCATGTTAATGTGTATTGGATACACATTAATATCGAGTATATGGTGGTGTGTCGATCGACACAGTATGTGTGTCGGTCGACACAGATCGGGTTTTCGAAACAGACGTTTCGATTTTATGACTTAAACGAGTCGGCCCGTTTTGAGTGATTCCAGGTCTTAATAAAAAGCAAGCGATTCGACCTGGAACAGCAGCCGTCGTCTTTTTCTTGACAGAGAAAGCAGAAACACCAAAAACTCAGAAATCCCAAAGATCCGGCACTAGCATCCCGGCTTTCCAGGTTTGTGTGCGTGTGTATCTGGTAGAGGCGAAGCATCTGAGTCGCTTACTGATCTCGTCACCAATCATTCCGCTGCCAGTTCAAGGTAAGAACGAGGTTGGTAATTTCAATATAACGAACCCTAGATCCTAGGCGATCCAACACATCTTGCACCTGATTGTGTCATGGTTCCCTCGTCAGCGCCGACAGAGCCGACTTCTCCTTGTCAGTTGTGTGGAGGTTATGGTCACCAGGCATCCGCGTGTTACCGTGGACCGCACTCAGCAGCTACCCCAATTTACCAGGTTTGTGGCCGCGCAGGTCACGATGCTTATCTCTGTCCGATATCTGAGCCGCAGCATGTCGGAGCACCATCTCGAGAGGCACACCCACCACACCCTCCCGGCGCACCTGTCAGCGGATACTTCAGCGAGCCGTTTTGCCAGTGGTGTTGGGCATTTCGGTCTTGCTGGAGGCGTTAGGTTATGATAGTTGTAGTTAGGCCTGGTAAGTTGGGGGCACTAACTCTATTTTTGTCTTGTAGATAGATCGGCGGATAGGCGACTTTGCGTGTCATCTTTGACTTTTCGGATGTATAGCGGCGTCGTATGGGTTTTTGGATATGATGACGGCTTTATGTATGGACTCTGATCGTAACCATGTACTGAAAACCTTATGATGTATGATATATCGTTTTATGTATGTGGTGGATGCAGAGCGTTCAGCGAATCGTTTTGAGTAGCGTAGTACCTATTTGCCTGATTGAGAGGGTTATGAAAGCAAGTAGATTACTACGTGAAACTAAATGATGAGCGGAACTGACGATCGTTCATCATGATTCGAACCCAGACTGACGACGCATCCGACCGATCATTAGACTGCGTGAATATGTGTGCGCTAATTGATTGTTTTCATTTCCTGCTTGTTGGTTAATTGATTGATTTGTTTGTGCGTTTGATTGCGTAGTGACTAGCGTGCGTGGTTTTGGTAGACTGATTGTTTTGGTTTTAGAGACCGTTGAATTGCTAGTTTTTCGGAAGCTCGATTAGTGATTGGTAGTTTTCTTCGGTTTTGTTAGAAGGGTAAAGTGTTGATTTTATTTTAATTTTGTTTCAAGTTTTGAGCCGACTGAGAACGGTTGTGTTCAACCGTCAATTCACGAGAGAACGGACTTATAGTGTATTGTTATTTAACACGAGTAACCGTCGGGTACGTGATTAAGTAACCATATACTATGGGAAAGTAATATCGGGGATAGAACGGGATGAAACTAATTGTTCCAGTGAGTGGTTGGAAATGAATGTAGGACAGAATGGCGATGCGATGTGAATCCGAGACCGAACCCGAACCCGAAAGCAAGATGAAGTGTCAAGACGTCGTAAGACAAGAAAACCGGATCGTGAAGCAGTGGTAGATATCGTCAGTGGAAAATATATCAGCTTATCAAGCGACCGACAGAAAGAAGCCGAGAAGTATGATGAGTTAACAAAGAGATTTGGGAAAGAAGAATCAGTGATGTTGTTGGAATCAGTCAGACGGAAGCAGGTGATCAGATTTTTGAAGAGTGACTCAAAAAGAAGGAAGAAAGTCACATTTCAAAAGGATGTGGAGGTCGAAGCAAAGTGGGGAAGCCCGAAGTGAGAGTCAGGACCGAGAAGCTATCAGGAAATGTGTAGGAATTTCTAGCAGTTCTAATCAGATTAGCAACCCTAGGTATAAATTCCATTCCCTAAGATCTAGGGTTCATGTATATTGAATCTATAGATCTCGAAGTTACCTGGTGATTGGCAGCGGAAGGTTTGCAAGTAATCGATATTCTTGAGCACCTCAAATGCTGCGCCTCTACTGGTATCCACACGCACACAAACTGAACAGGTGGGATGCTAGTGCCTTTAGAGATCAGATCTCTCAAGAGGTTTTCTGTTTCTTTTGGTGGCTGTGAATTCGGTTAGATTCGGTGTAAAAGTCGACCATACATCTTATATATGTTTACTTATACCACGACCTGATTAACCAATGATTAAACCGAAGTTAATCGGGTCATTCGCGATCTGTGTCGATCGATGCACATCTTGTGTCCATCGACACAACCTCAGAAACACGTTATTGAATGCATATCAAATATGCATTTACCAGATCATTACATTAATGATCAACCTCATATTCTATGTCCAGTTTGCTTAGGTGTGTGACCCTGTAGGATCATATAACACTGGCAATGGGTTCTAAACTCATTGATCATAAGTAGCTTCTAGCAAAGCATTACGATTGCCCAGTATTATATGATTGTCTTATCTCGACAATACAACTTACACTTAGAGAAAGTACAATAGATTTCATGACATTCCCAACAATCTCCCACTTGTACTGAAATCATCTATTCCTATAATCCCTTCGTCTCTATATCTCGATTTGGCATGAGGCAAGATCTGTGTCATCCTTATTAAGCCAAAATCATGTTCATCGAACTCCGATTTATACTGACAAGACAAACGACTGACGATCACCTCGTTTGAGTGTGGCCACACATTTCTCAGTTTCAAATCTTCGATGGGCCCTGAGATATTTATCTCCTGTTATATAGGAGGGACAAATCCCATCTTGTTCCATCCCTGTTTCTTCACACACTTCATGATACGCCCAATCACTGCCTTTATAATCACCAGTTACGGCTGACGTTTGACAAAATTAAAGCGGACCAATTCACATGTAAGAAAACATGATGAACTCAGGTCTAAGGACTATACTCTATAGTCGTAATGGAAACTCTCATGACACTTATATAACTATCCTGTAGAGTTTTCATTAGCGGGTCATGTCCGATCTTATGTTCTCCAACACATATCTATGTGATTGACTTTAATACTCTTATTAATGACTCCATGAAACTTAGTCATCAGTCACCTCACATACTAGTCTCACTCGGTTGTTAATGTCCCACTTTAACAACTTTGACCAGGGACCAACATAATTTATGTCATTTAATATTTATAGAGTTTCATGATCAAGTCACATACTTGATGACCTATAAAAATGTCATAAATTACTTTGGGACTATTATTTAATAATCCGATTAAATAATACTGATGTCAGTTTTAATAACATAATCAAATTATGTTTACACGAACATCATGTGATAAATAAAATCAACAACAATGACTCCCACTAAAATTAAGATTACATCTTAAGACATCTAATGCCTTTAGCAGCAGTCTGACCTTCATTCACTCTCTTTCGCTCAGCGTGTGTCGATGGACACTGCGTCTTGCTAAGAGTAATGCCAAGTGTCATTGGCATGAAGCCCTTCTTGGAATCATGCATACTGGACCTGTGCAAGACCTTATCACCATAAGTATCTTGACACAATCCAATTAGCTTATCCAATCTATCTCTATAGATTCTTATTCCAAGAATGTATACGGCTTCTCCCATATTTTTCATCGAAAAACAACTTTCGAGTCAAGTCTTAACAGACTGAAAACAATGGAACTTCCTTTCCGGGAAGTAGTATGTTATCAACATACAATTCTAGAAATACAACTGCGCTCCCACTAGTCTCTTGTAAACACACGGTTCCCTTTTGTTTCTGATGATGTCAAACCTCTTTGACTGATTCATCAACACAAATATTCCAACTCCGAGATGCTTGCTTCAATCCATAAGTGGATCGATGAAGCTTGCATACCTTCCTAGCAGTATTAGGATCAATGAAAACATTCAGGTTGTGTCACATACACATCCCTTTTCAGAATTCCATTTAAGGAAAACTGTTTTCACATCCATTTGCCCGTCATCATAATGAGCGGCTGTTGCTAGGAGAACCTGAATGGACATAAGCATGGTGTCTGGGAATAGGTTTCTTCATAGTCAATACCATGAATTTACTTGAAACCTTTTGCCACCAACCTAGCTTTGTATATCTGAATATAACCATCCATGTCAACTTTTCCTTTTGAAAATCCATTTACTTACAATGGCTTCTTCACCATCGGGTAAATCAACCCAAGTCATACTTGGTTCTGTGACATGGATCCCATTTCGGATTCAGCGGCTTTCAGCCATTTTCAGAGTCAGGGCCCATTATTGCTTCTTCAAAATTCGCAGGCCCGTCACTTTCAATGATCAACATATCATGGCAATTGGTTACGAGAAATCCACATTTCTCGGGTTCGTGACGGATCCTTTCGGGTCTGCGAGCTTCATGTTGGTGTAAAAGTCATGCACATATCTCATATATATAGACTTTTACCACGACCTAATTAAACAAGGTTTAAACCATAGTTAATTAAGTTATAAACCAAAATCGCTATTTTGGTCCGAGATCTGTGTCGATCGATACACCTTTGTGTCGATCGACACTTCCTCAGAAACTCGCCATTTTAATGTACATCGAATATACATTCACCAGATCCTTTGCAAACTCTAGGCACCACAGGTGCATGTTCTACAACTCTTTGTAGATCCAACTGCTGCTCTTCCTCATCAGGTTGAGCAGTCTCCTGTGATTTTCGAATTTCTTCGAGTTGTACTTTTACTCCCACTGTCCTTCCTGGAAAGAAAGTCTTTCTCAAGAAAACATATTTCCGAGCAACAAACATTTTGTTCTCGGACCGGTTGTAAAAGTAACATGCCTTGGTATTCTTAGGATAACCAATGAAGTACTTATCAGAGATTAAAACGTTTTACATAAGCCTCACAACCCCAAATCTTCATGGAAGACAATTTAGGAACATTTCCAGTCCACATCTTATGCGGTGTCTTTGCAACTAATTTTATGGAACCCTATTTAGTGTAAACGTAGACGTTTCTAGAGCGTATTCTTAGAAGGATAATAGAAGATCTAAGTGACTCATCATTGATCGAACCATATCTAATAAAGTCCGATTCAGGAAGAGTGAATTGTGAAATAATTTCACAATCTCTCAGATGATCACTAAATTCTTGACTTAAGTATTCACCTCCGTGATCTCATCGTAGAGATTTAAAACTTTTGCCAAATTGATTTTGTACTTCATTCTGGAACTCTTTGAACTTTTCAAAGATTCCGACTTATGTCTCATTAATAATACATAACCGTACCTACTGAAATATCAGTAAAGGTAATGAAGTACTGAAAATTTCCTTTAGCACTAGCGCTCATCGGGCCATACACATCCGTATGTATAAAGCCCAATAAGCCTCTGGCCCTTTCATTTTGTTCGTTCGCAACCTGTGTCGATCGATACACATCCTGTGTCGATCGATACTACCTTTGTTGAAAGGGGCCGTTGTCGTTTTTCCCAATAAACATGGTTCGCATTTCTCACATGATTCATAATCAAATGAGCCCAAAAGTCCATCACTATGGAGCTTCTGAATCTGTTTCTCATTTATTTGGTCCAGACGACAATGCCAAGGAAAAATTTTGATTCGTGTCATTTGACTTGAATCTCTTGGTACTAATGTTATAGTTAGGCACGCTTTGTTTTAGAACATAAGATCCATTCTCTAATAGACCGCTACTATAAAACATACCATTGTAATCAAATGAATAACATTTATTCATAATTTGAAAACTGATATCCTTCCATATCCAAACATGGAATAGAAATAATGTTTCTGCTCAAAGCAGGTACATAGCAGCAATTTTTAAGTTCTAAACTATGCCAGAAGATAAAGACAAACAAATGTTCCCACGGCCAATACAGCAACTCTTGCTCCATTTTCACGCGCAGGTCCACTTGTCCTTTCTCCATAGTCCTACTGTTGCTCAGGCCCTGCATATTTTCACAAAATATGAGCACCACAGCCGGTATCCAATACCCAATAAGTAGAACCATAAGAAGTAACATTTACTTCTATAACATAAATACCTGAAGAAGAAGTCTCGTACGTCTTCTTCATCTTCTCATAATCTTCCAGGAATTTCTTGCAATTTCTTTTCAAATGCCCATAACCAATACAATAATGGCACTTATCATCTTTAGAAGGACCAGACTTAACCTTAGGAGCATGGTTAGACTCACTTGGATTCACAATCGAGCTCGTCTTGCCATCACCTTTGGTCTTACCAAGTTTCTTAAACTTATTACCCTTTTGTACCATAAGGACATTTGGGGTGTCCTTCTTGATGTTAGGTTCAACAGTTTTGAGCATCCCATGCAATTCAGTCAACGTCTTTGTCAAGTTGTTCATGTTATAGTTCATAACAAACTGATCATAGCTTGACGGCAGTGACTGCAGAATGATGTCAGTAGCCAACTCTTGGCTAATGGGACAATCCAGTTTTCCCAGGTTATCAATATAACCCATCATCTTAATGACATGAGGACTAACTGGTTCGTCCTTTGGTAGCTTGCACTCAATTAGAGACTTAACCGTCTGGTATCTCTGAGTTCGTGCCTGCTCCTGAAACATGCTTTTCAGGCCAGTGATCATCTCTATTGGCGACTCCACGTACTCATATCGCTTCTGCAAGTCCGAGTTCATGGTAGCCAACATCAGACAACACACATCGACCACATCATTAGAATGCTTATCCCAAGCATCCTTTTCTGACTGTCAGGCATTTGCTCGATACTTCTTAGGGAGAACTTTCTCAAGGACATAGTCCTTTTTCTCCTGTTTGAGAACAATTCTCAAGTTCCGATACCATTCAAGAAAGTTGGATCTATTTAACTTGTCCTTCTCAAGGACGGATCGCAGGGAGAAATTGTTATGATGGTTTGTACTAGACATAGCTGAAAACAAGGAAGGTTTAGTTATGATGTTCAAGAAATGAGAAATCTTAACTATTAAGAAGACTCGCATTATATTCAAACAATGTTTCCTCAAATGAATATAATGATCCAAGACCCATACTTCACTAAACTTGAGTGAGCCACTGGCTATCACCCAAATTTTAGCTATCTAGGTAAGCAACAACTTTGCTAGTTATATTCAATATAACTCTTGGTTGTGGATTGACATCTCATGTCCAATCCACTTGATGTCTCTGAGCCCAAAACGATTTTGATGGCCCATTCAAGTAAACCAATCTTTTGAGTCATGTAATTGTTGATGTCTTGCACTGCAAGTCCATCAACACGATTACTTCCTGTCTTACTTATGTAATTGTGGACACCTTGCACTGCAAGTCTATCGCACAATGAAACAAGTCTTGACAGTTGACAAGATCGGAAAGACATCAAGGATTACTTGATATTTGGTTGAGGAACGGAACCTTTAAAACGTTCAGTTTTGTTATGTTTTAATTCTTCTAATTAAATTGATTTATCTTGGTTTGGTTCTGTGATTTCAAGTTCAATAACCTAAATCAGCGGATCTTGTGTCGACCGACACTAAAGTCGATGCAGATTAACCAAAACCAATTTGCGATAACCGATCAATCCAATTTATCCGGTTTTGATAACCAGTCAGTGTCGATCAACACTACATTAGCGTCGGTCGATGCCAACCAAATCAAACTAATCGCAATAAACCGTTTTAGCGGTTTAACCAAGTTAGATAACTGGTCCAATCTAATTGAACCAATTAACCTGACCGTGAGGTCTGTGTCGACCGACACAACTCTTGTGTCGATCGTCACAGTTAGGTTAAACCTAAGTTTTATTCGGGTTATCCTTATGTGTCGATCGACACCGGATTGGCATCGATCGACACAGGGCGATAAACCCTAATCGTTTTCAAGCAAAAAACCTAAACTAGATTACTTTGATTAAAACGAGTTTTAGTATGCTTGTATCAATTATACAGTGATCTAGATTCAACTAATCTAATCAACATGCTACTGATTCAATAGAACCCTAAGGCTCTGATACCACTGTAGGAATTTCTAGCAGTTCTAATCAGATTAGCAACCCTAGGTATAAATTCCATTCCCTAAGATCTAAGGTTCATGTATATTGAATCTATAGATCTCGAAGTTACCTGGAGATTGGCAGCGGAAGGTTTGCAAGTAATCGAGATTCTTGAGCGCTTCAAATGCTGCGCCTCTACTGGTATCCACACGCACACAAACTGAACAGGTGGGATGCTAGTGCCTTTAGAGATCAGATCTCTCAAGAGGTTTTCTGTTTCTTTTGGTGGCTGTGAATTCGGTTAGATTCGGTGTAAAAGTCGACCATACATCTTATATATGTTTACTTATACCACGACCTGATTAACCAATGATTAAACCGAAGTTAATCGGGTCATTCGCGATCTGTGTCGATCGATGCACATCTTGTGTCGATCGACACAGCCTCAGAAACACGTTATTGAATGCATATCAAATATGCATTTACCAGATCATTACATTAATGATCAACCTCATATTCTATGTCCAGTTTGCTTAGGTGTATGACCCTGTAGGATCATATAACACTGGCAATGGGTTCTAAACTCATTGATCATAAGTGGCTTCTAGCAAAGCATTACGATTGCCCAGTATTATATGATTGTGTTATCTCGACAATACGACTTACACTTAGAGCAAGTACAATAGATTTCAGGACATTCCCAACAGAATGAGTGTAAGGAACGAGTCAAAAGGATCGCAGTAATGATGGGTGTCAGCAGAATGCAGCAGTGATCGAGTATAGAAGCGTCGGAGTGAAGTAATGAAGCAACTTGCAGGATTCGGAACCGATTTGAAGTTTGATAGTGACGGAGAATTCGGGGACCGAATTCCTGTAAGTGGGGAAGAATGTGATACCCCGTATCCAAAATACGGTTAACGGGCAGCAGAAAGTCAACCGGGGGCAAAATTGTTATTTTACCAAAGTCGGGGGTAAAATGGTAATTTTGCCAAAGTTCGAGACGGAAGCCGAGACGGGCCAAATATTCTTATGTTTAAACATAAAGAATGTTTAGAAGACCAGAATTGGAAGAAATGGAGCAGAAGTGTGTTTTACGGCTTGTCGGGAATGGAAACCGACAAACCCGAAGAAACTTCAAAAATTCATATCCGGAGTTGTGTAAGTCGGAACGGAGTGATTCGAAATGCTAAATTCATAAAATAGCGTGGAGAATCTGATTATGGAGGTTTGAGGATTTATGAGAACGTCCAGAAGGTTTCTAAAATATTAAACGCATAAATCATCTAAACGAGCCATCGGGACAAAACGGAGCAAGAGCGGGATTGTGATTCATTGGATCCAAGAGAGAAGGAGCATATGTGCGCTGGACTGCCAAGTGTTGCTCTCCACACTCCCCCTGGCGCCACTTGTTAGAGGAAAAGTGTGATGACTAATCCATTCAATGGATTTGGTGCATGCAATTAATCCATGCACCTACCTTAATCTACCTCATGCATGCACATTAATCACATGCAAGAGTCTCTCCAGAACACTCTCAGCTCTCTCTTCTCTCCCAAACCGTCGCTCTTCTCTCCCACTCTCTTCCCACAATCATCCACCTCAAACACTCAAGAATATTCATGTATTCATCTTTGCTTGGGATACAATTAGTTCAAGATATTTTTCCTTAGAATTTGAAGCTACATGAGCTAGAGTTATCTATGGAATTCTCTCTCTTTCTCCTTGTCCAAAACCCCCAGAAAACTGATCCATCTTCATGCATCTTCAAAGAAATGTTCTTGGTTGTTCTTGAAGCATCAATACCTTCTTGCACAAGAAAGCTTGTAACTTTTGATCCATAGACCCAAATCAACTTCTGCAAAGTGCTACAGCTTCCTCTCACTCTACTCTATAACCCCACCCTTCTCTTGCCGTCTCCGCTGCCGGAGTTTGCCGGAATCTGGCCGGAAAGCTACTGTTGGTGGTGTATGGTCGGATCTCTCTCTGTCCTTGCCGGTTTAGGGTCATTTGAAGCCACCAGAGGGTATATCTACTCTTCCTGATCACTTTGGTATTGATTTTGCAACCTGAAGTCGCCGGAAAAGCCGCCTCCGCCGCCGGTCAACCCTTCGCCATCGCGATCAACGCCGGAGAAGTCCACCGGAGAAACCTCGCAGCCGTCAGTTGGAAGCCGGTTCTTCAAGGAGCAGTTTGGAAGGATTGGATCGAGAATTGGAGTTGGTTTGGAGTTGATTAAATCGGGGTCAAAGTTGAGTTGAATCGGTCAACGGTTCAATCTCAAACCGGTTAACTCAAACCGGTCCAATTGGAGTTGGTTCGGTTTACTGCATTGGTTCAGTGGTTCAGGTTGGTCCAGAGGTCAACGGTCAAGGCTTGGTCAACTCGTCGGGTCAACGGTCAACGCACGGGTCAACGGTCAACGCACGGGTCAACGGTCAACCGCCAGTAAATCATCGGTCAACGCCGGAGACCAAGCCGGTCAACGCTTGGTCCATGGCCATTCCGAGGTTTCAGGGCATTTGGGAGTTCGAAGTTCGAGATTCGGGAGTTCAGAGTTTGAGATTCGGGAGTTCGGGGTTCATATAGGATATCTCGGGATTCACATTCGCATTGAGCCTTCATTCCACGTCTATCTCATTGTGAGTCGGCTCACAAACCGTTTAATTACATATAGACCGGGAACTAATAAACCGTAGTATTAGGTTGCATACCCGTTAATTAAAATGAATAGTAATTAATAATTAATTGGACGTTTATTGATAAACCGGATAGGACCGATTAAGCATGTTAGTCTTTTAGCATTAAAAAGGTTAATCGATTGTGTGCCGCTAGGTTGTTAGTAATAAATGATTGATGGATTCATATAGATACCGTTTAAATAGGACCGTATATGTATATATATATATGTATAAGAACAATAATTAATAAATCTATATACGGGAATTAAGACGACCTTAAAATACGAGTTAACTTAAACGAACGTATATAATATTATAACGGGATCGGGTTTTAGGTTAATTAGCGGGAATGGGTAATGAACCAAATTAAGTAATAATGAGACGTCGGGGAGTTAGTAAGTTTACTTACTCTAAACCGAGGAATCGAAGAGTTAATAAAAGATATCTAGAATGGGTTAATTTAAGGAAGTGGTGTGAGTTGTGAACCGTCTACGAGTTAGCAATCCGCTAACCCAAGGTAGCGATTAAGAAGGATTAAAAGACTTAGAAACCCTAATAGGCCTGCTTGTGGTGATTGTGTGATTGATTGTGATTGCGTGTTATTGTGTTGTTGTTGTGAGCTTTGTGTGCAGGCTTATTAGACTGCTCGGTGTTGGGCCGAGCAGTTGTTGTGGATACTTACTCCGGTCTCGGGACCGGGTAAGTTAGTTGGTGCTGACTAGGTATCTTACCTAGTCAGAGCGGTGATAGTGTAGTGGCTTGCGGAATGGTTGGGGATTTGTTATTGCTGTTATTGATTGTGTGATCTGTACTAGAGTCCCAGCGAGTCTGCGTGTTTACATTTCTGTACTAGGACTCTAGGGTGCGTTAGATTCCGCAAGCCTAGGTTTTCTTTTACGTTCCGGTACTTCCGACCCGATTGGATCCTCGGGTTTTTACCTAACCGGATCGCGGTGATTCTGGTTATGGTGTTAACCTATCGGGTGACGCCGGTAGGTGTGTGATGCGGAGAATACGGGGTCATGTCCTAGGGCCGAATCACATGGAAACTCAGGTTACCGGGGGTAACAGGAGTCACCGCGTATCAATGGACGGAGAACGGTGTCCTATACGTGGGACCTTGTGTGCACGTATAGGAGTCGTGGGTTAGTTGCCATATAGGTGACGATGTAAACCCGTAGAAGTTACCGAGATCGTAGGGCCCAGTGTTATTTTGCTATTCCTTTTATCGCGCGTTAGATAGATCGAGTCTAATCGAGGACATGTGCCGCAGTGCCTTCGATTTCCCAAATTTTCTCTTTATCTTGGCATTGATTGTGTGTTTAGGGTTTATCACGACGTGGTAGTGCGTGATCGACCATTTATTCCTGTTGATTGTTATTTTGAGTTTTTGGGGTGGGAATCTGTAGATTCTAGATAGATTAGAAGCCGTTAGTGGGAAGCAGATTCACTGGGTGATCTTACATCGCTCATTAGACTCTTTTTGTGTTTTTCAGGTTTAGCAACGACGGACGCGGGAGGTCCTCGGTGTAGTTTCGGGATGGCTTGTGACGGGTTTTGATTCGGGGTTTTGGGTGTTTTTATTTCGGTTCGGCAGCTGCGCCATTTCGTTATTTGACTGATTTTGTGTTTATATCGATGATTGTTGTAAAACCCGTAAAACGTTGTATTCGACATTTGATCACTTAAAACTGAAATTGTTTCCCTGATATGAGGTTTAAGTCCGAACCGACACAACTCATTGAAGTAGTGCAAGTAGTACTGCTTGTACTATGGATATGAGGATAGCGAGGTCAAAGACGGATTGGTGCGAGCCTTTGTCTCAAACCGAACTATCTTTGGCTTCGTCCTGTGACGAAATTTTCCCATTCGACTTGCTCGGGCTCGATCGGTCATGTTCTTGTTTGATTGTTGACCGGTCAGCTCGACGGTCAGCGGAGAATGGGAATGGGGCGTTACACAAAGACTCCTGGATAAGCTAGAGTGTTAATTGAGAACTTGGTGAGCAGCAACAATACTAAGACTGCATATCATAGGAGGAAGGAGTCTGGTGGAAAGGTTGATCATCTGGAGATAGTTGAGATGAAGAACAAGCTGGATTCTGTTCACAGCTTGTTGACTAGTAAGAAGCATGTCCACTTTGCTCAAGATGTTGAAGAGTTTGGACCTGAAGAAGGATGCACAGAAGAAGATGTGAACTACATTCGTGGTTCCAGATTTCAAGGAAATAGGTTTGGAAATCAGCAAGGCAACAAATTCTTTAATGGTGGACAGAAGAGTGCTTTCACAAGCAATCAAAATTCTTCTGGATATGGTTAGAGTGATGGTTACCAGAAGCCTTTTCAGAAGAACTACTCTTACCAGAGGACTTATGGATCATCTTCCTACCAGGCACCTCCTGCTACTAGTGCTCATGAGAGAAAGTTGGAAGCTATGATGGAGCAGCTGCTGGAGGGTCAGACAAAGACTGCTGTGGATTTCAACAAGAAGTTAAATGTTGTCTACACTGATCTGAATGGAAATTTTGAGTCTTTGAGCACACACATGAATCAGCTGGACACACAAGTGCACCAGATTTCAAGCTCAGTCAAGGGGAAGAATGTCATGGACACCCACATCAATGCTTGGTCAGTTCAGATTGATGATTGGTCGAATCAAGGAGAGAATTTTGAGATTAAGACTGCTGAACTCGTCAATGATAGTCAAAAACCAGAGGCTGTAATCCCAATGTCGACCGACACTGCCTTTGATGTCGGTCGACATCCACTTTCAACAAGGATTTTGAGTTCTCATGACGAATGGAAATCGAGCATGCCCGACTATGGAGTCGACATCGATGGTGAATAGGTTAATGTCGACCGACACCAATCCAACGTCGGTCGACATCCTGGGCGTGAGGGACCAATTTCACCAACATCTCGTGGCATTTCTGAAGAGAAGGCTCATAAGCCTCCTATACCTTTCCCTAAGGTGTCTGTGAAGTCTCAATAAGAGGTTGATGAAGCCAGACACCTGGAAGTGATGGATAAGAAGTTGAAAGAGGATCCACAAGCTGATATTTTGCCCTATCATCCTTGTATACAGAGATACTTGGAGAAGATGCTGCCTATGGGCGAGGAATTGAAAGAATGGGTGGTAGTGCTTCCTAAACGAGTCAGTGACGTGTTGCTCAATCAGGTCCTTAAGAAGCTATGAGATCCTGGTGTATTTTTGTTGAGTTGTTCCATCTTTGAGAATGGCTTCAAGCGTTCCTTGTGTGATTTATGAGCTGCTGGAAATCTCATGCCATACTCCGTGGCGAAGAGACTGGGGATGACAGATTTTTCACACTAGGATCTCTCTGGTCCTAGCTGATCAGTCAAGAAGGATTCCGGAAAGAGTTCTTGAGGGTGTACCAGTCAGAGTTGGAAACTATTTAGTTCCAACAGACTTTGTGGTGCTAAGGTACGATAATGAGCCGGATGATCCTCTGATACCAGGAAGAGCTTTCTTAGCCACAACTGGAGCAAAGATTGATGTGAGGAATGGTCTGATCGATCTCCACCGGGGAGATGCCCCTCTACACTTTGAGATGGATTGCTGTGCAGGCCCAAGATTGACGGTCAAACCTTTAGCATTGAGTTGGAGCAAGAAGCTCAAATCAGTGAGACTTCAGTGTTTGATACTGGAGAAAGGAAGATGGTGGTTTCTCAAGACTCCACTCTAGCATCTTCAGAGCTTGCAACTGCTCATAAGCAGAAAGCTCTAGTCCGCCGAACTCCACCCAAGCTAAGGTATGCACCTCCCAAACTCAAATCTGCTAACTCCATTGCTGTGAATGCCGGGAAACACTCTGATGCGTCAAAGCTTCACTATGATCCTAATCCTTGGACGAGCTCACGCTAACACTGCTTACTCTCCACCATGGATGAGGAGACTTTCGCAGAGGCACTCACAGCCTCTGTCGAAACCACCAGGAGTCTAATCTCCCATCCAAGTCAAGCTAACGACTTTAAACAAGCGCTAAGTGGGAGGTAACCCACTGGTAAGTTGTATATACTAGGATTTTTGGTTTTGCATTTTGATTTCTTTCATTTTTGGAGTTTTTATGTCAAGTTATGCATAATCCGTAGCACTGTGTAGTCAGTGTCGGTCGACATCCACTTGGTGTCGGTCGACAATGATTTCGAAGAAGTTTCAAGCACGGCCGATAATCGACCGAGGTCGATTTCCAGAAGTCGATTTGGTTCACAAAGGTAAGTGTCGACCGACACTAAACTGGATGTCGGTCGACCCGACTCATCTTCTTCATTTTCTCCTATCACGAAAACGATTTCAAAATCGCCATCTCCTTTGTTCCTTCACCATTTTCAACGATTCAAAACCCTTTTCCACTCGATTTTCCGTGCTCTATCCATCCCTAGTGTCAGTTTCTTCGATATGCAAAGGTATTTCCCGAAAACTCCCTTTTAAGTTCGGGACCTGAGGTGAAAAGTTTCAATTTTCGATCGATACATTGGTGTCTAGGACATGTTGGTTATGGAATATGGTTGATTTGGGAACTGTGAATGATTTTCTAGGCTAAATTGAATGAGATGTGGATTCGAAGTTTTGATGTGTTTGAATCTCATTCTTTGCCATTGCTCGTTGGTTATTCTGCAGATAGATCCTTTCTTTGAACCGCAGAAAACAACCCAGGAGAGCTACTGAAGCAACAAGCTCGAACGCCCAGCTCAGATCGCCTTGGCTAAGGATGGAAAGAACTAAGTTCAAGCTTACATGCTTTGCGAACGATCCTGCGACAAGGTCTAAGACCGCTGCTTGTATCTACAGGGCAATTTCGGAGCAGTGGGATGACTATGACTCCCTGTTTTACAACGCTTGGTGTGGCGTTTATCTCCTGCCCACACGGATCGCTAGTACAACCACGATGAATAAGCTGAAGATCAGATCAGACATCCTGCACATCTTGAGGGTAATAGGCCTGGGGACCATCTATAAAGTATTACGATTTGCACCCGGAGTTAGTCAGACAGTTCATGGCGACAATCCGAGTGTACTACACTAACGAAGTGGTGAAAAAGGCTTCTGAAGGGACATTGACTTTCCTGGAAAAAGGGGTGAGGTATAGGATTTCTATCCCTGAGCTGTGTGACATCTACTCATTTAACCGGAACAGGAAGCGCGTAAACCTGCCCGAGCAGTGGACCGATGTGAAAGTGTTTTGGGAGCATTTTGGTAATGGTGTTTATGACTCTCAGACCACTTGACAGTCTACGGTACAACACCCGGTCTTGAGATATCTTGTCCGTCTAATTCGCCAACACGATCCTGTGCAAGATGGATCTAGGAGTGATGAGGATAGCTGAGCTCCTGCTATTGTATTTTGGGATTGGGGACATTATTGATGAGAGTGTGTATCAGGATGCTCGTTTAGTGGCTGATGTGAACATGGGAGCTGTTTTTGCCCATCATCTGGAGGATCTCAAGACAAGAGCATTCAGTGGAAAGACAACAAAGACAGAGTCTGTTGGGAGTCTGCTCACTCCTATTTTTGACCACTTTCAGATTGACAGGAGTCAGATGTCTATATGCACCACAAAGTCCACAATGGATTTTCCACACCTGAAGAGCATGCACTTGATCAAGGGAGATATCAGTGGGAGACAGTTCTTGTGGCGCTTCACGGATACATCCGACGTAGAGCGCCTATATCCCCTCCCAGCGATCGAACTTACATGCATCACAGATGAGCCTCTCTCACTCTCTTTTCAGCCTAATGTGGAGCTTTGTAGGGCTGTTCCGTGACGTTCCACGGTACTTAGAGGTGATACTTCTGGAGCTGCTGCCTCTGCTGCTGAGCATGAGGCTGTCCCTGCTGATACAGACGAGACCTATGGGTTTCCAGAGCTCGCAGGACCAGCAGAAGACATGCCACGTGGGCAGTTTCAGAAGTGGGCAGCATCTGTTCTCAAGGGCATTTGAAAGAAGGTTAACAAATGTCCTGCCAACGCTCACAGCGTGTTCACCACCCGCAGCCAAGATGTCGCACACCAGCGCAAGCACCAGTCCATATGAGCTCAGAGGATGAGGAGGTAGAGGTGGCTGCCGACTCCGATGAGATGGATGAGGGAGACTCTCCAGTCTTCTAGACACTTGCTGCTGATTCTGCGTTTCTTTTTATTTCTCTTGAGTCATTTTGATGTTTATTTTGAGTCAGTCTGTCAGTCTTGTCAGTCTGGAACTTTAACTATTTGGGGTTTATGCATCACGGTTGTTGCTTCTGATGATATTTTGAGTGATTTAACGCAGCTAACAAATGAGGAATTGAGTGCTAACTCATGAACCTAACCATGGCCGACTTGATCATCCTGCGTATACTCACACGAGCTCGATGTCGGGCGTCACTAAGCTTAGTGTCGGTCGACATCAGCCGTGTTCGGGTTCGGATTTTCAGCTCAAAAACTCTATGGTTCCAATTTGATTTGTCCCGATCTCATGCTTCAATTGCACTGAGGACAGTGCAGTCTAAGTGTGGGGGAGGTAGCTACTGACATTATGTTTTGTTTTCTTAGAGTCAGACCCATGTTTTCAGTTGTTTTCAAAATTATTTTATTGAGTCAAAATGTGTATGAAACTATGATTTTTCGAGGAAATTTTTCGCTGGAACAGGAACTAAGTGACCATTTGACACACTTGCAGGAGCTCTATGACTATTAGAAAAACACACACAGATCAACTTACCAAGGACACCCATATCTAACCAGGTATTCAAAGGATCCATCACTAGCCTCATCTTTAATCTTGACTCTAACTTTCTCACTTAGGGGCGTGATATCTCTGGATCGGATTCCTCTGATGTGCTTGACACAGCCTGTGATCCTGTCGAAAGTATGGTTTCTGATTTTTCCCTCCCTTGAAAGTAAAAAAAAGAAAGATAAGAACTGAGGATAAGCTAGTAGCTTTAAAGTGGTCACGAGAGTGGTAGAGACCCCTATTACCTCATGTGCATCCATGGAAAGATCCAAAGTTAAACCCCAAGTAAAAAGGAAAGAGCACTGATAGAAAAAATAAAATAATACTCAGTGGGGAAAAATCAGTGCTAAGGGAGAAAGGGAAAAGAAAGGAACCAGAAACCGACAGTTTGGTGGACAGGAACTGAATGAGTTGAGCCCATGTATCCTCTGATCGATACTCCCTCTGTGAGATCGCACCTAATTGTATACAGAGGTTAGTGTGGTGAACTTGAATTTCCTAACTTGATTGTGGAATTTACTTGGGGCAGTTGCTAAGTGTGGGGGAAGTATATTGTGGTCTTGAGCTCTGCAGGAAAGTTTTCAGTGGTTTACTAAGTGAATGTGAATGCGAAAATTCCTAGGACGGAATGAGTTTATGTGTTTTCCAACCTCTTTCTCATGCTTTGGTTCTTTACTTGCTTGAGGGCAAGCAAGAGCTAAGTGTGGGGGAGTTGATATATCATGGTTTTCTAGGTTTTCAACCATGATATAGCTGTGTATATTGAGTCTTTAACCTGGTTTTTCGAGTCTATTGAGTCTTCTACATGTAGGCTTGCGTTTGGAGCAAAGAGTGGGGTTTCAGGATGTTTCTGGTCATTTTTGCAACGAGCTGAAGTTGGTGTCTCGGCCACGACTGGATGTCGACCGACACTGACCTTGGTGTCGGTCGACACTGAGCGCGAGAGAAGCTATACGCCGAGTTGAGACAAGTTTTGAAGAATTGCATAAGGACCCCGAAGTTTCCCCTAATTCTAATCTGGGCCCAAAACGAGTTTAGGAGTTTAAATTAGGTTTCAAGATTCATCATCTTCTATCTTGTTCTTACTTTTGGTTTTTGGCTTTGGAGATTGAAAGATTTTGCTAAGGGGATGATTCTTGCTACTTGTAACCTTTGAGAGAAGGATTTCGAACCCTTTTACATCTATCTATTCAGTCTTTAATTTTCTATTCATGATGTGTTGTTTAATTGATAATATGTCTGAGTAGTAACCTAGTTAGAGTTAGGAATTCTCAAAAGGGTTTTATACATGTTTAGATAACTGATTTATTAGGATTCACAATATGTTCGTTCATCACCTAACTTGTGCTTAATACTGAATTCTGGACTGATCACCTAGGGTTTAGATATGAGATAATTAACTTAGCACGAGAGTGTGAGTTATAATATGAATAAACTTAGTGTGAGCAATTTAACTAGATACAAAGAGATTTGGTTTAGGAGAATTGTGAAACGATAGAACATGTTCTTAATGCTTGTTTAGAACTCTAGGATCACAAAGAGATTTGGATCGCTAGGTTGCTAGATATAGAAACAATCTCAGCGAGAGTTGGATTGTTTAGTGTTTGGGCCCAAACTCACCCCAAGTGAATTTGCTGGATAAGGCCTCACGTGTCTTAGACAAGCGGGCCCGGAAGCATTCACATCCAAGCCCAACTCGACTGAAGAGGCTCCGACTTCACGATACAGCTCGGGAGATAACGACATAGGCCGTTAGCAACGAACCGCCGAAGAAGGAGGAGCCACTGAAGCGCACGATCCCGGAAATCTCGCACGTCGTTGAAGCCAGTTCCGCAAGCTGAGGAAGGAAGTTAGAAGAGAAAAGCTATAAAAGAGGGCTTCGACGACTGAAGAAGGGATCCGATTTCCGATTGACATTCAAACCTAACATTGAGATCTTGTAATCGCTCTATAGCTTGAGTTCTTGTTGTTCTTATTTCCAAATTAATACAAATCTATTTTTCATCATTGCTGAGCTCCTTGATCTCGTTCAAACAAGAATCTAGCCCACCTATTTCGTAAATCAGCTCATCAAAAACACTCTAAAAACTGAGTGTGGGTTTTAGGATCCACATTTTGGCGCCGTCTGTGGGGAAGATTCATAGATATTCTTTACACACGAACCTGATCAACAGCCCGCTAGCGTGGAAATGGATCCCAACGCAACAGCTCCGGTCGGATCGCCAAGGTCGCAAGACCTTGATCAAACGAACGCAAGCGTTCAAATCGGGAATACCGGATCAGAGTCGACCCAGACTCAAGCAGGATCCGTAACAGGGGACCGCATCCCTATTTCACAGCCTCTAGGAGTTGCGCCCCTAGGCTCAACTTCACAAACAACCGAGAGAACAAACTCTCGAACCTGGATACGATCCGAGGATCGCTCCCAAGGGGACGCGCAAATCCCTCGGACTGTTCCACAGACTCACCCCGACTCGCCAAGCCTGACGAGATCCGTCACCGATGGCATGGCAGAGCTCCGTAAAATGCTAGCAGTCTTAATTAACAGATCGCACGATCAAGAAGCTACACAACGGACTGTATTAGCCCGGCTAGAAATGCACGACAGGAGTCTGCTGAACCTCGGGAACAGGCCACGGCCCGTCACGGGGACTACGGCAGACGCCGCCGCGAGGAGCCCGTTACCTCGCATGCGTCTGGACTTCGAGGAGGACTATATAACTCCCGAAGCCCCGAGACAGACTTCTGTGGCCGGAAACAGCGGCTACCCAGTGTTTAGTCCGATCTCGGGAAACGCACTTCCTAGCTCAAACACCGTGGCCTCAACCTCGACGGGTATTACGGCCCCTGAGGGAGCGCGACTGCCGACGCCCCCGCCCATGCCAACGAGCTATGAAACAAACAGGCATCGGGTGTTGGGGGCATCAGCCTTCGCCTCCGGCACGCGTCCTCCAGTGACGGAGCTAGGGACTAACACTGCTCGGCCTCCCCCGAGCGAGATAGCCCAACAAGCCGGAACTAGGGGACCAAACAATACGCGTCCGAGGAGCACGCAGCTCCCCATGTTCGACCAACGAACGAACATAGATGACGAAAGCATATATGCCAGGATCCAGCGTCTGCAAGTTGCGGTCCACTCGGCAACAAGCGCGGCTCCAGACATCGATCAAGTTATCGAGGAGACCCGACGAACTCCGTTCACGGATATAATCGCTAGCCCGAGGATCCAGAACACCGGGAAAATCAAAATCCCGGAATATGCGGGAACTACAGACCCGAAGGCCCACGTTAGAGCTTTCAGGCTTGCGGTCTCAGAGCACACCTTACCGATGAAGAAAAGGAAGCAGGGTACTGCAGACTTTTCGCCGAAAACCTCACCGGTACCGCACTAGAATGGTTCGCCAGTCTAGAAGGAAACTCGATCGACAACTTCACACAGCTCGTATCGATCTTTCTAAAGCAATACTCGATCTTCATCGAAGAGAAAACCTCGGAAGCCGACCTCTGGGCTCTGAAACAAGGGCCGGACGAAATTCTCAGAGCCTACATCGCAAGGTTCAGAGAAGTCAAATCACGTATAGCCGACCCAAACGAAATCATAGCGATCGCGGCTCTAGAAAACGGACTCCTATACACATCGGAGTTCAGAAAGGAGCTCGCGGTCCGACCGTGCACGTCCTTGGACGACGCGCTGCACAAAGCTACTTACTACGCAAAGTACAAAGAAACCGTAGCTGCGGCAAAGGAAGAATCAGGCCAGAAGAAAACCAACAAAAAGGAATCTTCTGGCAAGGGACAACACTGTCTGACAGTAGACGGCAAGCCTCAATGGCGCAAGCCTTACGATGCAAACAAATATTGTAAGTACCACGACAAGAAAGGGCACTCCTCCGAAGAGTGCCGGTCCAAAGACCGCCTGCTGGCAGCTAAAAACGACAGCAGTGAGGCTCCGGAACCGGAGGAGAAGGAGCCTGAAAAGAAAGATAAAGGAAAGAGCGAATCGAAAAGCAAAAAGAATTCGCAATCTAAGCGCGAGAGGACTCCAGAAAAGGAGGGATCAGACTCCCCAGTCCCTTCTCGAAAACGCATAGATGCAATCTTTAGCTTAGCTCGCTGCGGGGGGTCAATGAGATCGGTCATCACGCCGCCTCCAGCTCCTAAGAAACCGGCAAACCAGTGCTTGCCTAAACTCGGACTATGTAGTTCGAACCTCCCCAAAAAGGATCAACTTCATATCGGGAGGCTCGAGGTTTTGTCGGAACTCGATAAACTCGATCAAAGCTCACCAGAGACGAGTTGCAAATGAACTCAGGGAGATGGTCCCAATCGAAGGACCGGACACTCATATAACATTCTCTGAGAGCGAAACATTCAAACTCGACAAACCGCATGATGACGCTTTGGTAATCCAACTCGACGTAGCCGGATTTGAACTCTCCAGAGTCATGATTGACACCGGGAGCTCGGTGGATCTCTTGTTCTACGACGCCTTCAGAAAGATGGGCTTCAAAGACTCGATGCTGACCGGAGGGAAAATCCCATTAACCGGATTCGACGGCGAAACCACCTACTCAATGGGAACTATAAAACTCCCATCGATCGCCGGGGGGCAACAGGAAATCCTGGAGTTTGTAGTAGTAAACAAACCGGCCCCGTACAACGCGATATTGGGTAGACCATGGATCTATACCATGAAGGCAGTGCCCTCTACCTATCACCAGTGTGTGAAGTTCCCGACCCCTTCGGGGATCAAGACAATTTACGGGAATCAAAAAGCTGCAAGATCGTGCTACCTAACTTTCTTCAAGCAGCTAGAGACCTTAAACGTATAGCAATTACAGAAAGAGGAAGAGCTCGCTTCCCGGACCGCGAAACGCAGCAACGATCCAACAGTCCAAGGCCCGCGAAAAGATTTAGTCGTCTCAGTCTGTATTGACGACAAAGACCCGGAAAGGTGTGTAAACATCGGATCGGAGCTACTTAACGCTACCAGGGAAGAACTCATCAAATTCCTCAAAGAAAACGTGGACACATTCGCATGGTCCACAAAAGACATGAGAGGGATTGATATCGAGGTCACCTCACACGAATTGAACGTTGATCCAACTTTCAAACCCGTGAAACAGAAACGTCTCAAACTCGGTCCAGACCGAGCCAAAGCGGTTAATGACGAAGTCGACAGACTACTAAAGGTCGGGTCAATCAGGGAGGTGAAATACCCCAACTGGTTAGCCAACCCGGTCGTCGTCAAAAAGAAAAACGGGAAGTGGAGAGTCTGCATAGACTTCACGGACCTGAATAAAGCATGCCCAAAGGACAGCTTTCCACTACCACATATAGACCGTCTGGTGGAAGCCACCGCCGGACACAAACTGCTGTCCTTTATGGACGCTTTCTATGGGTACAATCAGATCCTCATGAACCCAGAGGATCAAGAAAAAACGGCCTTCATAACCGACCGCGAAACCTACTGCTACAAGGTGATGCCTTTCGGGCTGAAGAACGCCGGAGCTACCTACCAGAGGTTGGTGAACAAAATGTTCGCCAATCAGCTTGGAAAGTCAATGGAGGTTTACATTGACGACATGCTCGTAAAATCCTCCAGAGAAAGTGACCACATAGAACAGCTCCGGGAATGCTTCAAAATCCTAAACCAATACGGGATGAAGCTCAACCCCGCCAAGTGCTCTTTCGGAGTACCTTCGGGAGAATTCCTCGGGTACCTTGTAACAGAGCGAGGGATCAAAGCTAACCCGAAACAAATAACGACCTTCCTGGAAATGCCTTCCCCGAAGAACAAAAGGGAAGTGCAAAGACTGACGGGACGGATAGCAGCTCTAAATCGCTTCATCTCTCGGTCTACGGACAAATGCTTACCATTCTACAACCTCCTCAAAGGAAATTGGAAGTTCCAATGGGACGAAGGCTGTGAGAACGCCCTAAACGAGCTCAAGAAATATCTCACCGAACCTCTGATACTGGCCAAACCAACGGAGGGCGAGCCACTGTATCTTTACATTGCGACTTCGCCCGCCGCAGTTAGCGCAGTCCTGGTCCGCGAAGAACAAAACGAGCAAAAACCCATATACTACGTGAGCAAAACGCTCATAGACGCAGAAACGAGGTATCCAGCGATGGAGAAACTCGCGCTAGCAGTAGTAATGGCGGCAAGAAAGCTAAGGCCGTACTTCCAATCGCACGCCATAGTGGTGATGACATCACAACCTATTCGAACTATACTCCACAGTCCGAGCCAATCCGGCCGACTGGCCAAATGGGCAATCGAACTGAGCGAATACGATATCGAGTACCGGACCAGAACGAGCGCTAAAGCCCAGGTCCTAGCAGACTTCATTATCGAGCTCCCGCCCATGGTTCCGGAGCTGGAAAATGAAGACGATCATTGGACTCTCCATGTAGACGGAGCCTCATCCAAACACGGCTCCGGGGTAGGAATCAAACTCGTGACCCCCACAGGAGAGGTAATCGGACAATCATTCAGACTTGGCTTCAGCGCATCCAACAATGAGGCCGAATACGAAGCCCTCATAGCCGGACTCCGACTTGCAATCGGAGTCGGAGCACAGGAAGTACGTGCCTTTAGCGATTCACAGTTAGTTACGAGCCAGTATCACGGCGAGTACGAAACTAAGGATGAGCGCATGGAAGCGTACGTCAAGGTAGCCCACGAGTTAGCAGATCAATTAAAAGATTTCACACTCGAGAGGATACCTCGGGGGGAAAACTCCTCCGCCGACGCCCTGGCAGCATTAGCCTCGACGTCCGACCCTAAGGTCAAAAGAATAATACCCGTAGAAGGGATAGAAAAACCAAGCATCAACGTGGCACTCAAGGCGCACACCGCAGACCAGTCCACAACGATCCAGACAAAAAACTCAACGGGAACCCCGGAACCTGATGCCCGGGCAGAAACGGCCTCGGAATGCCACGAAGTCTACGACATCGGCCTCCGTAGTGGCCGGAATATCCCCGAACCTCCCGTTGAGGAGGAGGAATCCGAGCCTGAAAACGAGGAACCGGACGCAGAATTCCTGAACAGGCCGGATTGGAGGGAACCAATCCTAAGCTACATCCGACACGGCCAAGTCCCCGATGACAAGTGGCTAGCCAGGAAGCTTAAAGCCCGAAGCGCCCGATACTGCATAATCCACGATTGCCTATTCAAATGTAGCACCGCAGAACCTTACTTGCGATGTGTGCATGCCACGGAAGCCTGCGGTAACCACTCCGGAGGACGGGCCCTAGCCATCCGCATCAAAAGACAAGGATTCTTCTGGCCGACTATGATCGCAGATTGCGAGAACTACACCAGGCAGTGTGATAAATGCCAAAGGCACGCACCGATTATTCACCAGCCTGCGGAGAAATTGTCCTCTATCTCTGCACCATACCCATTCATGAGGTGGTCAATGGACATAGTGGGGCCTCTCGTCTCTTCAGGACCAAAACAACTGAAATACCTCATGGTCTTAACAGATTATTTCACCAAGTGGATAGAGGCTAAAGCCTACCAGCAAACCACCGAAAACGAAGTACAACACTTCATTTGGGAGCACATAGTCTGCCGGCACGGACTCCCCTACGAAATAGTAACAGATAACGGTTCTCAGTTTATCTCAAGGGCTTTCAGAAATTTCTGTAAGACCTGGAAGATACGCCTGACCACATCTACTCCGAGATACCCCCAGGGAAACGGTCAAGCAGAGGCTGCGAACAAAACTTTACTAAGTAGCCTCAAGAAAAGACTCGACGCTAAAAAATCAGCGTGGTCTGAGGAGCTACCGGGAGTCCTATGGGCTTCCCGCACCACACCTCACAGCGCGACCGGCGAGACTCCATTTTCGTTGGCTTACGGAATGGAGGCGGTGGTCCCCGCGGAGGTATCTGTCCCAACTATCAGGCGGGCACTAAGTCCCAGACACGAGGAACTAAACGAACAGATGCTCCGAGATCGTCTAGACATGATCGAAGAACAACGCGACCGGGCGCTAATACGAATACAAAACTACCAGCAAGCAACCGCCCGCTACTATAACTCCAGAGTCCGACTCCGGAAATTTAGCGTGGGGGACTTAGTACTGCGCAAGGTCTACTCAAACACAAGAGAGCCAGGCGCCGGGAAACTCGGGACAAACTGGGAAGGACCCTACAAAGTCACCGAGATAGTCCGCGACGGCGTCTACAAGCTCACAAAAGTCAAAAACGGAGTGCCAGTGAAGAGGCCATGGAATGCCATGAATCTCAAGCTATACAACTCATAGGCACTCACAAAAATCCAACTACGTTTGGCTTGATCCCTTGGCAGGGTACGTAGGCAGCTCGAACTTCGAGTGCAGCCACTCCACCCAAAAACTTAGAAATTCTTGCATCCTACTTTTTCGTTTATTTTTGGGGGGAGTACAGGGTTATCACCCAATACATCAATGAAAACTCCGGAGAGTACATTAATGGAATTTTTTTGTTATCTCTTTGTGTTTCTATTTCTCGTGATAAGTAAAATATGCTACTACGAATTCACCAAGTCTTGAAACCTTGGCAATGGCAAACATCAAAGTCTACATTGAATAAAGTGTTACTTTACGCAAATCTTACTCCGTAAACTCAACGCTACGCGTCGCTCCGAGTCCACACTAAACCTCGCTGCAGCGGACGCGAAGCTACATACACAAACCACAAATACTCCAAGTCTTAAAACCTTAAGTGTTTCGTGAACCCCAACCCCAGAAGACCTCTCTGGAGCAATCTTACAAAGCTCACAACTCGCGAACAAACTCGGAAGCAAACCATAAACGAACTTTGCACGGGTCGAACAGGTATCCAAACAATAGCGAATTAAAAAGGGCTCTAAGTCGCGAAACGGACTCCAGAATACAAGAAACGTCTGGCCAGACTAAACAACAGAAATCAAGAGTTCTACTTCACGACTCAAAGGTTCAACTTGCAAACTGACAACGCATAAACGAACCTCGATATTTTGCTAAACTCAGAAATCCAAACTCAAACGAAAACATAAACATAAAGCGTGCATTAAAAAGCTCACCCGAGCCAAAAGAGTTATGGATAAAAGCCCTCCCGGGCAACACCAAAAGCAAAATTAAAAAGAGTTCAACTTTAGCCCAAAGGGGGGCTTTAGGGGATTCCAAAAACAGAAATTAAAATTTTCGAAGGAGCAGACATCAGCCTTGCTCCTCACCGCCAGCCTTTTCGCCTTCGCCGCCTTGCTTCTCCTGGACTCCGACCTCTGCCGCCTGATTCGCTCCGGTACTCGCAGTTCCCGTCATCATCTCGGCATTCGACCCGAACTCATTAAACCCCGCAGATCGAGCTACACGCATCACCGAGTCTTCAGAGATCTGAGGAATGGCACGCAACTCGGCACTCAGAGAGAAGTCGGAGACCTGCGCAGCTTCGAACTCCTTCGCGAAAGTCTCCCTCTGCTCCAACAGCTTGGGAAGTTCTTCCTCGATGGTAGTCACCCCGCTCTGCAGGAGATTGATCAGTTCAATGTTGGCCTCCACTTCCTGGACCTTCATCTCGCAGTCCGTCTCCTTCTTCTTCCTCTCGAACTTGTCCTTGTGAGCTTCGAACAAGTCAAAGTAATGACCGTCCCTTATCCTCATTCCGTCATGCCTGGCCGAGCGAACCGCACCCTCCGCCTTCTCAAGGAGTTCCTTGACCTTCTGCTCCAGAGTAACCGTCCTCTCCACGGCGATCGAACGCTCGGACTTCACAACGCTAAGCTGAGCATCAATATGCTTCACTTCTTCCTGGCAACTCTTGAGGCTCGCGGTCAACTGATGCACAACGCTCTGAGCTTGCTCGAGCTCTTCCCGTCGAGGGACACTCCTGAGGTTCTGCTCATAGAAGGCCACAAGCTGATTGTCCGCCTCCAAAGACTGAAACAAAAAAAAAGACGTTAAAAACCAGAAAAAGAAAGAAGAAGTGAAGACTCGAAGCTACCTTTCCTTTGGCAGTCATTGCCTTGACGTACAGCTCCCGGCCTATCAGGTTTTTCACCGAGGGGAGCGAGCATCCAGCAGCCTTGCAATGACGGAGCAGATGAGCGAGTCCCTCAGGGTCATCCGTGACCGGGAAATCCTTCGTATGGTCAAACTTCCAGTGAAACGGCTTGGACCCCGGAGCATGTGACGAGCCCGACCCAACAGCTGCCTCCTTTTCATATCGAGGCTTCTTGTTCGAAGGCTGCACCGAGGAATCACTTCCGGTGGCCCTGGAACTCAGGTTGATCACTTGGTCGGGGCGTACAGCCTCCGGGCCTTTCCCAGGCTCCGAGTCCCGACGCGGAGGCGGCGGTGGAACTCCTCCAGACCTCCCATCGTTAATCGCGCCAGTCAGGGCATCGCTCAGCTGGCCAGCACGGATGGGCGCATATCCGCCAGACGACGCCTTTTCGGAAGGCCTCTTGGACGACTCTCGAACGGTGGGACGTCTCCTCATCTTTTTTGACTGGGTTGTGCTTGACGAAGCGGCGTCAGAGGGTGAGTACTCTCGGGAAGCTGTAAAACAAAGGAAAACAGTCAATACTCGCACCAAGGCTGTGTATACGGAGGATATATATATAAAAAAAAACACGCGCGAATACTCACCAAGAAGTGCCGGAGCAGGACGAATTTCCAGCGGCTCTATCACCTCCGGAAGCTCGAGCGCGCGCTTGACTCTGTCAACAGTAAACGATGACCAGAGTACGTCTCTGGAGCCTAGAGTCGCCGCTAACTTTCTAACTGAGGGAGTTATTCCAAATCTCTCTGGGATCTCTGCAAACATCGAAAAACAAACGCTCAAACATCCCCAAAAGAGGCCAAAATCAACATGCAACAGAAGAAACCCTAGCTAAACACTATCTCTAACCAACAGATTCCGACCACGCGGTCACGATTCTAGAGGGATCGAAATCCCCAATCGAATGACGATCGAGCTTGAACCAAAAGGGGCGCTCTCTCCAACGATCCTCCCGGTTCGGCACAGCCACCAGAATCGCCAAACTCCTCCGAGGAGAGAGATAGAAAAGCCCTGTCGCCGAGTTGTGTTTAATCGAACACAAAGCATGGAGAACCGATAAGTCAAACGGAATCCCTTCCTCTCGAGCCCTAACCAGCAGGCCGATGAGGTAACGGATGAAATTCGGCGTTAGTTGCGGAAGCGTTATCCCAAGCTCGCCTATCACATCCAGCAGAAGCCGAGGGATCGGGAAAATCAGGTTACACTTTTCGAAGTAAGCCTTGTAGGCACAGCAATAGCCCGGTCTGACCGACTCCGGCGTCTCTCCCGGATCAAGCAGCCTCAACTCCACCGACCTCGGTACACCGTGCGATGAGTAAAGGTTCTCGATGTCCTCCGCCTTTGTAGTCGGGACGGGATATTCGAACTCCTCTTCTTCCACCGCATGCTTCTCTTTCTTAACCTTAGCCAGACTCAACTTCGACATCGTTCAAAGATTTCGAAAACGAAATTTCTTTGTCGCAAGAAAAAGGAAAGAAAAACTGCAAAATAAAGAGAGGAAAAATCGCTATAAAGAGGAGTGGAGGAGTTACCTTGAGTTGACGGTTGAACCTTGGAGAGTGGATGCATGAAGAGGCGGAATATAAAGCAATCATAATTGCATAGCCTCGGGACTCCAAAGATCTTTTGATATCTCCGAGATCTAAACCGTTCGATCTCCTCGCTATTCTTCACGCGCCGCGATTACGCGTGGCATTCGTTCCATGCTCTCATCTTAGCCGTTCGATTTGGCGGGATTTCCACTCACTCGTCATCTGACGGACCACATTAGAAGACGAAGCGTCCTCGTATCTCGGATATAACTCGAGCAAACGAGATTCGGCCATATCCAAAAGAATGTTGTGGGCTTTTCACGAATATACTCTGCCCTTCAAGCTCGGATGCTCACTTAAAGGGCCGGGGGGCAAATGTTTGGGCCCAAACTCACCCCAAGTGAATTTGCTGGATAAGGCCTCACATGTCTTAGACAAGCGGGCCCGGAAGCATTCACATCCAAGCCCAACTCGACTGAAGAGGCTCCGACTTCACGATACAGCTCGGGAGATAACGACATAGGCCGTTAGCAACGAACCGCCGAAGAAGGAGGAGCCACTGAAGCGCACGATCCCGGAAATCTCGCACGTCGTTGAAGCCAGTTCCGCAAGCTGAGGAAGGAAGTTAGAAGAGAAAAGCTATAAAAGAGGGCTTCGACGACTGAAGAAGGGATCCGATTTCCGATTGACATTCAAACCTAACATTGAGATCTTGTAATCGCTCTATAGCTTGAGTTCTTGTTGTTCTTATTTCCAAATTAATACAAATCTATTTTTCATCATTGCTGAGCTCCTTGATCTCGTTCAAACAAGAATCTAGCCCACCTATTTCGTAAATCAGCTCATCAAAAACACTCTAAAAACTGAGTGTGGGTTTTAGGATCCACATTTAGCATTGTGTTTCTATTCTTGAACCTGTGTTTAATCTGAATCCGGTTAGTTAAGTGTCTAGCATTGCATGATTCCCGAGAACTTCCTAAGTCTGACGCCTTTCTCTTATTGAAAACACTTCCTTATTTACTTGCTTTCGTTACTGCTTTCTTCTGATTGATTTAGCTTAACTTGAGAACATACAATCTATCGTGTGAGTCGTGAGTCCTTGTGGACTCGATACCCTAAGTACTACATTAGCATCACTGTGCACTTGCAGTAGAATATGGATAAAACTTTGACCCATCAGTAACAATAAATGTATATTTCATAAATCGAAAATAAGATTCGTTCGAACTATCCATAAACGACATTGTAGATTAAGAAGTGATTTCGTTCATTACACATCGTATTTCTAAAAATATTATATAATATTTCTTACGTGGTTATAGAGGTTGATCTTTATTCCTAGAAACCCTAACATTACCAACCGAGAATTATGGGACCTATCAATCTTTATTTCCGTCGGTAATTAGAAAATAGGATTTAAAAATGGGACTGTCTGGACTCGAACTCGTGAACCATTTGGGCTTATTTTTACGTTACCATTCTATTGGAATTATTAATTCTTATTGATAACATATATACATGTAAAAAAAAAATTAATTTATGACTTTTTCCACAAATTAATATTAACATGAATAAAAAATTACACTAAACAAAGATCTATATTTTTTTGTTTTTGTTTTTTTTTATAAATATTTGTAAAAAAAAATTTCATTCATCATCGTTTTCTGAATCGTAGTCCGTTGAAATCAAATCTGGGTCGTCGTCGAATTCTCCCTCTCTGCTTCGGAATCTGAGTGAAGAACAACAGCCCCAAAATGACTAAAATCGACGATAAGATTAACCTCAAGGGTTTCTTCAACCGGAGCTATGTAATCATTTTGGCTTGCTTGTAGTAGTTCCTGTTCTTCAACCCCCTGAACTCTTCCTTGCGGGTATATTTTTGTAATTGCGACCCATAGATCGTTCTTTTATGTTATTCGAGGGTATAAATCACCTGTATTAAATAGAAGAAATTAGCATTTGATTCTACATTAAAATAATCCAAGATGAAATACTACATGAAGGTTAAAATCGACAATTTACCTGATCTGCTTGAGAAGCAATAATGAACGGGTCATATTTTTGAAGCTTCTTAGTCGAATGTATAGACGTCACACCAAACTCATCTATTGTTACACCTTTCCCAATAATAGGGTTGTACCAATCACACAAAAAACCACACATCTCATGCCGAGCTTTCCTATGTACTGCACTTCAAGTATTTCTTTAAGAACACCGTAGTACACAACTTCGCCGAATGTAGATGAAACTTCGTGATCGGCCGTTGTTCTAGAGGACCCTTCTTTATGCACTTTGAATGCATATCCCCTCATGCAATATCGTGGATAAGACTTTGTGTTGTAGTGCAAGCCGTTGACTATGTCTATTAACCAATCTTCCGGTGTGCGACCATATTTGACTTTGGTTTTCACCTAGAAAGATAACATGTAAAATGTTTTAGTAACTGACCAAATTTATTGAGTTTTGGGTGATATGAAAATCAAAAATTTACCCAATATTGTAACCACGTGCAGAAATATGTTTCTTTCCACAGTTCACGCTCTTCCTTGGTCAATTCAGGATGATGATGGTTGAGTGACTCCATGTATAACCTATAAAAATAAACAAATGGGATTATTAATATTATTATGAAAATTAAATGCGATAATTATAATAAATTAAACTATACATACCTCTCATACTCAATACTTGCTCGCAGTTGTTAAGAATATATTTTTGTAGGTGTGCGTGCTCTTGGGTCGTTAGCTGTCGCTTTTCTACTTTACCGCTTAACCGACCCACTTGTTGAAAAATGCTGGGAACCGTTGACGGATAAATTTGTATCTCACCTCTATCATCGTTTCTAGTTAGACGTCGACTCTTCGTCCATACTTGTGAAGGGAAGTAATAGCTGGCAAATGTCGCCACATCTTCGTTGTTGTACTCCTCCACTTTAGCCGGGTTCTTAACCTTTTTTAAGGTGGAACATATAGCGCTCGAAGGGATACATCCACCGATATTGTACCGGACCACCTAGTCTAGGTTCCCCTGGGAAGTGAATGGGTAAATGCTCCATAACATCAAAGAAAGACGGTGGAAATAGCTTCTCTAGATTGCACAGGATCTTAGGAATGTTTTGCTCCAAGCATCAGATGCCGTCAGCTGTAAGCGACCTCGTGCATATATCCCTGAAAAAATCACCTACCGCGGCAATTGCTTTGTGAACATCTTTTGGGAGGAGATGAGAAAATGCAAACGGTAGCAGTCATTGTATGACCACATCACAATCATGGCTCTTCATCCCGATAAACTTATCTCCGTCAGTGTCCACACAGTTACGCAAGTTTGATGCGTACCGTCGGGGAATTTAACTCGTCGCGTATTCCACTTGCAGAACTCTTCCTTCGATATCGGATCTACCCAATACACTGGAATTGATGGTTTCCCGTTCTTCTGAAGATGAAGTTCAGGACAGTCACAAATTTCAGGCAAATCAAGCCTAGACTTCACATTATCTTTTGTCTTCCCTTGCACGTTGAGAATAGTGTTCATGATGTTATCAAAGAAATTTTTCTCAATATGCATGACATCAAGATTATGCCTTAGTAGCTGGTCCTTCCAATATAGTAAATCCCAGAAGATGCTTAGCTTGTGCTAGTTGTAGGACAAACCAACTGCGTATACATTCTCACGCCCATTTACACCACGTTCACGAGTGCTTAGAGTACCAAAGGTTTCCAAAAGACCCAAAGTAGTCGACCCTTCGTCTTGGAGAATAGGATCATCAAACACTTTCCTCGTCTTCGTAAAAAGGTTTAGTCTTTTTACGATATGGATGATCATGCGGTAGAATTCTCCTATGACAATCAAACCAACACGATTTGCGTCCGTTTTTCAACTGGAATGCATCGGTCTTTTCCTGACAATACGGACATGCTAGCCTCCCATGCGTCGTCCATGCTGATAACATACCATAGGCCAGAAAATCACTAATGGTCCACATTAGTGCAACCCTCATCAGAAAATATTCCTTGCATGAGACATCATATGCTACAACACCGTGCAGCCATAACATTTGCAACTCATGTATCAATGGCTGTAAGAATATCCAAGACCGGGAACGAGTACGGAGAGGAAAATAAACTCTCGACGCATGCTCATAGATGGCAGTAGGTTATAAGGAATTAAAATCATTGGCCACAACGAATATTGTCTCCCATGCCTTCCAAACGGGTTGAAACCATCTGTGCATATCCAAGGTACATGTTACGTGGCTCGTATGCAAAATCTGGATAAACGCTCTGAAAATGACGCCACGCTTCAGCATCCGACAGATGTGCAATTTCTGCTCCTCTTCTATGCTCAGCATAGCATCTCATTTCCCCTGTAGTTCACTCCGATTGGTATAAGCGCCTCAGCCAATCGGTTAACAGCATATACCACAATCTCTTGAGTGGAACCTTAGCTCTTCCCCTTGTATCCTCATAGCGCGGCTTCTTATAGAACTTACATTCCAGTCGGTATTCGTCTTCTCGCCAATATATCATACAATTGTCGATGCACACATCTATCATCTGATACGGTAATCCAAACCCTTTAACAAGTTTTTCGACCTCATTGTATGAACCTGGCGCAAGATTATCTTCAGGAAGAATATCTCTCACAAAATCGAAAATAGAATCCACACATGGCTCCGCCAAATTATAGTCCATCTTTATGCTCATTAATCTAGTTGCAGATGATAATGGTGAATGTCCCTCGTTGCAACTGTCATAAAGCGGCCGCTTCGCTACATCTAACAAAACTAAAAAATTCCTAGCTTCTACATTAGGTTCCTCATCTACCCTAGGAATTTGATATTCACATACTTCCTAGATATTTTCTCTAAATGCATCATTACCTTCGGAACGGTACCTACACCAAAATCTACATATGCGGTATAAGGTTAACTAAAACTAACAATGGGTTCCAACGTACTAGTACTACCAAAAGGTTCTCTACTACTACTTGCATTATCCAATGTTTCCCCTTGAAGATAGCAAATCTTATAACCCACCAAAAATCCTACTGCATATAAGTGATTCCATACTTCGTCAATCGTAGGATTTCTAACATTTCGGCAATGAGTACATGGACATCTCATCTTACCGGTTTCCTGCGTATGTGGTTGATTGCAAGCTACTGTCATGAATTCCATAATACCGAGTGCATATGGGGTGTGCACTAAGTTTTCCGTCTCATCAACCCTCGGTCCATCTATCCACGATCTAAAATAATTAAAGGAAGACATTTTGCCGTAATAAACAGTACTAGAGAGAGAGGGAGAGTGGGAGAGAGAGAGAGAGAGAGAGAGATTGTTGTGGAGGAGAAGAGAGGTGTTTTGGATATATTGAAACTAACCGACGGAAGACCGACGGATATAACCGTTAGCGTCGGTAATCTGTCGGTTTTTTGTCGGTCCAACGGTAACATTAACAGCTACGGTAACGGTAATATCTCACCAACAGATTTCCGACGGATATACGATACCGTCAGAAATCCGTCAGAAATTTTCTGACGAATTTGGTTACCGTTGGAATTTACCGACGCAAATCCGACGATCTTTCAACCGTTTTCTGTCGGAAAATCCGTCGGTTTAACCCCTGTTTTTTGGTAGTGCGCTAATGTAAAGCAACTCAAAACTAAACCAGCTGCTATATATTGTATCCTAACAAGTAATAATTGTTTTGCTCTACTTGTTGCATGGAATCAAATCTCGACTATGTGATTCCTCTATTTTTTTAAAGGTTTTTCAAACGTTTGATCATTCTATATCATTGATTTCAATAGTTTTTTATTCATGATTTTTAATCCATATTTTTGCAGTCTTACAATTGATTGATATGGAATGTGTGGGGGGGCTGAAATCCTATTTTTAATTAGTTTAGTTAATGGAAGAAGCAGTAGTTAGGTTTTAGAATGATTTTAGTATATAGCAATTGATGGTTGAAAATTAAGTAGATAACAATTATACTTTCATCATTAGGTGAGTCGGAAAGAAAAAAGTAACCAAAAATATTTTTTCATTTGAAGTAAATGTAAAATGACTGATGTTACACCCGTTTCCCGGCGAACCGGAAACGCAGCGTTAGGGCATCCGTCGAACCAGAAACGGTCCAACCGGGCTGCTTCCTCAATTGGTCCCAGGAACCCGTGTGTTTCCTTTGGTTCAAATCCACCAATAGCATCTATCGATCGGTCAATCTTGCATCTGGACCTGCGAGGGAAAAAGGACAGGGAATGATAGAGGACTGAGCAATTGTTTCAAACACAATTATCCAGTAAAGGCAAATTCAAGGAATCCGTGATCCAGGCTTACGCCACACAATTACAAAACAAGTTCTAAGCTAATATCACCTTGCACGCAAATGCCCGAAGGCACATCACTATTAGTCTACGATTAACTACTTGTCTATGGTTGCGGACTCGTGCCACAACCCTTTGGTTGTCAGTGCAAGGTGCGAGGTTCGTTCCAAAGTTGTCCATGATCGTTGAAGGAGGGTCTTGACGAGCCCTCCCACTATTCGTTCGTTCGTTTGAAGATTCTCGAGCCGTTTGTTTGATGTGGAAAGGGCGTAATGGCCGGTCCACACAAGCCATCATACACATGCAACGTTTTCAGTTTAGCGATAACCTAAAAGTTCTACGTTCATCAATCAATAAAAAAGCGCGCATTACCAAACCTATACTACCTAGGAAAGATGACATTAACGAAGGACTCGCGTCCCTATGAAAAGGAATAAGCAAGAGTTAGGTCTGGTCCTCACCTTGGCCAAAGAAGGGCAAAAGCGTAAATGTGAAGTTCTTGACGCCCAAACGGACTTCATAACTGGAAAGAGCAAGGAAAAATAAGCGAATTAGGCTTTTTTCGTTCGAAACGGAATTAGAACGAGCTAGTTAGGATCAATTAAATTTGTTGACCGAAATTCAACGGTCCAAGTAAAACTCAACCGGGTCAAACCCAGTCAACCCAGACCCAGACCCAAACCCAGTAAACCAGGTCCAATTGCATAACCAATCCAATTACCCTAAACCAAACTAAAGCAAGAATTGAAATTGGACCAGACTAAACCGGAAATTTATTTGGGCATGGGCTTTACTTTTTTTCTTCAAAAATTTTGGGCCGGGTTTCGGGCCATTACAATTCTCCCACTTAAATAGAATTCATCCTGAATTCTGAGGCAAGGGTTCTCCACTGCAACTCCTTACCAACAACGACTCCGCAAACTTCACCAACCAGAAACTGAACTTGATCGCTTACTCGCTTGAAAAGATCTTGTCCTGAATCCAGAAGACTGCTTCTCCCCCCCCCCTGATTTCAACCCGCGATCTGAAGTGTCTTTTTCCTCAGCACCAATCCAACAGCAGCTTCCAAGATGCAACACAAACGCCACATGCTACCGCCCATGTCCATTAGTGATGAGGTCATCAAATCCAAGGTCAATCATGAAGATATTAAGGAGAACAAAATCTCTCCCATGAAAGAGGAAGTTGAAGTTTGTTCCAACAATCGGTTCTTCAAAGACAGATTTTACGAGAAGAATCAAATCATACCAGAAAGAGAATTATGGCCCAAGAAAATTCAGCCTAGCTACAAGGATAACAAACTTGTTTTGTTGGCCCAAAAGAGAAGCAAGAAAATCCAAGTAAAGTCCAAAGTTTCAGCTGATTTCATCATCAAAGGATCAAAACTTCCTAAATCTCTTTGGACCAAATTCAAGGCATTTCAACGCCCACAATTCTCTCCATCTGATTTGAATGGTTTGACTGATATAAAGAACCTCCAGCCACGACATAATGCACCTGGATTCTTACCTAAATTATCAAGATACAAAATCAGCAAGGCATTGATTTTGTTTGACCAAGCATTTATTTTTAAATGGCTGTAAATTAGCTAGGACATTTATTCACGTTTCTTTTTCAACCTCTTTTCCAGATTATTCTTTTGTTTATGACCTATCTTTGTATGAGCCTATATAAAGGTGTCACTAATCTCAATGAAAATTAGACCCATTTTGATAATAAAAACTGTTTGTTTTGTGTTCATAAAACACTTGTTTGAATTAAAAGAGATTGTGTGAGAAGCCTTTCTCTTGTGTTCTTAGACTTATCAAGGTTTCTTCCATAGACCTTGTGGCGTCTTTCACTCCATCATCTACACCATCTACTGAATTGATTTGAGAGAGTTCTAAAACCAGCAGATCAATTCCCATCTTCATTCATTCATCCCATCTCATCCGGACAAGTAAGAGAGTCTTAAGACCAGTGCTTGTTCTCCACCAATCTATCCATCTAGTCTCATTTTTGGGGCTGCATCATTTGGTATCAGAGCTAAAAGCTCCTACCATCTATCATCTATCTCATTTCAATTTTTCTTATATTTTATTCAAAAAAAATTATTAAAAAAAACGTTTTGCAAGTTTATTTGTTTATTTTATTTTTTATACTAAAAACAAAAACCAAAACAATTTGCTACTAGTATTTTCATTTTCAATTTTAAATTTTTTTCTTTAAAAAAAAAACGTTTTCCATTCTTTTTTAAATTAAAGTATAAAAATTAAAAAAAAACATATTTTTTCTCCTTCAAATTCCTTTTTCCAATCCTTGGTATTCTTCTCTTTGTGTTGTTAATACCATTGAGTAATGAATAACATTAAAGGAGATAATGTTACCTCTTTGAAAATGATTTATGAAGAGATTAAAAAACTTGATCAAAGGCTCACACGCTTGGAAGAAAAGAGAGGCATCAAGGTGCACAAAGCTGCTGAACCTTTAACAAAACCAGCTGCTCCCAACATATGTGTCACAAAAGAAGCTGATCAGGATTTGAGGACAAATCATTTTGAAGAGAGAGAGTATGATGAGGTCATCAAATCCAAGGTCAATCATGAAGATATTAAGGAGAACAAAATCTCTCCCATGAAAGAGCAAGTTGAAGTTTGTTCCAACAATCGGTTCTTCAAAGACAGATTTTACGAGAAGAATCAAATCATACCAAATGCTACATCAATTAGGGTCGTTCTTGATATGCAATAAAAATGTTTCTTTCAACCACTTCAGCTGCAAGTATACAGCATAGTCTTTGTAGTTTTGAGGTGTCAATCCACTTGGGTAATTAACACACTAAGAATGCAAGTGTTCTCTTAGTCTAAGTGCAACCAAATTTGTTTGTGGGTTTTGTAGCTATTAACTAACAAGATAACCAGATCCCAAACATGATTAAAAATACAATTTACAAAAACATTCAAGAGTGATCAGAAACAAAGTAAAAATAGAGCAAGAAGATGTTTTAAGACAATTGATTAAAAGCTAAGTTCCTTGGGCTGAGTTTTTGGTTTGGGTGATCAACAATCAATTCAGAAACATTTAACAAACATAGAATGATTTCTTAGGCTAAGAACAACAATTCAAGTTACTCCACTCTCATGATAATAACCCTATATCTGTCAAGCATTAACATCAATTCTCATTGGAAATTTCAAGATAGACATGCTTTAATAGTAAGTTCTTATTACCACTAAACACCTTAAACATCAATTCTCATTGGTTAAGTATGTAAAGCACTTGATAGAGTTTCAAACATTAACTACACTTCTCAGTGATAGCAACATTCAAGATCAGTTAATTGAATAGCTACTTCAATCCTAGCATTAAGAGTTTCTAACAAGTAAGAAATCTATATTTCCAAGTTTTAAACAACCTAAACCATTACTAGATCACCCTCACCTTTCTCAAATCCAGAAACTTATAAGGAAACTACTCACTATCCGTAGCAATAACAAAGCAAGACATAATTTAGATGAGTAAATATGAAAGAGATAAGAAGAACTCAAACAAGAACTCAAGAACAAAACTCAAATTGCATAAAAGATCAAATAAAACTAAATTGTTTGTAGTAGATGTGTACAAGAGGTGATATGGCTCTTCTAACACATCAAGAGCCCTCAAAAATAACAAAATAGAGTGTAATGTCGACAACACTTATGTGGAGGGGCTACAAGCCGAAAGCAAAAAGAAAAAGAGCATTTGGGAAAAAGTGGGTCTCACAGTGACTTGGGGACCTCGCTGCCAGATGCCTCTGCGAGGTGTCTTGATCCGCAGAGGCCTGGGGTGATTGTTCTGGATGCCGCTGTAGAAATTGATGTTCCGAAAATATCTTACAGCGGTCTGGGTAGCCCGCTGTGGGACGCCGCTGCAAGTGTTGATGTTCAATAGCGGCCTCGGAGGGCCGCTGCACAAGCCACTGTGGAAATCCGTCGTTCACAAATTCTTCATAGCGACCTGATATACCATGGATTTTAGGGTTTTTAACCATGGTATATGTGTCATTTATCGAGTCTTTTACTATGTTTTAGAGTCTTTTCAGGTGTTTATTAAGTACAAGCACATTTGGAGCATATTTGGTGATTATGGCACTTTCTGGAGCTAATTAGAGTGTTTGGCCGAGAGATAGAGTTCACTGTCCTAAACAGAGAAATGCAACGATCGACACATTCATGGCATCGATCGTTGCACCAGCGAGATGGGCCAAACGACGGTTTAATGAAGAATGATGTAATTGCAGTTCTGCCCAGAAGTTCCTGATATTTACAAAGAAGCCCCAATTCGTGTTTTAGGTTATAAATAGAGTTTTTAAGCCATTGTTTAGGCAACGCTTCATAACTAAGTTTTATTCTCTTAGGAGACTTTAGGGGCTGGTTTTTGTTCTCGAAAGAGACTTGATTTTGAACCCCTATTGATTATTTGATTATATGATATTTGGTTTTCTACTTATGATATTTTCTGTCTCGATGAACATGTCTGAGTAGTTTACCTGTTAGGTTGAAGGATTCTCATTAGGGATTTCAGAGAATTATAGCTTAATTAATCTGTAGAGATTCATATCTGCTAGTTCTTTATCTAAGTTGTTCTTAATGCTTAATCTGAAGTAGCTAATCAGAATTATGATGTTAGGTTGATTAATGCAGCGGAAGTTGGTTAATTTAACTAGAAAGAACCTAGATAAGCAATTAAACTATTCGCAAACGGAAGTTTGGTTTAGGTTAATTGTGAACATATCAAACTTGGAATTAAAGCTGGTTTAATCTGTTAGTTCTCGCAAACGAAAGTTTGGTTTGCTGCACTTAGACTTAGAGAATTATCGCAAAGGAATTTGGTTAATTCTATATTCGTGTTTGAGTTCTAGAATAGTTATTGATTAGATCTAGATAGATTGATTGCTTGCGTTCCTGATTTCCTGAGAACTCCTGAAACCTAACGCTTTGCCATCTTGCTTACAAACTCACTTTATTCGTTTGCTATTTCGTTTACTGTTTTCACACCTGCTTCGCTTAATTAAATCTGAACTACTAATAATCTATTGTGTGACTGAGAGTCCTTGTGGGATTCGATACCTTATATACTACGATTGCATTAACTGTGCACTTGCAGTAGAATAGGGATAAAACTACACCTATCAAGTTTTTGGCGCCGTTGCCGGGGAATCTTTGAGTTCACCGATAGATTTAGTACTAAGATTTAGACTAAGCATTCTTTTTAATTTTCTTGTTTACTCACGCTTTTGATTTTTGGGATTGCAGGGATTCGCGCTGCATCGATCGTTGCCACCTTGCATCGATCGACACAGGGCGAGAACAGCAATGCTGAGATCTGAGACGTTCAATAGGTTCCGCTCTATGGAACCTGTGATTTTGATTCGCGGTGAAAACGGCGTTCTACGAGACCAAGAGGGTTATATATGCAACGCAAAAGGTCAGAAACTAGATGGGGAAGGAAACCCCATCCTGCCAGATTACCATGTATTGGTTGGGCAAGTAGCTGAAATGAGGAATAAGATAGATGATATCCACAACGTCCTACTAAGGGAAAGACAGTTCCGAGCTGATGCAGAAACTGAGGGATTTGCAGAGGTAAAATATATGGCTGGAGCTGATTTTTATGGACAAACATTTGGACATCAGCAGAGACAAGGTTCTAGACATGCTCAAGGATCAAGAGATTATGGTTATACACCCTGCCTAGCATCTCCTGTACCTGCACAGAGGAGCAGATTAGAGATCATGATGGAGCAATCCATTGTAGAACAACAACAAACCATAGCGTCTTTCAGCTTGAAGCTTGAGAGCTTGTACACTAATCTGAATGAGAAATTTGAGTCCTTGAACACTCATATGAAGTTCCTTGATACACAGATGGATCAGATTTCAAGTCCTACCATAAGGAAGGATACTCAGGAAACCCATGTCGTTAATATTCAGGTTGACCACAAGATGGATCATAGACCATATCTAGCAGTTAAGGCTATGGAAATTGTGGAAAACGGAGAGGAGTCTGATATTGAATTCCCTGAGTTTGAGAGCTTCGACGGACCTGACTCAACAGAGATTGACATAGATCTTTTGGCTTGGATAGCTCAGACTGATACTGGACCAAGTCAAGAGGAGAAATTTGAGTTTGAGATTGCTGAATTGGACCCGGAAGCTGATGGACCCGAGACTGTAGTTGAAACTCGAGCTGAGACAACCGCGTCGATCGCTGCACCACATGCAACGATCGTTGCACCCCGTAAAGGACCAGTTTCACTTATACCTCATGGAGTTGCTAAGGAAAGAATCTACAAACCTCCAATACCATTCCCAAAAGCTCCTGTAAGGTCTAAACATGTTGTTCAACACACAGTAGTGGTTGATAAGAAGATGGTGATTCCACAGGAGTCTACTCTAACATCTTCAAAGCCTAAAGCTACTCATAAGCAGAAGGCTCCGAACATCAAATCTCTACCCAAGGTAAAGCATAAATCCTCTAAGTTTAAACCTCTTGACCCCACTGTTTTGAATGCGGGAAAGAGTTTTAAACCACCCAAATGTCGATCCCACCCTACATTCCTTCCTACGTTCCTTGGACGACATCATGCTACTACTGCTTACACACCACCATGGATGATAAGGCATTCACAGAGACATTCAAAGTCTCTGTCGAAACCTCCATGAGTCTGATCTCATTCCAAAAAGTCAAGCTAATGACTTAAAACAAGCGCTGAGTGGGAGGCAACCCACTGCTAGGTTTAATTATTTTTCCTTTTCATTTTTGGTGTTTTTCTTAGGATTTCACGTTTTTATTTGTTTTTGCTAGTTTCTAGATACAGAACACAAAGTCTGGGGATGTGTAACGATCGTTGCTCACATGTGCAACGATCGTTGCAATTGGTTTAAATCGAAAATTAAGGTATGTCGCGCTAAACCGGAATCGATCTGGTTCGACCAGCATCGATCGTTGCTGTCATGCAACGATCGTTGCACCCACGACCAAGGTAAGTTACCTTAAACCCTTCTTCTCCTTTTTCTTCTCCATTTCTCGCCGCCGATAACACCGAGAGCCAAAACCAAAAATCATCGTTTCTTCATCGATTTCTTTGATTCAAAGCACTATTTCACTTATTTTTACACCCCCAATCTATTTCTCATACCCATTTCTCACGAAATCAAGGTAATGTACTTCTATTTGATGATTTTTGGATTTCACTTGTAGGGTTTTAGAAATTGGGAATTTTGGATGGAATTGATGAATGCATGTTAAAATGATTATGCTTTAGGTTGTTTAGTGATGGATTGTTGTCGATAAGGCGATTGATTTCACGATTTTGGAATGATTCTGTTGACTGTTGATTGCGGCCAGAATCACCTTGCACCGATCGTTGCACTTGTGCAACGGTCGTTGCTCGACGATTCTGGGGAAATGTTCGAGTATACGAATCGCCTTGCAACGATCGCTGCCTTAGTGCAATGGTCGTTGCTCGACGATTTCACAGAGAGTCTGCCGTGACTAATTTGCTTAATTTTCTGTTTTGCAGATGGCAACTCAGGATCAACCCCGCAAGCGCAGAGCAACAGCCGCAAGCACCTCACGACAGTACATTCCGCCACCAGAGTGGCTACACAGAGATTCTGATCCTCCGGAGCCATATCAGTTGGTTCATGCGACCATTGGGCCACCATGGCCAAGAGCAGATAAGACTCGGATTCAGTCTGATCGCAACTGGGGCAAGGTTATCAAGAGGATGCTCACTACGACTGATTTCACAGAGAGGCTGCTACACGAGTACTGGGACGAGTACGACACACTGCTGTATAACGGTTGGTGTGGCATGGAGATAGCGCCAACCAAGTTTGCTGATTACTCGACCTGTCATGGTCTCGGCATAGACAGGCAGGTTATGGAGCTGTGCAGAGGCATTGGTCTGGGGACAATGCCGATGCAGCCTTACGATCTATACCCAGAGCTGGTGAGACAGTTGCTTGCCACATGCAGGGTTGTATACCCGAACCCGGACAGCAGGAGTGCTCAAGGAGGCACTTTTACTTTCATGTGTCTTGGCGCCAGGTATCGAGTGCCCCTTCTTGATATCTGTAGGATCTATGGGTTCAGCATTGAGCAGCCACACACCGATTTGTCCCTTCCATGGGAACCAGCAGAGGCTGCGCAGTTTTGGCAGTACATTGGTGGTGGACGGTATCACTCACGGACTACACCGGTGATTCAGGTCAGGCATCCGGCCATCAGGTATGTCTTGCGTATCTTGGGACGCACACTGTTGTGCAAGCATGAGGCAAACAAGATGCGCAAGAATGAGTTGGAGATTCTGTTCAGAGGACTGAGGGAGCAGTTCAGGGGTACCGATGTGAGAGACGCGGCTAGGAAAGTCAACATGGGAGCTTTATTTGCTCATCATCTTTGCGAGCTGCAGAAGAAGCCTTATGACGGTGTGCGCAAGGAGACAGTAGGGAGTCTTCTTACTCCTATCTTCAGACACTGCAGGATACCTATGGGGGATACAGAGTGCATCACTGAGAGAGAGTTCCTGGATCTCAGTCACTTGCAGAGTGCTACGTGGCTGAAGGAGGGGCGAGTGTGGGTTTACTTCGACCCTGAGGATACACAGTATGGTATTGATCTTCCTGCTGCTAGGTTGACTCAGATTGATACCATTGATGCTTTGAGTTTCCGCCCTCCTGCCAGAGCTCGATGCATAGTGCCTACTATGGCTCATCCGCTGGGAGAGCCTTCTACGAGAGCTTCGTCCTCCTCTACACCTGCGCCTGCTGCTGCTATGGGTCCTTATCCTGAGATGACAGTGCCCTACGGTAGTATGTCTGAGGCTGAGTGGAGAGAGCGTAGTGATGGGATATGGAAGACCATCTGGGAGTGGATGCGAGGCTGCACTTGCAGGAGACAGCCACAGGTTCACCAGCCCGTCCCGGGACCTTCTCGACGCAAACGATGATCCCCGACTCCTACCTCTTCGAGTGGTACTGATCGCATAGCTGAGGAAGCCGATGACGATGAGATGTATGGTGGGATAGATGATGAGAGCGAGTGAGATTGATCTCCATTTTCAGACTTTCGGTTCTGTACTTTTTATCCTTTTCTTATTTATCTTTGTACTTTTTCCTTTCTATTTCTAGAATGCTGTTGTTTTTGGATGATATGTTTGATATGCTACACTATTTGCTTCGATTTTACTCTGTTTTCAGTGTTTCCAGCTTGCAGGATTCGAAATTTGATAGATTCCAACGGACTAACCTGCTAACTTGCTGACTGTTCTGATATACGCATTGCAACGATCGTTGCTGCTATGAGCAACGATCGACACTCAACGAAAAATCGCATAGCAATGATCGATGCACTTAGTGCAACGATCGGTGCTTGAGCGACAGAGGTAAAATACGACAGAACTCAAAACATCCATTAACAATTTTTAGTTATTTTTACCGATCCTTCGCTTGACACTACGGGGGACAGTGTGTTTTAAGTGTGGGGGAGGTGCTACTGACTTATATCTTTCTGTTTTCTTAAGAGTCAGTCCATTTTTCAAATTTTTTGTTTTATTGAGTCAAAATTGTTTAAGTAAGAAACAGTGAACTTTTGAGAAGATTTATAGCACTTGCAGGAACTTAAGTAACCATTGGGATGAAGTTGCAGGATCTATCTCTGACTATTAGAAAACCCCATCACAGATCAACCTACTGGGAACACCCACATCACTTCAGGTATCAGAGGATCCTTTTACTGACTTCAACCTTAATACTGACTTAGATTTCTCACCTAAGGGCTTGGTATACTCTGTGTCGGATTCCCTGTTAGTTCTGACATAGCCTGTCAACCTATCCTATTTAGTTCCCTTCTCCCCTTCTATAAAGTAAAAAAAAAAAAAAAAGATAATAAACTGAGGATGAGTTAGTAACTCCGAAGTGGTCACAGGAGTAGTAGAGACCCCTATTATCTCCTGTGCAATCCATGGAATGTGTCCAAAGTACACCCCATAACGGGAAGAACACTGATAAAAAAATAAAATGATACCCAATGTGGGAAAAATCAGTTGTTAAAGAAGGGAAAGAGAAGAAAGGGACTAGAGAAAGATAGTATGGTGGTCTAGAGCTGATAAGGTAAGAATCCATGTGCCCTTTGATCGATACTCCTTAGGTGAGACTGCACTTAATACTTGCAGAAGTCAGTAGGGAGAATTTGAATGCTTGAATGTGATTGTGGAGTTTACTTAGGACAGTTGCTAAGTGTGGGGGAAGTATATGTTGGTCTTGATATCCTGTGATTGATTCTTGCAGTTGTTTACTAAGGGGAATCTGAGTGTTGTTGCTTCTATGACGAAAAGAGTTTCTGAAAGTTTTCAAACCTCTTAACTACATTTAGTTCTTTGTTTTGCTTGAGGACAAGCAAGAGCTAAGTGTGGGGGAGTTGATATACCATGGATTTTAGGGTTTTTAACCATGGTATATGTGTCATTTATCGAGTCTTTTACTATGTTTTAAAGTCTTTTCAGGTGTTTATTAGGTACAAGCACATTTAGAGCATATTTGGTGATTATGGCACTTTCTGGAGCTAATTAGAGTGTTTGGCCGAGAGATAGAGTTCATTGTCCTAAACAGAGAAATGCAACGATTGACACATTCATGGCATCGATCGTTGCACCAGCGAGATGGGCCAAACGACGGTTTAATGAAGAATAATGTAATTGCAGTTCTGCCCAGAAGTTCCTGATATTTACAAAGAAGCCCCAATTCGTGTTTTAGGTTATAAATAGAGTTTTTAAGCCATTGTTTAGGCAACGCTTCATAACTAAGTTTTATTCTCTTAGGAGACTTTAGGGGCTGGTTTTTGTTCTCGAAAGAGACTTGATTTTGAACCCCTATTGATTATTTGATTATATGATATTTGGTTTTCTACTTATGATATTTTCTGTCTCGATGAACATGTCTGAGTAGTTTACCTGTTAGGTTGAAGGATTCTCATTAGGGATTTCAGAGAATTATAGCTTAATTAATCTGTAGAGATTCATATCTGCTAGTTCTTTATCTAAGTTGTTCTTAATGCTTAATCTGAAGTAGCTAATCAGAATTATGATGTTAGGTTGATTAATGCAGCGGAAGTTGGTTAATTTAACTAGAAAGAACCTAGATAAGAAATTAAACTATTCGCAAATGGAAGTTTGGTTTAGGTTAATTGTGAACATATCAAACTTGGAATTAAAGCTGGTTTAATCTGTTAGTTCTCGCAAACGAAAGTTTGGTTTGCTGCACTTAGACTTAGAGAATTATCGCAAAGGAATTTGGTTAATTCTATATTCGTGTTTGAGTTCTAGAACAGTTATTGATTAGATCTAGATAGATTGATTGCTTGCGTTCCTGATTTCCTGAGAACGCCTGAAACCTAACGCTTTGCCATCTTGCTTACAAACTCACTTTATTCGTTTGCTATTTCGTTTACTGTTTTCACACCTGCTTCGCTTAATTAAATCTGAACTACTAATAATCTATTGTGTGACTGAGAGTCCTTGTGGGATTCGATACCTTATATACTACGATTGCATTAACTGTGCACTTGCAGTAGAATAGGTATAAAACTACACCTATCACGACCTGGTCAAGCCGCTGTGGCACCTCGCTGAGAGTTCCTGTCACAATCCTTAGCTGTTTTTCAACCTTGTTTGAGTTTTCTTTTGGTCCCTACTTCCTCCATTGTCTCTTGGTGCTTCATCAATGTCATCCACCACCTACAAAAGAGAAAAACAAAGCACATGCACTCCTAATGATGTCTAAATGCTTTACCTAAAGCTAAAACACACTAAAAATCATGATTAAATCTACTCAAAATTACAGCACATCAACTCTCCCAAACTCGTTTCTTTGCTTGTCCTCAAGCAAACAACAAAGAGAAATTTAGCAAGCTCTCAACATGATGCCCTTAGAAAATGATAATATGTTGCATGAACAAACACTCTAATCCACTCTAATTTCTCTAGGCTTATCAACACACCAAATATTAATCTCTTAAGCACATTGTCAAGAATCTACCAACTCAACATTTTCCCAACTCTTAAATTCATTCATTCATCAAAGTGGTGTCTCACAAATGGGGATTTTATCTTGATCAATTGGCTTGGCATTAAAAGGCTTCAGATGGTGTTTAGAGGAGGGTCATGATTTCATATTTGGTGGCTAACTCTCAAGGAAAAGGAATGCTAGACATTATGAAAAATGTGGCAAGACAAAAACAATTTATGCATACAATTCTTAACTCCCATTGCCTTACCAAATTGTGTTTCAAAATCATATCACTAGTTTAACCAATCTTTCTTCTTTCCCAAACTCAACCATTTGACTTTTTCATTTTTGGGTCTTAAGAAGTTCTTCTTTTCATTTACTAAGACTCTTTTTCTTTTGATTTATTTTCATTTCAAACTTAGAGTTTTTCCAATTTTATCTCAAGTGTTTCCCTTCACAAGCCCTTTGGTTCTTTCTTTTTCTTTTACTCCCCATTTAACTCTTTCTTTTCTTTCACTCCCAATCCCATTTTCAAGTGTTTATACCCCAAATGCCAATAAGAAAATGAACTTTTCAAGTGCTTATACCCCAAAATCCAATAAAAATGAACTCCTAGACTAGCCTATGAGTGCTAATCATTGTCGTTCTTATAGTTTTAACCTTTTACACATGTTAGTATTATCAAAAAGAGGTCTCACTCAATCAATCAAATGAAGGTTTAAATGAAAAGGGAAGGGTTCTATGGTGTGGAAACCATCCTAAGAGTGAGAATGGCCACTTGGATTAACAAAGGGTGGTAAAAATGTGGTAAAAGATAATCCAAGTGTGTATATAGTGACTATGATCAAGCATCAAAAACCCATAAGTGAGAAGATTAAGTTCATTTAAGTCCATAAAGATGAGTTGGTTTCAAAGTTGAGAGTATCAAACAAGACAAATGGATTTGAGTGGTGTGATCAAAGCTCGAAATGTGCAAGTGTTTCAAGAGTTGTTTAAGCAACATACTATGATTATCAAGGGCATCATGTTGAGTTCTAAAGTCTAGATCTCTTACAAGGAATTTATATCATTGTCTTCTATGCAAATGCAAATGCAATCTAGAATGCTACTAGACTCAATCCTAAAGAAGAAACAAATATGAAACTATATGCTTTTTTATGTTTCGAAATTTTCAATTTTTTTTTGATTTTTTCGAAATCATATCTATTAACAATGCAAAAGACTCAATCACAAGAACAAAACAGAAAAGATGGTTAAATGATCACCCCAAACTTACTTCGCAGTGTGAAGGCAAATTAAGGGAAGGTTAAGATAGTAAATTAAAAATAACACAAAACAAAAACTATGTATAAGGTGGTGGTGTTACCTCATTAGGATAGAGACTCATTTCTGGAACCGGGGGATGGTTGTGGGATGTGTCGTCGAGCTCTGCGACGTTGCTCAACAAGGGAGGCGCGTCCTGGTGCTCTGCTGGATGAGATGGTACCTTCTCCTCCATGATAGGAGTGTCGCCTCGGGAAATCCTCTGAAGCTGCCTCTTTCTCACTCTCCGAGTAGCCATGAGACACTTCTACCGGACCCTTCTTTCCTGTCACCAGATAAGTCAGGTACTTAACTTGACGACAAGCGCTTTTGTCTTTTCCTTGTACTTCTTCTTCAAGACCTCCTTTGTCTTTCGTCTAGCCGCCAGCAATTTCCCAATGGCGTGGTCTTGAAGTTTGTTCCAACTCTCCAACTTCCGGATATAGCTATGTGCCCTTCGAAACTGTGCTCCCTGAATTACCTCGTTGGGAGCATGGAGGTAATAACGAGCGCTCCCTTAGACTGGGCTCGGTGGTCTGGTTTGCTTAGTACTAGGGTCTTCTCCAGTGCTAGTTTCTGCCCTGATACCCTGTGAAGAGCTTTCAGGGGCTCTCCTTTTCATCCTCTAATTTAGCGACTCAAGCGGCTCTGTGGCTGTGATGTGGTAGTACCGTGGGTCAGGTGAGAACTTTATGTTGTCCCTGTTCTGCAATGAATTAATGGCTGGGTTTGTGAGAAGTAAATTCGCTGTTTGCTGGCGATCAGACCTGAAGGTGTAGACTATTATGTTCTCAATCCTCCCAGAGAGGAAATAGGTCCTGTTGAGATGGCTCTCGTCTAGCCTGGATGACGATTTCCCGTTGATGAGTGGGATTCGCAGTGCTTTGAAGATCGGTGTCAGCAGTCCCCCAAATCTGAACTTCATTGTCATGTCCACTGACGTCATTGCGTTCTTCCTTGTCTCGCCCAACTGTCTCATGAAATATCCAACAACTCCCAACTCGTCATAGTTCCCGTAGTTAACTTTCGGGACATCAAACACCCTCATTACCGGTTGGAGACCTATTGCCATAAACCTCAGCCCTTCTTCCAACACATTTTTGTTTTCTCTTCTTGAAAACAATGTGTATGCTACCAACTTCTCAACATAGCGGATGGCTGGGTGTGCGATGTTGGAGTTCTTCATCTCTCCTGTCTGGTAAGGAGTTCTGGAAATGATGCTCTACATTAATGTGGGCAGGAGTTCAATCTCTGGCAACCTGTTGTTCCACTCATCTCTAAATCCAAGCATGAGATAACTGCTTAAAACCCATCCTGTGCTTCTGCCTGTTGCAGACGAAGGTTATGTGTCCATATCCGTCCTCCTCAGTAGGTCCGTCCATGTATTCCTCTACACGGAATGTACACAAAAACTGGTGACATTGCTTCTCAAATACCGGATAAACTTCTCCCATCAAGTTTTCCAGACTCATGGCTCTCAGCATAGCCATCACATCGTCGTAGATTCCCAGCTTTTTGCAGATTTCGGGATCAGCGAACTTTGTCTCAGTCCAATCGTAATATTCCAGCTTGGTTCTCACCTGTCCCAGAGTGTAGCTATTTCCCTTTTTCTTCTTCTGCTTCTTCTGTGCAGTTTTTTTTTCCTTTGCCTTCTTCTTTTTCCGCTGCACTATTTCCTCTTCGCTGCTGCTCGAGAAATCAAGTGTCTCTTCCTCTTCATCATGCTCAACAGCGGGTTTCTTACCCGAGCGATGAGTCTATGTGCTCTGCTACTCTTCTTGAGTCTGCTATTTTCTTCTTACAATCTGCACGTTCACAATTTAAAGCAATCAAACTATATCTCAAGCAACAACCCAAAACCAATGCATAAAATCTGAGCATGATAATTTTTATATCAATGCAACCTCAATCATTTCACACTTAGGTAATTTCAAGTCCAAGAAAGTATCAACAACTCAATTTCTTCTTAGAATCCAGATTTTTCAATGTTTCAACATTTTCTTCATGAGCTATCTCCTTTTTTTTCCACAAAAATCTCAATCCATTACGAATTTGATATTGTCCCTTTTGCAAAGTATGCCCTAATCACTCTAACAAAGCCATAGAAACATTCAAATTGCGTTTTCCCAAACTTAATTTATTGAAGAACCCTAGAAATTTATCTTCAATTTCGGCACAATCAAACCATGGGTTTCTCAAATTATCAACATGGGTGTGTCTAGAATCATCAAATGAACAAGTATTGAGCCATTAATCCCCTAAAAATTCAATTTGAAAAATTTCAATGAAGAACAAGGGTTTTGATATGAAACTACTCACTAGCCATAGAAATAATAAAGCAAGACATGATTTAGATGAGCAGATATGAAAGAGATAAGAAGAACTCAAACAAGAACTCAAGAACAAAACTCAAATTGCAAAAAGATCAAATAAAACTAAATTGTTTGTAGTAGATGTTTACAAGAGGTGATATGGCTCTTCTAACACATCAAGAGCCCTTAAATAGAAGAAAATAGAGTGTAATGGTCGACAACACTCATGTGGAGGGGCTACAAGCCGAAATCAAAAGAAAAAGAGCATGTGGAAAAAAGTGGGTCTCACAGTGGCCTGGGGACCTCGCTGCCAGATGCCTCTGCGAGGTATCTTGATCCGCAGCGGCCTGGGGTGGTTGTTGTGGATGCCGCTGTAGAAATTGATGTTCCGCAAATATCCCACAACGGTCTGGGTAGCCCGCTGTGGGACGCCGCTGCAAGTGTTGATGTTCCATAGCGGCCTCGGAGGGCAGCTGCACAAGCCACTGTGGAAATCCGTCGTTCGCAAATTCTTCATAGCAACCTGGTCAAGCCGCTGTGGCACCTCGCTGAGAGTTCATGTCACGATCCTTAGCTGTTTTTCAATCTTGTTTGAGTGTTCTTTTGGTCCCTACTTCCTCCATTGTCTCTTGGTGCTTCATCATGTCATCCACCACCTACAAAAGAGAAAAAAGCACATGCACTCCTAATGATGTCTAAATGCTTTACCTAAAGCTAAAACACACTCCAAATCATGATTAAATCTACTCAAAATTAGAACACATCAGTTCTCCAGAAATTTAGACGTCACACTCATCCTTCGAGTGGTTCTAGAACTTGAATGTGATGCTCCGCTTCCAAGCCGATTCTCCTCAATGGTTTCGATTACCGTGCCACAGTGTATCATCCACTTCCAATGGATTTTCTTCGACGGTTTTCCATTTCAGTGTACGATGTTGTTGACTGTCGCACAAGCTGGCATCCTTGCTTATCCTTGGTGAATGATCAGGTTAACCATGTACATTATGGCTACCTGACATGTGGGGAACGACCCACCATGCTTCCATTGCGCACTCTGATTTCCAATCCGACTTCCAATTTGACTTCCATCTCAAGGTTTCCTACCTTGTGATCCAGCCATAGTGTTTTCCAAGCACCATCCTCTGGGTTTCTTTCCCCATTAAGCTTGCCCTCCTTTGCCCTTCCTTGCAGCTTCTTTCCAGTCCGCCATGGTGTTTTCCTAACACTCCTTCGTTGGATATCCATTTCCAATAACCAGCTCAATCCGCTTGCGCTTGAAACAAACAGGGGCCCGGCTTGCTAGGAAATTCCCAATGCCCCAGCTCCGCCTTCCCAAACACTTTGTGATCTCCTTTCCTTCTTGAAGAGCTCCATTAGCTGCTCCAATAATCCACAAATAATTCCAAGACAGAGAGTTTTCTTTCCGGTTCCTTGAGGAATCTCGAGCCGCCGTACCACGAAGATCTTCTCCAGCTTCCAGCTTGATCAGACTTCAAATGAGCCATCCATAACTCATTGAAGTTGATGTCACAAATCTGATTTCGAGATTCCATACTTAGAATAGATTTGGACAGTTTCCAAATGTTCCTTATGCACCAAACACCACGAACGACCCTTGCCGCTTACTCTAATTAAAACACCGCCACTTCATATGGCTCCATTGCAATCCGGTCTTTCCATCGACCTCTTGTAACTCCTGCGGCACTCCTTGCAGCTCCTGCGGCACTCCTTGTAGCTCTTGTGACACTCTTTGCAGCTTATACAACGCCTCTTACAACTCCTTCAACACTTCCTGAACCCTTGCAGCTCTCTGCTACACTCCCACGGTAGCCTCTCCGGTGAACGTCTCCAAATCCTTGTCGCCTTAGCAAGCTTGGTTGGACAACACTTCGAATATACGATAACACCAACACACACCTCAATATTACCGATTATCCTGTAGGCGCACAGTGCAACATACATCTCAACATGCCCCTTAACGGCACACATTACGACATACCTCGCGGCACACATCTTATGGGAAGTAGCACGACTAAGATCTAAGGGGACCGACCACAACCTGCAAGAAGGTCTAACTAGACTAGGACCAACGCTGAGAACAATCGATGATAAAGCAGGTGCTTGAAAAGTCATTTCGCAAAGTAACCTCATTTTTAAACTTTCGCAAACACTTTTGAAATCGAAAATAGGTTTTAAGAAAACATCAGAAGCTGATCCCCCAGGACACAACTGGGGAACCTTAACCCAGGCTATGATACCAAAATGTAACAACCGTTTCCCAGAAAACAGGACATGCAACGTTAGGGCACCCGTCAAACCAGAAACGGTCCAACCGGGCTGCCTCCTTAATTGGTCCCAGAAACCCGCGCGCTTCTTTCGGTTCAAATCCACCAATAGCATTTGTTGATCGGTCAATCCTGCATCCGGACCTACGAGGGAAAACAGTCGGGGAAGGACAGAGGACTGAGCAATTGTTTCAAATACAATTACCTAGTGAGGGCCAATTCAAGGAATCCACGATCCCAGCTTACGCCACACAATTACGAAACAAGTTGTAAGCTAATATCACCTTTCACGCAAATGCCTGAAGGCACATCAAAGTCAGCCTACGATTAACTACTTGTCTATGGTTGCGGACTCGTGCCACAGCCCTATATGCACCCCACAGACCGGCCATTACGCCATTTCCACATCAAACAAACGGCTCGCGAACCTTAAAAAGAACGAACGAACAGCAGGAGGGCTCGTCAGGACCCTTCTCCGACGATCAAGGGAAATTGCGGAATGAACCTCGTACCTTGTCCTGGCAACCAATTTCTACTACAACCTAATCCACACATGCCATCATACACAAGAAACGTTTTCGGTTTAGTGATAACCTAATAGTTTTACGTTCATCAATCAATCACAAAGCGGACATTACCTAACCTATACTACCTAAGAAAGACGACATTAATGAAGGACTCGCATCCGGAATTGAAATGGAATAAGCAAGAGTTAGATCTAGTCCTCACCTTGGCTAAAGAAGGGAAAAAGCGTAATTGTGAAGTTCCTGACGCCAGAACGGATTTCATAACTGGAAAGAGAATAGAAATTAAGCGAATTAGGCTTTCGTTTAGTTCGAATCGGACTTACGACAGGCTAGTTACGATCAATTGAAGTTGTTGACCGAAAGTCAACGGTTCAAGTCAAAGTCAACCGGGTCAAACCCAGTCATCCTAGGCCCAGACCCAAACCCTGTAAACCAGGCCCAATTGCATAACCAGCCCAATTACCCTAAACCAATCATAAACCAGACTAAACCAAGAACTGAAATTGGAGCTGACTAAACCAGAAATTGATTTGGGCACGGGCTTTACTTCTTTTCTTCAAAAATTTTGGACCGGGTTTTGGGCCATTACAACTGATATCATTCTTTTGTTTCCGCTGAGCTGTTCATCGATGATTTCATTGCTCATCTAAAGTCGTCACTGTTTATTGTAAAACAAAATTTATGGTTAATCGTGTTACATTCAGGATTTTAGTACATGCTAACTATAATGGTAGTACTATAAGTTTGTATCGTGTTAACTTACTAAAATTTATATTGAAGGTTACTTCAGACATGCACTGGTTGTAAATCTGTTGTCTTCATTTTTCCATGTTGGTGGACGAAACCCTAGTCTTTGAATAAAGTAAGTGGATCTTTCATTTTTGTTTTTATGTTAAATTAACTCAAAAGAAAACTTTTTACAAAGTGTGTGGCGTCATTTGAGCCATTTTGCAGAGAGCTTTTGTGCTTTTACATAATTGACAGTGATTTGAATTAACTGGGTAGATCTGCAACCCACAGTTGCATAATCCCCTTGTACTTTGAGTCATCCACCATTGAGAGAGAAGACAACCTGTTAGCGGATGATCCTGTCAATTTGACCAGTCAAATCTGCAGGCTAAAACACAACGTCCCCATGCTTCCTGGAGTTTCTTTGTCTCCATATAGAGTAGATAGTTGTTTGAAATAGGTACCAGATGAGATATAGCTGCATTTTGCTCTGTTTTGTGTCACATAACACATCCAGAATTGCAGTCCAATTCACAAAGAATCTTGGACCCGACTTCCAGACTTGTTCTGAATATTTACGTATGAAAAACAGGTGGTCCCTGGTTTCCAATGCAGAATCACATAAAACACATCTGGAGTCGAGATGGTTACTCCAATACTGAGCTTTATCTCCTGTTGTTAGCCTGTTCAACACCGTAAGCCAAGTATAAACGTGTATTTTTGGGGTAGCATGTGCGAACCATATCCCTCTATACTAACTTGTAGTCGGATAAATAACTCTCGTGTTGTGCCATGTTTCTTTAGAACTGAAAGTGGTTTTGAAATCGCTTTTTCCTCTCCACATTCTTTTATCCCTTTCGTCTATCAATCCTTTGTCTATGATTTTCTACAACTCACTCTCGATTTGGTTCAGAGAATCACTTTTTTGTCGTCTCCTTCTATTAGTCTGAACAACCCTTTCAGCAGTTGCATTCAAATTCAACCCAAGATCAATAAATCCTCTTGCTCCGGTGATGTCGTATAACCTTCGAAGGGGACACCACACATCAAACCAAAAAGATGTCTCGGTAATACTTTGTACTTCGACTTTCGTAAGCATGCCAGCATGTGGTCTAAACTCGAGTAGTTTTTTCCACATCCAAGAACCGAATGAGCTTTGGATATTTACTGACCAAAAAGAACCTTTCGGGACAAGATAACGTTTAATCCATAGGACCCAAAAGGAATAAGGTTCTGAGAGTATTCTCCTATTAGCTTTAAACAACTAACATTTTTTGCTTCGGTGATTGATTTCAACCCAAGTCCACCTTCTTCTTTCGGCCTAGATACATCCTTCCAAGAGACCATTGCTTTCTTAGGATTCAACTCCTGTCCAGACCAAAGAAAATCAGCACACAACTTGTCAATTTCATTTATAAATGCTTTAGGTAGACGGTAGGCTGATATCGAGAAATTCACCAAGCTTTGAATAACCGAAGCAATGAGCTGAAGCCTTCCTGCAAAAGATTAGTTTCTCACAGTCCATGAGATTATTCGGCTTCTAATATTTTCAGTGGCTTACTAAGTGAATGTGAATGCGAAAGTTCCTAGGACGAAATGAGTTTCTGAGTTTTCAAACCTCTTTCTTATGCTTTGGTTCTTTACTTTCTTGAGGGAAAGCAAGAGCTAAATGTGGGGGAGTTGATATTTCATGGTTTTTCTAGGTTTTCAACCATGATATAGTTGTATATATTGAGTGTTTAACCTGGGTTTTCGAGTTTATTGAGTCTTCTACAGGTAGGCTTGCATTTGGAGCAAATAGTGGGATTATAGGACGTTTCTGATGATTTGTGCAACGAGCTGAAGTTGGTGTCTCGACCACGACTGAATGTCCACCGACACTGACCTTAGTGTCGGTCGACACTGAGGACAACAGAAGTTATACGCCGAGTTGAAGACAAGGTTTGAAGAATTGCAGAATTGGCCAGAAGTTTTTCCTAATTCTAATCTAGCCCCAAAACGTGTTTAGGAGTTTTAATTAGGTTTTCAGAATCTTTTTTTTTTGATCTTTTTCTTACTTTTGTTCTTGCTTGGAGATTGAGGGATTTGAAGGAATTTCTAGCAGTTCCTAATCAGATTCGCAACCCTAGGTATAAATTCCAAACCTAGGATCTAGGGTTCATATAGTTGAATCATGAGATCTCGAAATTACCTGGAGATTAGCAGCGGAAGGTTTGCAAGTAATCGAGATCTTGAAGCGCCTCAAATGTTGCGCCTCTACTGGTATCCACACGCACACAAACTGGAACGAGCGGGATGCTAGTGCCGTCAGAGATCAAATCTCTCAAGAGGTTTTCAGTTTCTTTCTGGTGGCTGTATATTAGGTCTGCTATCTGTAAAAGTCGTCCATCTTGTCGGATCCCACTGGACCTAGGGTTTGATATATTGAATGAAAACCAACCTCGTTCTTACCTTTCTGGCAGCGGAATTGAGATGGTGAACGAGATCAGTGGAGCAACGCAAACGCCTTGCCTCTACCAGATACACACGCACGCTCGCTGGAAACGGGATGCTAGTGCCGGATCAACGGGAATCGATTCTCTCTGGTGTTTCTACTGTTTCTGTCAAGAAAAGTCGACTGCACACTGTTTAGGTCGAAACTCTCAAGTTTTATTCGACCTAAACTTGCTTAACGGGCCAGACTTAATTAAGTCTTAATTCGGAAAGCCTTTCCGAAAACCCGAACTGTGTCGACCGACACACAAGCTGTGTCGATCGACACAACACCATTTTGTCGATTATAATGTGTATCCAATACACATTAATATGATCATTACCATAATGATCATTCCCATATCGTAGCTTCCAGTTTGCTTAGGTGTGTGACCCTATAGGATCATATAGTACTGGTAGTAAGTCCATAACTTACAGATTGCAAGAGGCTTCTAGCAAAACATTGCAACCACCCAGTACTATACGAGGGTCTGATCTCGACACACAACTATCATATGGAGTGAGTACAAGTGTGATTTCAGGACACTATCCCAACAATCTCCCACTTGTACTGGAATCATCAATTCCTATAATCATTTTGTCTCTATATCTCGATTTGGCATAAGGCAAGATTGGTGTCATCCTTATTAAGCCAACATCGTGTTTATCGAACTCCTGATCTCATACTGAATATTACAAACAACTGAACTACAGTTCGTTTGAGTGCGGCCACACATTCTCTCAGTATTCAATCTTCGATAGGCCCTGAGATATTTATCTCCCGTTATACAGGAGGGACAAATCCCATCTTGTTCCATCCCTGTTTCAACGCACACTTCATGATATACTTGAACAGTGCCGTTATAGTCGCCAGTTACGGGTCGACGTTTGACAAAGTCAAAATGCACCAATTCATATGCAAGAAAGCATGATGAACTCAGGTCTAAGGACTATACTCTATAGTCGTAATGAGAACCTCTTATGACACATATATAACTATCTTGTAGACTTCTCATTAGCGGGTCATGTCCGATCATATGTTCACTAACATATATCTATGTGACTGACTGCGATAATCATATCATTGGCTCCATGAAACTTAGCCAACAGTCACCTCACAATCTAGTCTCTAACGGTTGTCAGTGTCCCAATTCTACAACCTCGACTAGGGACAAAATAATTTATTAACTTATAGGGTTTCATGATCATGTCCTCAACTTGATGACCTATAATATGTCATAAACTTATTTTGGGACCATTATTTAGATCACAATAAATAATGCTGAAATCAAATTTCATTAAACATTTCCAAAAGAATGTTGACAAGAGTGTCTTATTATAACTAAAACAAAACTAAAACTCCCACTAGAATCAAGATTACATCTTAAGATCTCTAATGCCTACAGCAATCGTATGACTCTCATGCTTAGGCCTTGGGAGTGACTTAGTCAGAGGATCAGCGACATTCTCGTCTGTTGGAACTCGGCTGATCTTCACATCACCTCTATTGACGATATCTCGAATCAGGTGATATCTCCTCTCCACATGTTTGGACTTCTGGTGTGACCTTGGTTCTTTTGCCTAAGCAATGGCTCCGTTGTTATCACAAAACAAAGCCACTGGCTCCAATTTACTAGGAACCACACCAAGTTCAGTCATGAACTTCTTGATCCAAACAGCTTCCTTTGCCGCTTCTAAAGCAGCAACATATTCAGCTTCCGTCGTGGAATCAGCTACGGTATTCTGCTTAGAGCTCTTCCAGCTCACTGCACCGCCATTTAGACAGAAGACATATCCAGATTGTGATCGGAAATCGTCTCTATCTGTCTTAAAGCTCGCATCGGTGAATCCATTCACCACAAGTTCTTCACTTCCTCCATGTTGGAATTGTGTCCAGTAATCTCGGTACTGTCTCTAGAAAGTAAGAGTATGTCAATGATAAGACATAAGTCATATAATACTGGGGGTCATGATGGCTTGCTAGAGTCCGCTCATGATCTATAAGTCTTGGACTTATTGCCTTTATTATATGATCCCATATGGGTCACACGCCTAAGCTAACAGGAAAACGTGTAGGAACGGTTTAGCAGAAGTACGGTAAAAGTGCTAGGCATTTACTGTACTTAGAGAGAATAAAACGGTTTAGCCACTGTGTGTCGATCGATACACAAGGGGTGTCGATCGACACAGTGCGCGAATGCCGTCGAGGTAATTGGTGTTTGGGCCAAATGGCCCAAACGGAACCGGACAAGTTTTATAAATAAAACTCGAGTTCAGAACCAAAACCCTAGCCAAAAAAAACTCTCTCTCCCTCTGCGCCGAGTTCCCCTAGTGGCCTAGCAGCCTTCTTCCTGATTGGTGTGCGTGTGTGAACCTCTGGAGGAGTTATCTCTCGGTGGCTCTCTGATCTCTGACCTGTTCTCCCTTTCCGCTGCACAAAACAGGTAAAAGGTGAGATCTACTTATGTTTCTATTCGAGAAGAACCTAGATCCGCATGTTTAGGATAATCTGAATCAGAGAATTGAATCAGGATTCATCTAAACATTCCTTCAGTGGTATCAGAGCTATTGGTTCTGGTTTTTCTTGTTTAGATTCAAGTTTAGGATTGTTTTCCTTGTTTAAAAGTGTTTTGAATCAACTACTGATAAGAGAAATCACTTAAGCAACAAGGATTTGAAACCTGAACACACTTAAAATCGCAGAAACCAAGCTATATTGATTTGGTGGAATGCGATTTTCAAAAGTCAGTATCGACTGCGATCGCATGGATCGATCGATACGATCGCATGGATCGGTCGATACAGTCTATCGGCTAACCCTGTTAACGCGTGAAAGCATCGATCGATGCAGGATCGATGCAGGTTCGATGTTGGTGCATCGACCGATGCGGTTGGTGCATCGATCGACACGGTTAGGGTTTTGGATTGGTTCCGTGCATGCGTGAGAGCATCGATCGATACAGGATCGATGCACGATCGATGCAGGATCGATGCTAAGAGCATCGACCGATGCGGTTGATGGATCGATCGACACGGTTGGTTCATCGATCGACATGGTTGGTTTAAGGCTCGGTTTAATATTTTGATTAAAATTAATTCGTCCTGGTTTAATAAACAGATTTAATAATTTTATTAAGTCTGGTTAAACCGGGACAAGAAATCCAATGTCGAAAGAATTATTGGATTTAGTGCCTAAACCAGGATTTTCTAATTTGATTTGGTTGGACCAAATAAATTGAGAAAATCCGGTTTAGTAAATAACCGGTTGACAATTGTGGTCATCGTAGTAATTAAAATTTGGTTAGACCAATTTTAATGAACTAGACCGGTTATGTCATTTAATTGGACAATTGGGTCATGTCTTGGACATGGACCAATTCTTGGGCCTCGGGCCAAGAAGTTAAAACAATTGGGCCAATTATTTGAGTCTTTCTTCAGATTAATTTAAAATTTATTTTATAAAATTATAAAGTCGATTTTAAATTAAAGTTTCCGAAATTTTGAAATTAGAAAGTTTCTTATATTAGAAGTTTCTGGATTTGCGGGTTTTGGATTTTAAAGAAATTTCTAAAGTTAGAAAGTTTCCGGTTTTAGAAAGTTTCCAATTTTAGAAAGTTTCCAAAAATAGTAGGTTTTCTAAAATGGAAAGTTTCCCGAAAATAGTAATCTTCTATTTTGGGAATGAATTTTTAAATAAACCTACGAACCTCAAATAATATCAAGCGTTGGATGTCTTGTCCATTCTATGTCAGCTGTCGAAGCCCATTCAATTGTATTCATGGCCTTACAGTGTGAGGGTGTCTGCTTTTGCGTGGATAAGACGGTTTGTGATTCATAAATGTCATTGGGAGTCCCAGACATTAATGATTACATGACTGTATAGTCTGGTTTTCTTGACTAGGCCATCGGGAGTCCCGGGCCTTGAGACATCAGAGTGGATTGGGCCTCGGGCCCAGATTCACAACCAAGAGTTATATCACGGATATAATTAGCCGATATAGGGCTTACCGATATAAGCTAAGGTTGGGTGACGGCCAGTGGCCCACTTTAATCTTAGTTATATGTGGATCTTGGAATCATTATATTCTATTGAGGGTAACTTATGTTATTGAATATAATGCGTGATTAATCATGTTAAGTATAATACAAGATTAATCATATTGAACATATTAACTAAAATTCTTTTATCTTAATTTTCAGTTATGACTAGCACAAACAATCAAAACACTTTCTCGATCCGGTCTGTCCTTGAGATGGACAAGCTGAACGGATCAAATTTCTTGACTTGGTCGCGGAACCTGAGGCTAGTCCTCAGACAGGAGAGAAAGGACTATGTCCTTGAGAGAGCTCTCCCCGTGAGGATCGGGTCCAATGCTTCTCATGCAGTATATGATGCTTGGAATAAGCATTATAATGATGCGGTAGATGTGCGTGGTCTGATATTGGCTACCATGGACTCAGACTTGCGGAAGCAATATGAGAACATGGAGTCGCCAATAGAGATGATCAGCAGCCTGAAATTGAAATTTCAGGAGCAGATAAGAGTGGAGAGATACCGGTTGGTTAAGTCTCTCACTAGCTGCAAGCTACCAAATGATAATCCAGTGAGTCCTCATGATGGGTTACATTGATAACCTGAGGAAACTGGATTATCCAGTTAGCCAAGAGTTGGCAACTGAAATCATTCTGCAGTCACTGCCGTCAAGCTATGATAAGTTCAGAAAGAACTATATCAAGAAAGGCTTAACGAAGACGCTGACTGAACTGCATGATATGCTCAAGACAGTTGAGCCAAACGTGAAGAGTACCCTGTACAATCTCATGAATGAGAAGGGTAGGTTTACAAAACCTAATGCTGACAAGGGTGAAGACAAAGTTGTCCAGATTTTGAATCATGGCAAGCGTGTGTCTTCTGAGCCCGAGTCAGATACCTCTTACGTTGGTAAGTGCTGCTACTGTAAGGAGACAGGGCATTGGAAGAGAGATTGCATTAAATTCATGGAAGATGATGAGGAGTCGAAGTTGATGTATGCGACTACTTCCTCAGGTATTCATGTTATTACTTCAAGTTCTACCTTATAGGTATTGGATACTGGTTGTGGCACAGATATTTGTTATAATATGCAGAGCCTGGGCAACAGTAGAACTTTGAAGGAAGGGCAAGTGAAACTACATGTCTGAAAGGAGCTTGGGATGCTGCCTCAGTCGTAGGGTTTTCACTTATAGATCCCTTTTAGGCTTGGTTTTGTATTAAGTAATTGCTACAATGTACCTGCTTTAAGCAGAGTTGTCTTTCATTTTCTTGTAAGAATTTGAATGTTTTTCATTTTGATAAAAGACAAGTTTTGTTCTTTTGATCTTAATGAAATATTAATTGTAGCACCCTATTCATGGAATGGGTTTTATATATTAAACCAAAGAGTGCCTAAATGTAACATAAATACCGAATTGGTTTAAATCTGATGAATTAAACCTGATTTTTCTTGGCATAAAGTCTTGGTCACATAGAGTAAGTCGGATTCAGAAATCCCATAGTCATGGACTGTTGGGCTCATTTGATAAAATATCTTATGAGACTTGAATTCTGTTTACTAGACCAAAAGGTAAAGGGCCTATCTTAGCCGAGCTAGAGAAAAGCCCAAAGGCTTATTGGACCTGGAACATACTCATGTATGTGGCCCAATGAGCAGTAATGCCAGAGAAAATCTCCTGTACTTCATTGTCTCTACTGATTACTTCAGTGAGTGTGACTGTGTTCATTTGATGAAACACAAGTCGGAATTCTTTGACATGGTCGAAAGAGTTCCAGAATGAAGTATAGGATCTGAATGACAAAAGTATTAAGACTCTGGATTAAAATCACGAGTGAGAATACTTAAGTCATTGATTATGTGATCATCTGAATGAGTGTGAAATCGTTTCACAGCTCATTTCTCCTGAAAACCTGAAGGTGTTTCTGTGAGAAAGAATCAGATCTTATTAGAAATGATTAAAGATGAATCACACGAATCTTCCATGATATTTTAAGAATAACGCTCTAGAAATATCTAAGTTTACGCTAAAATAGTTCCACCAATATCAGTTGAAAGACACCACGTAAATGTGGATTGGAATCGATCCAAATTCGTCTTTACTGAGTATTTGTAGTTGTACTACTTCGCTGGTTGTCCGAAGGAAACCAAGGCTTGTTACTTTTACGTCCATTCTGTTTTCTAAGAAGGGAAGTTATTTTCCAAGAAGAACAGTGGGAGTAAAAGTATAACTCGAAGAAATTCGAGAAATACAGGAGGCTGCTCAACCTGTTGAGGGAGAGCAACGGATGGATTTACAGATTTCTGTAGAATCTACACCTGTGGAGCCTTGCCCGAAGGAAACCAAGGCTTGTTACTTTTACGTCCATTCTGTTTTTCTTGGAAGGGAAGTTATTTTCCAAGAAGAACAGTGGGAGTAATAGTATAACTCGAAGAAATTCGAGAAATACAGGAGGCTGCTTATCCTGTTTAGGGAGAGCAGCGGAAGGATTTACAGATTTCTGTAGAATCTACACCTGTGGATCATGGAGTTCGCAGATATGAATGAATCAGTTACTAATCCGAGAGTGATTTCTTGTCATTAGTTGAACCTGATAATCATTGAAATCTGCACCTCTGGAGCCTGAAGTTCGCAGATATGAATGAATCAGTTACTAATCCGAGAGTGATTTCTCGTCATTAGTTGAACCTGATAATCATTGAAAGTTCACATGATCTGATGATCATTGAAAGCGACGAATCTGCGAAATTCAAAGAAGCGAAAGTGAGCCCGGACTCCGAAAAATTACATTTTATGTAAGTTAGCTTCATTGATCCATTCATGGATGGAAGCAAACATATCGGAGTTGGAATCTTCGTTCTGTTGAAGTAGTCAAGGTTTTGACTTGAACAGGAACGAAGCGGAACTGTGTGTTTACTAATAGATTAGTGGGAGCGATATTGCATTTCTCATATTGTATGTCGATGACATACTGATTCTCGAAAATGACGTCCCAATGCTGCAGTCAGTAAAGGACTGGCTTGGGAGTTGGTTCTAATGATTGACATGGGTAAAGCCACGTATGTTTTTGGATTTTGGGTCTAAAGATAGAGATCCGAAAGAGCTGGTAGGACAAAGTCAGGATTCTTATCCCGACAAAGTCCTACACGTTTTCAGCATTCCAAGAAGGGTTTTATGCCAATGTCACATGGCATTAACGTTAAGCAAGACACAGTGTCCTACGATAACTGCTGAGCTTAAATGCATGGATAAGATTCCATATGCGTCGGCAATTGGATTTATCATGCATGCCATGAAACGTACTTGTTTGATGTTGCTTTAATGTTAAGCAAGACAAGTAAAGACCAGTCAAATCCAGTAAAGAATCACTGGATTGCCGTAAAGAATATCCTAAAGTATTTGAGGAATACTAAGGATAAATTCTTGAGTTACGGAGAAAGTGAGGTGCTACGAGTCGGTAGAGTCTGAAAGGCAAGTTTCCAATAGACAAAGATGATTTCCGATCACAGTCCGGTTATATCTTGTGTCTATCTGGCGGTGCAAGGCACTGTTGCTGACTCCATGACTTAAGCTGAACATTTCGCAACTTGGGAAGTGGCGAAAGAGGTTGTTTGGAAAGAAGAGTTCGTCACTGAACTTGATGTGATTTCCAGCATAGATGAGACTAGCTGCACATCAGAGGTCCAAACACCTTGAGGATAGGTATAACCTATTCCCTGAGATAAATGACAGAGATGTTAAGTAGATCAGCAAGTTTCAACGAATGAGAACGTTGCTAATCTATTAACGAAGCCACTCCTTAGGCCTAAGCACGAGTCGCGGACTGTTGCTGTAGGATAAGTGAAATTAAGATATAGTCTTAATTTCAGTGGGAGTTATTAAAGGGCTTTATTTAGTTATTGGATATGTTCTTGAAATAACATTTAAGATGTTTAATGAAATTATTATTTCAAGATTATTTTAACTGTGATGAAATAATCGTTCCAAAGTGATATAAACCATTTTATAGGTCATCGAAGTAAATGACTTGATCTTGAGTTATCAAAGTCATTTAGCTTGATCATGAGACCCTATATTTGATAAATGACTTATATCATTATGTCCCTAGTCGAAGGTTGTTGAAATTGGAACACCAACAACCGTGTGAGACTGGATTGGTACGTGACTTATGACAAAGTCTCAGTGTGTCATAGATGCGCGGCATCAAAGTCAGTACATAGGTGTATGTTGGGGAACATACGACCGGACAAGACCCGCTTATAAGAACTCTTCAGGATATTTATATCTGTGTCATAAGAGATTCTTACTACGACTATAGAGTATAGTCCTTAGACCTGAGTTCGCATGCATGTGACTGCACATGGACTGATGCACTTTGATCATTGTCTAACGCTGTCGTTCTGCGATAGTTATAAGGACCTTGTTTGGGTACATTATGAAATGAGTAGTTTACAGTGATGGAACAAGACGGGATTTGTCCCTCCAATATAAATGGAGTGAATATCTCTAGGCCAATCGGAGATTTGAATACTGGAAAATGCATGGCCATGCTCAAACGGACTGTCCCGAGTCGTTTGGATTGTCAGTATCAAATCAGAGTCCGATGAACAAGATTAGGCTTTATAAGGATGACACCAATCTTGCCTTATGACTAATCGAGATATTGTGACAAAAGGATTATGAATACAGAGATTCCAGTACAAGTGGGAGATTGTTGGAATTGTGTCCAGTAATCTCGGTACTGTCTCTAGAAAGTAAGAGTATGTCAATGATCAGACATAAGTCATATAATACTGGGGGTCATGATGGCTTGCTAGAGTCCGCTCATGATCTATAAGTCTTGGACTTATTGCCTTTATTATATGATCCCATATGGGTCACACGCCTAAGCTAACAGGAAAACGTGTAGGAACGGTTTAGCAGAAGTACGGTAAAAGTGCTAGGCATTTACTGTACTTAGAGAGAATAAAACGGTTTAGCCACTGTGTGTCGATCGATACACAAGGGGTGTCGATCGACACAGTGCGCGAATGCCGTCGAGTTAATTGGTGTTTGGGCCAAATGGCCCAAACGGAACCGGACAAGTTTTATAAATAAAACTCGAGTTCAGAACCAAAACCCTAGCCAAAAAAAACTCTCTCTCCCTCTGCGCCGAGTTCCCCTAGTGGCCTAGCAGCCTTCTTCCTGATTGGTGTGCGTGTGTGAACCTCTGGAGGAGTTATCTCTCGGTGGCTCTCTGATCTCTGACCTGTTCTCCCTTTCCGCTGCACAAAACAGGTAAAAGGTGAGATCTACTTATGTTTCTATTCGAGAAGAACCTAGATCCGCATGTTTAGGATAATCTGAATCAGAGAATTGAATCAGGATTCATCTAAACATTCCTTCACTCCATACACAAGGAATTTATCCTTAGTATGTCTCAAATACTTGAAAATATTCTTGACAGCTGTCCAGTGAACTTCACCTGGATCAGATTGGTATCTACTCGTCATGCTTAACGCGTAAGCTACATCTGGACGAGTGCAGAGCATGGCATACATAATAGATCCTATTGCAGAAGCATAAGGAATCCTATTCATGCGTTCTCGCTCAGCAGGTGTCGCCGGACACTGCTTCTTGCTGAGACTCCTTCCATGAGAAATCGGTATGAAGCCCTTCTTGGAATCTTGCATCCTGAATCTGTGCAACACCTTATAAATATAAGTGTCCTGGCACAATCCAATCAGCCTATTCAATCTATCTCTGTAGATTCTGATTCCAAGAATGTATGCGGCTTCTCCCATGTCTTTCATGGAAAAACAACTTCCGAGCCAAGTCTTGACAGACTGAAGCAACGGAACGTCAGTACCGAGGAGGAGTATGTCATCGACATACAGTACAAGAAACGCAATTTTGCTCCCACTAGTCTTCTTGTAAACACATGGTTCCTCTTCGTTCTTGATGAAACCAAATTGTTTTACTGCTTCATCAAAACAAAGATTCCAACTCCGTGATGCTTGCTTCAATCCATAAATGGATTTATGAAGCTTGCATACTTTCCCAGCGTTCTTAGGATCAACAAAACCTTCAGGCTGTGTCATATACACATCCTCTTCCAGAATACCATTCAGGAATGCGGTTTTGACATCCATTTGCCAAATCTCATAATCATAATGAGCGACAATCGCTAGAAGAATCCGAATGGATTTAAGCATAGCGACTGGGGAATAGGTTTCATCATAGTCAATACCATGAATTTGCTTGAAACCTTTAGCCACCAACCTCGCTTTGTAAATCTGTACATTGCCATCCACGTCAATCTTCTTCTTGAAGATCCATTTACACTCAATGGCTTCTGCACCATTAGGTAAATCGACCAAGGTCTAAACTTGGTTTTCTGACATGGATCCCATTTCGGATTTAGAGGCTCCAAGCCACTTTTCGGAGTTTGGGTCCATCATTTCTTCCGCGAAGGTCGCTGGTTCGTCACTATCAATGATCATCAGATCATTTGAATTGGTCACGAGAAATCCATAGTATCTCTCGGGTTCGTGACGGATTCTTCCGGATCTGCGAACTTCAGGCTCCACAGGCGCCGGTTCCACAGAACTCTGTGGATCCAACTGCTGCTCTTCCTCAGCAGGTTGAGCAGTATCCTGTGCATCTCGAATTTCTTCAAGATGTACTTTACTCCCACTGTTTTTCTTAGAGAGAAACTCCCTCTCAAGAAAAGAACAGTCCCGAGCAACAAATACTTTGTTCTCAGATTGGTTGTAAAAGTAGTATGCCTTGTTTTCCTTAGGATAACCAACGAAGTAGCATTTATCTGACTTGGGTGCAAGCTTGTCAGAGATTAAACGTTTGACATAAGCCTCACAACCCCAAATCCTCAGGAAAGACAGACTAGGAACATTCCCAGTCCACAGTTCATGTGGTGTCTTTTCCACTGATTTAGATGGCACCCTATTTAGTGTAAACGCAGACGTTTCTAGAGCGTATCCCCAAAAGGATAATGGAAGATTAGAATGACTCATCATAGACCGAACCATATCCAATAAGGTTCGATTCCTCCTCTCTGACACTCCATTCCATTGGGGTGTACCAGGAGGAGTGAGTTGTGAAATAATTCCACACTCGCTCAGATAGTCGCTGAATTCTTGACTCAAGTATTCTCCTCCGCGATCCGATCGCAGAACTTTGATACTTTTGCCAAGTTGATTCTGTACTTCATTCTTGAATTCCTTGAATCTATCAAAGGATTCTGACTTGTGTCTCATCAAATAGACATAGCCATACCTAATGAAGTCATCAGTAAAGGTAATGAAGTACTTGTAATTTCCTCTAGCAACAGTACTCATCGGCCCACATACATCAGTATGAATAAGGCCCAATAAGTCACTGGCCCTTTCATTTGGTTTGTTGAAAGGGGCTCTAGCCATTTTTCCCACCAAGCAAGATTCGCATTTCTCACATGATTCAAAATCAAATGAGCCCAAAAACCCATTTCGATGGAGCCTTTGGATGTGTTTCTCATTGATATGGCCCAAAGGACAATGCCATAAGAAAGTCGGGTTTTCGTCATTGGACTTAAACCTCTTTGTATTTATGTTAAAGTTAGGCATTTCTTGGTCTAATAAATATAACCCATTATCTAATGGGGCGCTACCATAATACGTACCATCACGATTAAAAGAACAAACTTTATTCTTAACAGCAAAATCAAAACCTTCCAAATCCAAAACAGAAACTGAAATTATGTTTATGCTAATCGCATGTACAAAGTAGCAATTATTTAAAATTAAAACCATGCCCGATGGTAAGGACAACTCGTAGGTGCCTACGGCCAGTGCAGCAACCTTAGCTCCATTCCCGACCCGTAGCTCAACTTGTCCTTTCTTCAGCGTCCTACTGTTTCTTAGTGCCTGCACATTTGTACAAATATGAGCACCGCAGCCGGTATCCAATACCCACGAAGTAGGACTAGAAGACATAACATTAAGTTCGATAACATAAATACCTGAGTCAGACGCATCATACGTCTTCTTCAGCTTCTTGTAATCTTCCTTAAACTTCTTGCAGTCTCTCTTCCAATGCCCCAACTGCTTGCAGTAGTTGCACTTATCCTCAGGAGAAGGCCCGGATTTGGGCTTGGGCTTGGGCTTGTCTTGACTTTCAGTCTCGACAACCTGGGCCTTTCCCTTGTCCTTCTTCGGTTTCTTAAACCTTTTACCCCCTTGTACCATCAGGACACTGGGAGTAGCCTTCTTGAGATTTGGCTCTGCTGTCTTCAGCATACCGTGCAACTCAGTCAATGTCTTAGTCATGTTTTGCATGTTGTATGAACTGATCAAAACACGACGGCAAAGACTGCAGAATCATGTCAGTGGCTAGCTCCTGGCTAATGGCACAGTCCAGTTTCCCCAGGTTATCAATGTAACCCATCATTTTAAGGACATGAGGACTTACTGGACTGTCCTTAGCCAGCTTGCAATCCATGAGAGATTTAACCGTCTGGTATCTCTCTGTGCGAGCTTGCTCCTGAAACAAAGCTTTCAGGCTGTTAATCATCTCAATGGGTGACAATACGTTCTCATATTGCTTCTGCAGCTCAGAGTTCATGGTCACCAACATTAGACAATTAACATCTTTGACATCCGCTGAATGCTTATCCCAAGCATTCTTTTCTGTCTGCGGAGCATTGGAATTCACTACAAAAATTATGCTTATTAATAGCATAATATAATAGCACGGTTTTCCAAACTGTTATTAAAAATAAATTTCAGATTTTTTTTTATTTTTAATAGCATTGTTATAACGCTAAGATATTGAATTAATAAGCGGGAAACAAAAATAGTCTAATCCGCCAATACTTACGAAAATTTTGTTAGAGCGCCGAAGTTTCCCTCTTCTGTTCCCCATTTTTTTTAGATCTGACTTAATATCTTTCAAACTCTACATATGTTAAACAAAAAAAAAAAATTCCCAGATCTCCTTTTTCTCTTTTGATGTTGCTTTTCCTCTCTCTCTCTCTCTCTCTCTCTCTCTCTCTCTCTCTCTCTCTCTCTCTCTCTCGGAATAGCCATCACCACGACCACAACCGTGTTGATTCCACCGCCTTCCTCCTCCTTCCTCCGCGTCTCCCCATCCTTCCTCCGGCTATCCTGTTCTCAGGCGAGAATGGTGTCATTTGATGAATCACCACCAGGAAACTCCAAGGCCTGTGAGAAGATCTTCAAGACTAAGTGTGCTCAGTGTTACACCATGGACAAAGGCGCCGAAAAACAAACAAGGTTACACACAATCCAACTCTCATCTCTGGACCTCTTGGATCCGATTTTATATGGCTTTCGATCTAGGACCGAATTGTTCGTGTGTTAAAATCAATATTAAATCATCCCTGATGTTGAATCCGTTTTCCGAGTCCGTCTATTTGCACGCTAATCGTTGATATCGTCTTATGTCTTCCTTAATCTTGCAAATAGCTCAAGCGAGTTATGTGACCCAATTGATTTTGCCTCTCGGTTTTGTTTTCATTGAAATCATTTTGTTGCTTATTACAAGGGAACCATGTGGATTCGGTGCTGAGAAGAGACCCAGAATCCTAAAGGCGCTTATGTAAAGGTGATTAGTTTTATTCTTCAAAATAGTACGATGATTCTTGGATGCAAGATTCGGAATTTGATTCTGGAAATAAAGGATAAGATGTTAATCTTTCAAATTGTTCAACGATTGATAATAATCTAAGATTCTCAATACTTTATCGGATTGTGTTTAGTGTTTCAAAAGTTCGTTTTTAAAGAGTTATAAACCGTGTTACTGTTCTGTTTTCTTTTGTGTTATGTGTTCGGATTCTTGAAGGGTCGAAGGTTCATATATAACTCCAAGCTCTTTTGACAAGAAAAAATCTAATAGCTTTAGATTTAATGTTCGTTTTTAAGTCCTTTGTTGTAATCGTTACATGATGAGAAAAACTGCTTTTCGCTAAATTGATCGATGCTCTTTTGGGGATGGTGGGGGTTTGTAGGCAAAACGACGCATGGGAGATTGAAATTACGGATCGTGTCTCTGCTCTTCCTTCTTCAATCCGATTTCGAACAACTTTTTACTCGGACAGGAGATTGCTTTTTTTCAGGTCAGCTTCTTCCTTAACTCAAGCTACTTCTATTTGGAGCTCACGGTTTCCTTTTTGGAGCTTCCTCCTTTGCTTTGCTTTAGTCATTGGAAAGCTTACTTTTTTCACTCTGTGTTTTGCCTTGGAAATTAAGACGTAGTTGACTTTCAGAAGCTCAAAAAGTTTCAACCTTTTGTTCATATGACGACGTTTTTCAGCAACCAAAACCATGGAATTCTCTTACCAGTTCATAGGTTTCCAATGTTAATATGATTTGGTTATCAAGGTCTGTTGAATTCTGTTAACAGAATAGATTTTGAATCCTTTGATGAACTGCTGTTCTATGCTTAGTTCTCGCTTGTGCTAGATTTAAAATCCTCTGTTTGGTTTCAGTCGATGTTATGATTTCATGTTTAATAATCTTGGCTAGTCTGTCAGATATGATTTGTGACTTGTGAGGCTATGCGAGTAGCTTTATGGTTCCCAATAATACATTTTGGGTTGATGTTTGTATGGAGCTCTCTTGTGATATGATTAATCCTTCCACTTAGAATTTCCTTTCAATTCCGTCAGGTGAGAGATGTTTTCAGACGTAGAAATGCATCGGGACGTGGCTATATGTGCCGAACACTTGAAGGGCCACTCACCACCACACCAACAGATTCTAATTCTAACCAACCTACTCCGAGATCTGAAACACGAGCAGGCATGCAAGGAACACGTGTTCTACCTCGACAGAGATTCGTGTGTTTAAAGCAAGAAAAGAAGATAAGCATCTTGAAAGGCGTCAGTGGTATCGTAAGGCCTAAAAGGTAGATTCTTGAAACACCAATTTTTCATAAAATATTTGCTTTCTTTACAAAGACAAAAATGATTTTTTTTTTTTTTGTATGCAGAATGACTTTGTTGTTTGGTCCTCCTGGTTGTGGTAAAACCACTCTGCTACTCGCACTATCTGGAAGACTATACCCTTCTTTAAAGGTTTGGTTTCTCAATCTTTGAAACAAAGTATATGAGTTGTTATGTTCAGAAATCTTATGAGTTGTTGTTTCCCCTTTTACAGACTAGAGGAGACGTTACTTACAACGGTCACTTACTCTCAGAGTTTGTTCCTGAGAAAACATCAAGTTATGTAAGTCAAAACGATCTACACATTCCAGAGATTACTGTGAGAGAGACACTCAATTTTTCAGGCTGTTTTCAAGGCACGGGAAGCCGTTTAGGTAAGGAAATATAATTATTTTTATGTTTCTTTTGCTGAGTTCTTGTTGCATTAAACTTTTTGACCTTAACAGAAATGATGAAAGAGATCAGTAGACGGGAGAAACTCAAAGGAATAGTTCCAGATCCTAATATAGATGCATACATGAAGGTAAATTAGTAAATATAATTAATAAGAAATCCAGTTAGAAGTAATAAAATATCTATATCATGACAGGCAAGGGTGACACAATTGGGAATTTTCTATGGGTTGTTCAACAGCAGCTTGCCCTTGACTTCCAAGAATTAGAACGACATCAATGGAGAATTTGATATATGTAAAGAAAAAGAGGTGGTAAAACTTCTTTTCATTCGACGTGCAGTTCTTTGGCCCTTTGTATCCTATGTATATCAAACCCAAAGGTAAATGCACTTCTTTTTTTTAAAAAAAAATCTGATTTTACTTTTCTTCTTAAGAATACTGGTTTTACTCTATAATCTTATCCATCATTCTAGGTGAATGTTATGGACACCTTGAGGCAGATTCACCATGACACAGATTCAGAAGTTGCCATGGTGAGTTATCTTTTCGCCACTTCACATCTCAGATGCCAAACTGCTTCCTCGTGGAGAGTCTCTATGACAGGACCTGTTGCCAGCTATTCAAACCCTTTGATGAACTGTTTGTTGATTCCAAGGTACAAGAGAAAAAGATTTTCACTTTGTAAATAACACAGATGAACGAGTGGTCCTATGCTCAATGCTAATTTGATGTTTTCCCTTGAATCCAGGATTTTGATGGAGAAGTTTTGGAGAAATTTGTCAAAGAATCCAGCATTCCACTTAAGACCGTCTTTGACAAAGATCCAAACAACCACTACAAATCCCTTTATGGGGAAACCTCATTCGTGAGTAGTGATATTTAGTTTAAGACTTAAGTAAAATTAGTCATGGTTTGATGTTTGTGTAAGATATTGGATTATTAATGAAATCAGAATTTGAATCATTTCAAATATAATTTTCATATAAATCCAATTGATATAATAATAATAATAATAATAATAATAATAATAATAATAATAATAATAATAATAATAATAATAATAATAATAATAATAATTATAATAATACGGCTCGGCTTGGCTAAAGAAAGCTATTATAAGTTGATCCAACTATAGCAAGGAAAACTATCGCTATTATAAATGTAAGATATTATAGCACGAACAAAACGTTATTATATATGACTGATCTATTATAGCTGGGGCAGACATAGCCATTTTAAAAACGCTATTATAATGAATAATATTATAGCACATACAAAAAACGCTATCATATATGGCCGACCTATTATAGCTGGGGCAGACATAGCATTTTCAAAAACGCCATCATATACATACTATGGCGTTCGAACGTGGCCTCTCGGTGAGAACTCTTTCAAGGACATATTCCTTGTTCTCCTGCCTGAGAACTATTCTCAGGTTCCGATACCATTCCAAGACATAGCTGTAATTCAAAAGAGGTAGATTTTAGTTATAATGCTCAAGAAATGAGAATTCTTATCTAATAAGAAAACTCGCATTGTATTCAAAACTATGTTTCCTCAGATGAATACAATGAGCCAAGATCCTCAGATTACTAAAATTCGAGTGGGCGACTCGCCGTTGCTCAAACTTTAGTTATCTAGGTAAGCAAATCATTGCTAATTGTACTCAGTACAACTCTTGGTCGTGGATAAGACAAACTATGTCCAATCCACTCTGATGTCTCTGGGCCCAGAACTTCCGTTAGCCCAGTCAAGTAAAACCAATCCTTTTCTGTCTAGCGATCACTGACAGTTGCACTGCAAGTCTGTCAATGACCACCTGCCTTACTCATGTTGCAGTGGATATAAAGGACTCCAAGAATATCCAACAAACAACACGAGTCCTGACAGCAGACAAGATCGGGCAAGACATCAAGATCACTTGATATTTAGTTGAGGAAAAGAACCGTTTTTAACTTGATGCATATCCAATATACATTCAAGAATTTATTAAAAAAACATTCATTTTTATTTAGTTAAGATTCATCTACAACTTTTAGGATTAAATTGTTCTGGTATATGCAAATATGTGGTCCAACCAGCATATCTGCGAATGTCGTGTTGATCGATGCCGACCTATGGCATCGGTCGATGCAACTAAAATTAAACCGTTCTTCGATAACTGGTCAGACCAGATCGAATTTACATAACCGATTCAATCCAATTGAACCGGTTCGGTTTAATGATCCATGTCGATCGTCACTCACTGTGTGTCGATCGACATTACTAAACCAGAACCAATTTGGTTAATTAAAATTAACCATGCGAGATAACCAGTTCAATCCAATTGAACCGGTCTATCTAATCGCTTTGCCTGCCGACACAGCAGGAATACGGGTACTCGATCTCAGATCGAAACCCTAAAATTATTTGCGGATTTTCGCCTTGTGTCGACCGACACACGCTTTGTGTCGATCGATACTTTGCGACAAACCCTAAAATTTTATTGCGAGTTTTCGCTCTGTGTCGACCGACACACGCTTTGTGTCGATCGACACCCTGCGAAAAACCCTAAAATTTTACGTTTTTGTTTCGCGGCGAGTCGACCGACACACGCTTTGTGTCGATCGACACAGTGCGATTTCAACAGTATCATCGTTTTCAACATGAACAAAATCCGAGATTAACATTCAATAAAACGATTTTAACAGGCAAAATTCAATCCAACAACATCAAGTTTCGAATTAATTTCACCAGATTCAATAGCTAAACCCTAACCTGCTCTGATACCACTGTCGGATCCCACTGGATCTAGGGTTTGATATATTGAATGAAATCCAACCTCGTTCTTACCTTTCTGGCAGCGGAATTGAGATGGTGAACGAGATCAGTGGAGCAACGCAAACGCCTTGCCTCTACCAGATACACACGCACGCTCGCTGGAAACGGGATGCTAGTGCCGGATCAACGGGAATCGATTCTCTCTGGTGTTTCTACTGTTTCTGTCAAGAAAAGTCGACTGCGCACTGTTTAGGTCGAAACTCTCAAGTTTTATTCGACCTAAACTTGCTTAACGGGCCAGACTTAATTAAGTCTTAATTCGGAAAGCCTTTCCGAAAACCCGAACTGTGTCGACCGACACACAAGCTGTGTCGATCGACACAACACCATTTTGTCGATTATAATGTGTATCCAATACACATTAATATGATCATTACCATAATGATCATTCCCATATCGTAGCTTCCAGTTTGCTTAGGTGTGTGACCCTATAGGATCATATAGTACTGGTAGTAAGTCCATAACTTACAGATTGCAAGAGGCTTCTAGCAAAACATTGCAACCACCCAGTACTATACGAGTGTCTGCTCTCGACACACAACTATCATCAGGAGTGAGTACAAGTGTGATTTCAGGACACTATCCCAACACATCTATCTTATATATGTCGACTTCTATCATGACCTGATCAATCCGAAGTTAATCAAGTCATAAACCAAAATCGGTATTTTGGTCCGCGATCTGTGTCGATCGATACACATGTTGTGTCGATCGACACTGCCTTAGAAACTTGTTATCGAATGCATATCATATATACATTCATCAGATCATTACACTAATGATCAACCCCATATTCTATTTCCAGTTTGCTTAGGTGTGTGACCCTGTAGGATCATATAATACTAGCAACGAGTTCTAAACTCATTGATCATAAGTGGCTTCTAGCAAAGCATTATGATTGCCCAGTATTATATGACTGTCTCATCTCGACAATACAACTTTCACTTAGAGTGACTACAATAGATTTCAGGACATTCCCAACAATCTCCCACTTGTACTGGAATCATCTATTCCCATGTTCCCTTCGTCTCTATACCTCGATTTGGCATAAGGCAAGATCCGTGTCATCCTTATTAAGCCAAGATCATGTTCATCGAACTCCGATTTATACTGACAAGAAAAACGACTGACAATCACCTCGTTTGAGTGTGGCCACACATTTCTCAGTATCAAATCTTCGATGGGCCCTGAGATATTTATCTCCTGTTATATAGGAGGGACAAATTCCATCTTGTTTCATCCCTGTTCCTTTACACACTTCATGATACGCCCAATCAATGCCGTTATAGTCACCAGTTACGGCTGACGTTTGACAAGGTTAAAGCGGACCAATTCACATGTAAGAAAACATGATGAACTCAGGTCTAAGGACTATACTCTATAGTCGTAATGAAAACTCTCATGACGCTTATATAACCACTTATATAACTATCCTGTAGAGTTCTCATTAGCGGGTCATGTCCGATCATGTGTTCTTCAACACATATCTATGTGATTGACTTTAATACTCTTATTGATGACTCCATGAAACTTAGTCATCAGTCACCTCACATACTAGTGTCACGCGGTTGTTAATGTCCCACTTTGACAACCTTGACCAGGGACCTACATAATTTATGTCATTTATTATCTATAAGGTTTCATGATCAAGTCAGATACTTGATGACTTATAAAATGTCATAAATTACTTTGGGACTATTATTTAACAACATAATTAAATAATACTGATGTCAGAGTTCATAATCAAATTATGTTTACATGAATATCATATCATAACTAAAATCAACAACAACTCCCACTAAAATTAAGATCATATCTTAAGACATCTAATGCCTGTAGCAGAAGTCTGTCTGTCATACGCTCTTGCTCAGCATGTGTCGAAAGACACTACATCTTGCTAAGAGTAATGTCAAAAGTCATTGGCATGAAGCCCTTCTTGGAATCATGCATACTGGACCTGTGCAAGACCTTATCCATATAAGTATCTTGACACAATCCAATTAGCTTGTCCAATCTATCTCTATAGATTCTTATTCCAATAATGTATACGGCTTCTCCCACAGTTTTGTCGAAAAATAACTTTCGAGTCAAGTCTTAACAGACTGAAACAATAGAACTTCATTTCCGAGAAGCAGTATGTTATCAACATACAATTCTAGAAATGCAACTGCGCTCCCACTAGTCTCTTGTAAACACACGGTTCCCTTTTCGTTTCTGATGAAGTCAAACCTCTTTGACTGCTTCATCAACACGAATATTCCAACTCCGAGATGCTTGCTTCAATCCATAAATGGATCGATGAAGCTTGCATACCTTCCTAATCCATAAATGGATCGTCACTTTCAATTATCAATAGATCACGGCAACTGGTTACGAGAAATCCAAATTTCTCGGGTTCGTGACGAATCCTTTTTGGTTTTGCGAACTTCAGGCACCACAGGGGTAGATTCTACAACTCTTTGTAGATCCAACTGCTGCTCTTCCTCATCAGGTTAGGCAGTCTCCTCTGATTCTCGAATTTCTTCGAGTTGTACTTTACTCCCACTGTTCTTCCTGGAAAGAAAATCTTTCTCAAGAAAAACACAGTTCCGAGCAACAAACACTTTGTTCTCTGACCCGTTTTAAAAGTAATATGCCTTGGTCTCTTTAAGATAACCAACGAAGTAGCACTTATCGGATTTGGGTGCGAGCTTATCGGAGATTAAACGTTTTACATAAGCCTCACAACCCCAAATCTTCATAAAAACAAATCAGGAACATCTCCAGTCCACATCTCATGTAGTCTCTTTGTAACTGATTTTGATGGAACCCTATTTAGTTTAAACGCAGACGTTTCTAGAGCGTGGTCCCTAAAGGTTAATGGAAGATCTGAGTGACTCATCATTTATCGAACCATATCTAATAAAGTCCGATTTAGGAGGAGTGAGTTGTGAAACAATTCCACAATCTCTCGGATGATCACTGAATTCTTAGCTTAAATATCCACCTCCATGATCTTATCGTAGAGTTTTAATACTTTTGCCAAGTTGATTTTGTACTTCATTCTGGAACTCTTTGAACTTTTCAAAGGATTCCGATTTATGTCTCATTGAATAGACATAACCGTACCCACTGAAAATATCAGTAAAGGTAATGAAGTATTGAATGTTTCCTCCAGCACTTGGGCTCATCGGGCCATGCACATCTGTATGTATAAACCCCAATAAGTAACTGGCCCTTTCATTTTGTTCGTTCGCGACCTGTGCCGATCGATACACCTTTTGTGTCGATCGACACTACCTTTTGTTGAAAGGAGCCTTCGTCATTTTACCCAATAAACAAGATTCGCATTTCTCACATGATTCATAATCAAATGAGCCCAAAACCCTTTCACTATGGAGCTTCTGAATCTATTTCTCATTTATGTAGCCCAAACGACAATGCCAGAGAAAAGGTTTGATTCGTATCATTTGACTTGAATCTCTTGGTACTAATGTTATAGTTAGACATGTTTTGGTTTAGAACATAAAGTCCATTCTCTAATGGACTGCTACTATAAAATATATCATTGTAATCAAATGAATAACACTTATTCTTAGTTTGAGAATTGATATCTTTCCATACCCAAACAAGGAATAGAATTAATATTTCTGCTTAAACCAGGTACATAGTAGCAGTTCTTAATTTCTAAAACATACCATGAAGCAAAACAAAAGAAATGCTCCTACGGCTAATGCAACAACTCTTGCTCCATTTCCCACGCGTAGATCCACTTGTCCTTTCTCCAGAGTCCTACTATTTCTTAGGCCCTGCACATTTTAACAAATATGAGCACCATAGCCGGTATCTAATACCCAATAAGTAGAACCATGAGAAGTAACATTTACTTCTATAACAGAAATACCTGAAGAAGAAGTCTCGTACGTCTTCTTCAGCTTCTCAGAGACTTCCAGGAATTTATTTCAGTTTCTTTTCAAATGCCCATAACCTTTACAACAATGGCACTTATCATCTTTAGAATGACCAGGTTTAACCTTAGGAGCATGGTTAGACTCGTTTGGATTCTCAATCGAACTCGTCTTGCCATCACCTTTGTTCTTACCAAGTTTCTTAAACCTTTTACCCTTTTGTACCATAAGGATATTTGGGGTGTCCTTCTTGATGTTAGGTTCAGCAGTCTTGAGCATCCCATGCAACTCAGTCAAAGTCTTTGTCAAGTTGTTCATGTTATAGTTCATAACAAAATGATCATAGCTTGACGGCAATGACTGCAAAATGATGTCAGTAGCCAACTCTTGGCTAATAGGACAATCCAGTTTCCCCAGGTTATCAATATAAACCATCATCTTAATGACATGAGGACTAACTGGTCCGTCTTTTGGTAGCTTGCACTCAATTAGAGACTTAACCGTCTGGTATCTCTGAGTTTGTGCCTGCTCCTGAAACATACTTTTCAGGCCAGTGATCATTTCTATTGGCGACTCCACGTACTCATATTGCTTCTGCAATTCCGAGTTCATGGTAGCCAATATGAGACAACACACATCGACCACATCATTAGAATTCTTATCCCAAGCATCCTTATCTGACTGCCAGGCATTGGCTCGGTACTTCTTGGGGAGAACCTTTTCAAGGACATAGTCCTTTTTCTCCTGTTTGAGAACAATTCTCAAGTTCTGATACCATTCGAGAAAATTCGATCCATTTAACTTGTCCTTCTCAAGGACGGATCGCAGGGAGAAAGTGTTGCGATGAGTGTTAGTCATAGCTGGAATTAAAGAAAGGAAAAAGGTTTAGTTATGGTGTTCAAGAAATGAGAAATCTTAACTATTAAGAAAACTCGTATTATATTCAAACAATGTTTCCTCAAATGAATATAATGATCCAAGACCCGTACTTCACTAAACTTGAGTGAGCCACTGGCTATCACCCAAATTTTAGCTATCTAGGTAAGCAACAACTTTGCTAGTTATATCCAATATAACTCTTGGTTGTGAATTGACATCTTCTGTCCAATCCACCTGATGTCTCTGAGCCCAAAACGATTTTGATGGCCCATTCAAGTAAACCAATCTTTTGAGTCATGTAGTTGTTGATGTCTTGCACTGCAAGTCCATCAACACGATTACCTCCTGTCTTACTTATGTAATTGTGGACACCTTTCACTGCAAGTCTATCGCACAATGAAACAAGTCTTGACAGTTGACAAGATCGGGAAGACATCAAGGATTACTTGATATTTAGTTAAGGAATGGAACCTTTAAAACGTTCAGTTTTATTTTGTTTTAATTCTTCTAATTAAAATGGTTTATCTTGGTTTGGTTCTGTGATTTCAGGTTCAATAACCTAAACTAGCGGATCTTGTATCGACCGACACTACTTTAGTGTCGATCGATGCAGATTAACCAAAACCAATTTCCGATAACCGATCAATCCAATTGATCTGGTTTTTGATAACCGGTCAGTGTCGATCGACACTACATTAGTGTCGGTCGATACCAACCTTAGCAAAACAATCGCATAAACCGTTTTAGTGGTTTAACCAAGCTAGATAACCGGTCCAATCCAATTGAACCGATTAACCTGACCGCAAGGTCTGTGTCGACCGACACAACTCTTGTGTCGATCGTCACAGTTAGGTTAAACCTAAATTTTATTCGGGTTATCCATATGTGTCGATCGACACCGGATTGGCATCGATCGACACAGTGCGATAAACCCTAAAACGTTTTCAATCAAAAAACCTAAACTAGATTACTTTGATTAAAACGAGTTTTAGCATGCTTGTATCAACTATACAGAGATTCAGATTCAACTAATCTAATCAACATGCTACTGATTCAATAGAACCCTAAGGCTCTGATACCACTGAAGGAATTTCTAGCAGTTCCTAATCAGATTAGCAACCCTAGGTATAAATTCCAAGCCTAGGATCTAGGGTTCATATAGTTGAATCATGAGATCTCGAAATTACCTGGAGATTAGCAGCGGAAGGTTTGCAAGTAATCGAGATCTTGAAGCGCCTCAAATGCTGCGCCTCTACTGGTATCCACTCGCACACAAACTGGAACGAGCGGGATGCTAGTGCCGTCAGAGATCAAATCTCTCAAGAGGTTTTCAGTTTGTTTCTGGTGGCTGTGTATTAGGTCTGCTATCTATAAAAGTCATCCATCTATCTTATATATGTCGACTTCTATCATGACCTGATCAAACCGAAGTTAATCAAGTCATAAACCAAAATCGGTATTTTGGTCCGCGATCTGTGTCGATCAATACACATTTTGTGTCGATCGACACTTCCTTAGAAACTTGTTATCGAATGCATATCATATATACATTCATCAGATTATTACAATAATGATCAACCCCATATTCTATTTCCAGTTTGCTTAGGTGTGTGACCCAGTAGGATCATATAATACTAGCAATGAGTTCTAAACTCATTGATCATAAGTGGCTTCTAGCAAAGCATTATGATTGCCCAGTATTATATGACTGTCTCATCTCGACAATACAACTTTCACTTAGAGTGAGTACAATAGATTTCAGGACATTCCCAACAGGATTTTGGCTAAGGGGATGTTCTTGCTACTTGTAACCTTTGAGAAAAGGATTTCAAACCCCTTTACTTATATATTCAGTCTTTTGGTTTTCTATTCAATGATGTATTGTTTATCTGACAATATGTTTTAGTCGTAGCCTATTTAGATTTAGGAATTCTCATAAGGGTTTTATGCATGTTTAGCTAACTGATTGACTAAGGATTCTAAATCTATTCGTTCATCGCCTAAGTTGCACTTAATACTGAATTCTGGACTGATCACCTAGGGTTAGATCTGAGATTATTGACTTAGCACGAGAGTGGGAGTTGTAATCTGAATAAACTTAGTGTGAGCAATTTGACTAGATACAAAGAGATTTGGTTTAGGAGAATTGTGAACCGAAGAACTTGTTCTTAATGCTTGTTTAGAACCCTAGGATCACAAAGAGATTAAGATCACTAGGTTGCTAGATATAGAAATAACCTCAGCGAGAGTTGGATTGTTTAGCATTGCGTTTCTAGTTCTTGAACCTGTGTTAAATCTGAATCCGATTAGTTATGTATCTGACATTGCATAATTCCCGAGAACTTCCTAAGTCTGACGCCTTTCTCCCATTGAAAACACACCTTTGTTTACTTGCTTTCGTTTATTGCTTTCAATGAATTGGTTTAGCTTAACTTGAGAACATATAGTCTATCGTGTGAAACGTGAGTCCTTGTGGATACGATACCCCTGAATACTACAATAGCATAACTGTGCACTAGCAGTAGAATAGGGATTAAATCTTGCTATATCAAGTTTTTGGCGCCTTTTTCGGGGACTCAACTGAGTTCGCCGATAGATTCTCTTTTAAAGTTTAGTCTAAGTCGTTTTTATTTCTTTATGGCTTATTTTGTTGCTGCAGGAATCGACAGAAGCATTCAGTGTCGACCGACACCTCTCTAGTTTCGCCCGACATCGAGCTCGAAACCATTCTTTGAGTTCAGTGTATGCCTAATCGACACACCCGAAGAAACCAGAACAAAGAGCTTTTGAACCTCAGACTTGAGGAGCTTGCTAGACTTGAGAGAACGAACAGAAAGGGTCAGAGAACTTCAAGGATGATGAATAATCATTTGATCTTGATACCATATGCTGAAGGAGTTCTGAGAGACCAACAGAACAACCCCTACAACGCTCAGGGGAAAAAAAATTGATGCACAAGGGAATCTGATCCCTGAACCTGACCAACCTCAAGGTGAGAGGCAGCTGATCAATCCTTGAGGTAATGGACAACAACCTAATCCTCCTGCTGTTGAGAGGACTCTTGCTGACTACAAGAGACCCGATGAGTTTTATGCTAACCGGTCAGCAATTGTACCTCCTCCTTTCGAGAGGAAAGTGTTCGAGCTTAAGACTGCCTACTATGCACTTCTGAGGCAGCATCCTTTCCATTTCTTCCACATGAGCAGCCCATGGATCACATTGAGGATTTTGAAGCCTTCGTCACTTGGATGAAGCACAATGGAGTGGGCTATGATTTACTGTTCCTCAAGCTTTCCATAATCTCTCGCTGGAGAGGCTGCAGCTTGGCTTAAGCAACTTCCACCTGGAAAGTTAACTACTTAGGATGCAGTAAAGAGAGAGTTCCTGCGACAATTCTATGATGATGCTCGCTCCGACCAGTTCAGACAGGATCTTCTGACATTCACTCAGGGACCTACAGAGCCACTTAAGTCTTCTTGGGTAAGATTTAAGATGTACCAACGAGACTGTCTCATCATGGATTCTCTGAAGTTCAGCTGCTGGGCATTTTTTTCAGAGGTGTGGATCTCTGGTACCAGTCTGTGTTAGATGCTGCCAACAATGGTAACTTCAACACAAAGACGCCTGAGCAGGCCAGGATATTGATTGAGAACTTGGTGAGCAGCAACAATACTAAGACTGCATATCAAAGAAGGAAAGAGTCTGGTGGAAAGGTTGATCATCTGTAGATAGTTGAGATGAAGAACAAGCTGGATATTGTTCAAAGCTTGTTGACAAGCAAAAAGCATGTTCATTTTGCTCATATGGTTAAAGAGTTTGGACCTGAAGAAGGCTACACAGAAGAAGATGTTAACTATATTGGTGGTTATCGATTCCAAGGAAACAGGTTTGGGAATCAGCAAGGCAACAAGTTCTTCACTGGTGGACAGAAGAGTGCTTTCACAAGCAATCAAAACTCTTATGGATATGGTCAGAGTGATGGTTACCAAAAGCCTTTTCAGCAGAACAACTCTTAGTAGAGGACTTATGGATCATCTTCCTATCAAACACCTTCTGCTGCTAGTGCTCATGAGAGCAAGCTAAAAGCTATAATGGAGCAGTAGCTAGAGGGTTAGACGAGGAATGCTGTGGATTTCAACAAGAAGTTAGATGCTGTCTACACTGAGCTGAATGGGAAGTTTGAATCCTTTTATATGAAGCAATTGGACTCTCAAGTTGCTCAAACTGCTGGAGCTGTTAAGAGGCAAGCCGGATTCCTTCCTGGGAGTACATATACTAATCCCAAGCATCACTGCAATGCAATATCACTACGGAGTGGGAAAGAGCTGCACACTATCCCCATTAGGCATATCAGTGATAAGGAGATCGAGGAGATAGAAGAATTTGAGGAAGAGTACGAAGCTGCGAGACGATCGTCGACCGACACTGATACTGCATGTCGGGCGACACCCACTTCCGAATTCTCGTGACGAACGAAAATCGACCGAGGTCGATTGTGAGGTCGCTGACAGAATGAAATCGAGCATTGTCGACCGACACCAAGCTGATGTCGGTCGACACCAGCAACATACAGATTCTGATGCTGCCAAGAAAAATCCTATAGCTGCTGGGAAAGTGTATAAACCCAAGGTACCTTTCCTGAGAAACCCTAAGCAGTCCAAGTTTGAACGGTTCAAGGCTAAATACATGGCTATGCTGAGAAGCTAACTTTCCCAATGCCATTGATGGATGCTATCAACAACAACCCAATATTGAAGAGGTGTTTGAAACAGATGTTGACTTATGACATGGGAGATGAAGAGTGTGTGATGATGATCACTGAGGTCTGTAGTGCCGTCATTTTAAACAGAGTTCTTGAGAAGCAAAAGGATCCATGGAGCTTTGTCTTGGATTGTACCATCTTCAGCAACAGATTTGAGAGGTCACTGTGTGATTTGGGTTCACGTGTCAATCTGATGCCATATTCAGTTGCTAAGCAGATGGGAATGACAGATTTCACACCTAATAGGATCTCCTTGATTCTAGTTGATCGCTCCATGAGGATTCCGGATGGTCTCTTGGAAGATGTACTGGTGAAGATTTGTGAATGTGTTATCCCAACTGACTTCATAGTCCTGCAATACAATGATGTGCCTAAGGACCCTATTATCTTGGGCAGACCGTTCTTGGCTACAGCTGGTGCCATCATTGATGTGAAAAGAGGGAAGATTGGACTCAATGTGGGTGATCTGGTGATGAATTTCGACATGGATAAGCTGATGAGGCACCCCACCATTGATGGGCAGACCTTCTATGTTGATACTATTGAGAATCTGGCTGTGGAATTCTTCAATCAGATGCAATCTGGCTGCGGAGAGAGCTCTGATGAGTTATGAACATGATTTGGAGCTGGAGGATGATGCTGCAGCTGGGTACTCAAGACTATTGGATTCTACTGAGAAGGTGATGAACTTGGAAGCGACCGATGACACACTGTGTCGACCGACACTGAATGCTAATCGGTCGACACCAGTCACGAGTGATTGGAGCGAGGAGAAAGCTCCAAATATCGAGTCGAAGCAGCTACCCGCAGGCCTCAAATATGCATTCTTAGGTAACAATTCCACTTATCCTGTTATTGTCAATTCTGATTTGAATAACGCAGAACTCACTTTACTGCTAAGTAAGCTGCGCAAGCATCGCAAGGCTCTTGGATATTCTCTTGATGATATTTCAGGTATATCTCTAGACTTATGCATGCATAGGATACACCTTGAGGATGAGAGCATGTCATCAATTGAGAATCAGAGGCGTTTGAATCCTAACCTGAAAGAGGTTGTGAAGAAGGAGATCGTGAAGCTGCTGCAAGCTGGGATATCCTATCTCAGACAGTGATTGGGTCAGCCCAGTTCATGTGGTTCCTAAGAAAAGCGGAGTCACAATGGTGAAGAATGACAAGAATGAGCTGATTCCTACAAGGACAATCACTGGTCACAGGATGTGCATAGACTACAGGAAGTTGATTGTAGCCACCAGAAAGGAGCACTTTCCACTCCCTTTCATTGATCAGATGTTGGAAAGGTTGGCGAACCACCCACACTACTGCTTTTTTTATGGTTATTCTGGATTCTTTCAGATCCCTATCCACCCAGATGACCAGGAGAAAACCACATTCACCTGTCCTTATGGCACCTTTGCATACCGAATAATGCCATTCGGACTGTGTAATGCTCTTGCGATATTTCAGAGGTTCATGATGTCTATCTTCACAGACATGATCGAAGATTTTATGGAAGTCTTCATGGATGTTTTTTTTTTGTCTACGGGCCATCTTACCATGCTTGTCTGGATAACCTATGCAAGGTGCTAGCTCGCTGTGAGGAAAAGCACCTGGTTTTGAACTGGAGGAAATGTCATTTTATGGTTAAGAATGGCATTGTACTTGGACATAGAGTTTCTGAGGCAGGAATTGAGGTGGACAGAGTTAAGATTGAGGTGTTGACAGGACTGCAAGCACCGGATTCAATTAAAGGAATTAGGAGTTTTCTTGGGCATGCTGGATTTTACTCGAGATTTATTAAAGACTTCAGAAAGATAGTAGGACCACTCACTGCACTTCTCTGCAAGGATGTGAAGTTTGAGTTCACAGATGAGTGTCATGCTGGATTCAAGGAGCTGAAACAGGCCTTGATCTCAACTCCAATTGTGCAGCCACCAGATTGGAATCTGCCTTTTGAGGTGATGTGTGATGCTAGTGATTATGCGATAGGAGATGTGCTTGGGCAGAAGAAAGACAAGAAGCTCCATGCTATCTATTATGCCAGTAAAACTCTCGATGATGCTCAAAGAAATTATGAAACCACTGAGAAGGAATTGTTGGCAGTTGTGTTTGCATTCGAGAAATTCCACTCGTATCTGATTGGATTCAAGGTAGTTGTGCATACTGACCATTTTGCGCTTAAGTATCTTATGCAGAAGAAAGATGCTAAGCCAAGGCTGCTGAGATGGATCCTGTTACTCCATGAGTTCGACATAGAGGTGAGAGACAAGAAAGGAGTAGAGAATGGTGTTTCTGATCACTTATCACGGATTAGGATCGATGAGGACGTTCCTATAGATGATTTTCTTCCAGAGGAGAACATCTACAAGGTAGAGACAGGACCTCAGGCAGTTTCTGCGAGTTCACTGCTTTCTACACGGGCTGCAGGGCAAGTGTAGGTCGACACTCATTTTATGTCGGTCGAAACTCGATTCGAAAAAGCGGACGATAATCGATCAAACACGACACCGCTTAGCCGATTAGAGACGATGTCGGTCGATATCAACACTGGTGTCGCTCAACACCCTTTGCGGATGCAGGTAGCTTTTCCGGATGATGAGGCTGACATGTTCATAGCTGTAGTTACCCAAGGTTCTCTCTCTACTAGACCTTGGTATGCCGATATAGCCAACTACCTTGCTGCATAGGATGAGCCTGAAGTATTTAAAGGCTATGCCAAGAAGAAGTTCCTTAGGAAGTCAGACGCTATTATTGGGAAGAACCCTACTTGTACAAGCACTGCTCTGATGGTATCTACAGACGTTGCATCGCAGAGTTTGAAGTTGATAATGTGATGTACCACTGCCATGTTTCTAAGTATACAGGATACTTTTCTACATTCAATACAGTGTAAGGTTCTTCAGGCAGGCTTCTGGTGGCCTACAATGTTAAAAGATGCTCAGTTATTTGTCTCTCAGTGTGATGTGTGTCACAGGAGGGGAAGATAAGCAAGAGACACGAGATGCCACAAAACTTCATTCTCGAGGTTGAAGTCTTTGACTGTTGGGGCATCGATTTTTTATGGGTCCGTTTCCATCTTCCTATGGGAACAAGTATATATTGGTTGTTGTGGACTATGTATCCAAGTGGGTTGAAGCAATTGCAATTCCGACCAATGACTCTTTGGTAGTTCTTAAGCTGTTTAAGACTATCATCTTCCCCAGGTTTAGAGTGCCTAGGATTGTGATAAGTGATGGAGGTTCTCACTTTATCAACAAGATCTTCGAGAAGTTGCTTAAGAAGCATGGTGTCAACCATCGTGTGTCTACTTCATACCACCCTCAGACTAGCGGACAGGTTGAGGTTTCAAACCAACATATCAAGGAGATTCTGGAAAAGTCAGTGGGAAAGACTAGGAAGAACTGGTCTGCTAAGCTGGATGACGCGTTGTGGGCCTACAGGACTGCATTTAAGACGCCACTTGGGACTACACCATTCCACTTACTCTATGGGAAAGATTGTCACCTTCCAGTTGAGCTCGAACACAAGGCTAGATGGGCTTTCAAACAGATGAACTGTGACCTCAAGCCTGCAATTGAGAGATGTTTGATACAGCTCAATGAGTTAGATGAAATTCGCCACCATGCCTATGAGAACTCAAAGTTGTACAAGGAGCGTACAAAGGCATATCATGATAAGAAGATCATCTCACGCAACTTCGAACCAAATGATTAGGTACTCCTCTATAACTCTAGCTTAACACTGTTTCCTGGCAAGGTGCGTTCTCATTGGTCGGGACCATTCACCGTCAAGGAAACTAGACCACACAGAGCTGTTATCTTGATGAATTCCAAAGGTGAGGAGTTCACACCCAATGCCTAATCGCGATACAGTCAAGCTATTGACGTTAAACGAGCGTTGTGTGGGAGGCAACCACTGTAGGTTAGTTTTTGTTTCTTTTTGGTCTTTATCCTTATGTATTTTGATTTTTTTCTGGTTTTTGTGTGTTAGTCGTACAGAACAGGTTTGCAGAGAGCAGTGTCGGTCGACGATACTTAGTGTCGGTCGACGCCAAATTCGAAAAAATGGATGGAAATCGATCATGCTTGATTTGGATTCAATCTATGTCGACCAAAGCCTGATGTCGCTCGACACGGGCTGGGTGTCGGTCAACATCGACTGCGACCACATGTAAGATTTCTATTTTCTCAAGTTCTCGGTTACTTACACCTTGTTCTTCCGAGCCGAAGCTGCGATTGCACTGGGGTCAGTGCAGTCTAAGTGTGGGGGAGGTGGTTACTGACATTGTGTTTTGTTTTCATAGAGTCATTCTCTTGTTTTCACTTGTTTTCAAAATGGTTTTATTGAGTCAAAATGTGTATGAAACTATGATTTTTCGAGGAAATGTTTTGCCAGAACAGGAACTAAGTGACCATTGGACAGACTTGCAGGAGCTCTATGACTATTAGAAAAACCCACACCGATCAAGCTACCAAGGACACTCATATCTAACAAGGTATTCAGAGGATCTATCACTAACTTCACATCTAATCTTGACTCATTTTCTCACTTAGGGGCTTGGTATCTCTGGATCGGATTCCTCTGATGTACTTGACACAGCATGTGATCCTGTTTGAGTATGGTTTCTGATTTTCCCCTCCCTTGAAAGTAAAAAAAAAAAAGAGAGATAAGAACTGAGGATAAGCTAGTAGCTTCGAAGTGGTCACGGGAGTGGTAGAGACCCTTATTACCTCCTGTGTATCCATGGAAAGATCCAAAATTAAACCCCAAGTGAAAAGGGAAGAGCATTGCTAGAAAAAATAAACTGATACCCAGTGGGGAAAAATCAAGGCTAAGGGAGAAAGGGAAAAGAAAGGAACCAGAAACCGACAGTTTAGTGGTCAGCTACTGAATGAGTTGAGTCCATGTGTCCTCTGATCGATACTCCCTCTGTGAGACCGCACCTAATTATATACAGAGGTTAGTGTGGTGAACTTGAATGTCCTAACCTGGTCGTGGAGTTTACTTGGGACAATTGCTAAGTGTGGGGGAAGTATATTGTAGTCTTGATCTCTGCAGGAAAGTTTTCAGTGGCTTACTAAGTGAATGTGAATGCGAAAGTTCTTAGGACGAAATGAGTTTCTGAGTTTTCAAACCTTTTCTTATGCTTTGGTTCTTTACTTGCTTGAGGGCGAGCAAGAGCTAAGTGTGGGGGAGTTGATATATCATGGGTTTTTTTAGGTTTTCAACCATGATATAGTTGTATATATTGAGTGTTTAACCTGGTTTTTCGAGTTTATTGAGTCTTATATAGGTAGGCTTGCATTTGGAGCAAATAGTGGGATTATAGGACGTTTCTGGTGATTTGTGCAACGAGATGAAGTTGGTGTCTCGACCACGACTGGATGTCAACCGACACTGACCTTGGTGTCGGTCGACACTGAGGACGACAGAAGTTATATGCCGAGTTGAAGACAAGTTTTGAAGAATTGTATAATTGCCCAGAAGTTTTCTCTAATTCTAATCTAGTCCCAAAACGTGTTTAGGAGTTTTAATTAGGTTTTCAGACTCATTGTCTTTTTGATCTTGTTCTTACTTTTGTTCTTGGTTGGAGATTGAGGGATTTTAGCTAAGGGGATGTTCTTGCTACTTGTAACCTTTGAGAGAAGGATTTCAAACCCTTTTACTTATATATTCAGTCTTTTGGTTTTCTATTCAGCGATGTGTTGTTTATCTGATAATATGTCTGAGTCCTAGCCTTGTTAGATTTAGGAATTCTCATAAGGGTTTTATGCATGTTTAGCTAACTGATTGACTAAGGATTCTAAATCAATTGGTTCATCGCCTAAGTTGCACTTAATACTGAATTCTGGACTGATCATCTAGGGATTAGATCTGAGATAATTGACTTAACACGAGAGTGGGAGTTATAATCTGAATAAACTTAATGTGAGCAATTTGACTAGATACAAAGAGATTTGGTTTAGGAGAATTGTGAACCGAAGAACCTGTTCTTAATGCTTGTTTAGAACCCTAGGATCACAAAGAGATTTGATCACTAGGTTGCTAGATATAGAAATAATCTCAGCGAGAGTTGGATTGTTTAGCATTGCGTTTCTAGTTCTTGAACCTGTTTTTAATCTGTATTCGGTTAGTTAAGTATCTGACATTGCATAATTATCGAGAACTTCCTAAGTCTGACGCCTTTCTCCCATTGAAAACACACCTTTGTTTACTTGTTTTCGTTTATTGCTTTCACTGAATTGGTTTAGCTTAACTTGAGAACATATAGTCTATCGTGTGAAATGTGAGTCCTTGTGGATATGATACCCCTGAATACTACAATAGCATAACTGTACACTTGCAATAGAATATGGATTAAATCTTGCTCAATCAAATGGTAGAGTTGATCCCTCTTGGTAGAAAACCCTTATCAAAGAAAGACTGGATACCCACTACGAAGTCTTTCCCAACCATTGACCACACAGATTTAAAGAACTCACAAGTGAAACCGTCCGGACCCGGAAATTTGTTCCTGGCCATTGAGAACAAAACCTTCTTTATTTCCTCCTCAGAGACATGTTTGATTAACATGTCTCCTCGCTCCTCTGCACATTCAAAACCCAAAAGAGCATGCAAATCTTCCGAAGAAACATATTGAATATCTGCCTTATGTGTTAGGAAATCAGTGAAGTAGTTAACTGCAACATCTTTAACATCATCTTGAGAGTTCACAGTTGTTCCATCGTCTTTCATCAGTTCTCTGACAGCGTTTCTTGTCTTGCACACTGTTGCTGCCAAATTATGGTTCCCATCTCCATCTCTAAGCCAATGAATTTTAGCTTTTTGACTTATGACCTTCTCCTCTATGTTTGATAATAAGCTCCATCTATCATATGCTAATGATTTTGCTCTAATAGATAGCATCTTGAGAGGGATTCTTCATGGTCTACTGCTGCAAATCACAAAGCATTTTGTAAGCTTCTTTTGTATTCTTCGTGATTTCACCGATGCTTTCTTTGCTCAAGTTTCTTAGACTTTAGTGATTTTAGCTTCTTGGAGAGTCTGTAGAGAGCAGATGTAGAGTTATAGAGAATTTCAGTACTTGACCAATGGGACTCGACCAATGGTAAGAAACCAGGGAACTCAGTGACCACGTTGCAAAATTTGAAGGGTCTCTTTGGATTTTGCATAGATCCTTGAATTTGGATTCTACATATGAGATGATCTGAACAACCTCCCGCTTCAAAAACACAATAACTTTGAGGAAACTTTGCTGCCTATACTTGGTTCATTAGAGTTCTATCCAGCTTTTTGCATATAATCCCCTCATCCCTTTTGTTACACCATGTCATCTTCGGACCATGATAGCTCATATCCATAAGAGAACAATATTGAGTGACCTCTTGAAAATATCTCATACCCGAAGGTATTGTGGGAGATTTTTCAAAATCAGAATGTTCCTCGACGTCTAGAATTTCAATAAAATTACCAAAGATCAGCCATGCTTTATTTATAAATAGCTGTAGATCTTGATGATTCTTAATATCCTTCCATAATTTTCTCCTCTTCTGCTAAATTTTATGCGTAGACAAAATAACACATAAACTCCTCATCCATTCCTTCCAACAAGACATAACAAGTAATCATTTGTTTACATGTTAAACAGGGGGTGATCCGCACTTTCGAACTCCACCCAATCCATAACCTACCGAACCAATTACTATCATAGTTTTATATGAATGACCAGTCACGAAAAACCGAAGATACAGTATTTGCAGCCTTGTTTTCCTTCACCCTTTGTGTCTATCAAACACCCAAACTGAAAACCTTCCGCATTTATCCAATTTCTAACTACTTTATGCTTTGTAACCTTATTCAAGCCTTTTATATTCCAAAAGAAACCTGACATTAAGCATGTTTTTTGGCGTTCCTTTTGTTTAAATTACTTTTAACTGCTTCCTTAGATTTTTGAATTGTCGAGTCCAAAAGGAATTTATGGTTATCCTTGGAACTTTGAGGCAAAGATTGTCGTGGCTGAAAAATTTGGGCATGCAGATTGTCAGATGCATTGCTTCCTTCAATCATATTGCTTTAAATTTGTCTCTCTATCTCGTTAGCCGAAGGTTCTAATGATACTTCCACTTCCTTTGTATCATCACTAATTGGCACACTTGACTCATTGTGCACAAGTACTTCCCCTTCTTCCTCTCCATCATCATGCTTCAGAATAGAGAATCTTGAGTTAGATAAAATCAAAACTTCTCCAAACTTTAGCTTTTTTCCGGGGATTTGCAGGCTTTAGTCGGAGTTTTCCATCCCCCTTCTTTGTTAGTGATCGCCATTTCACCTTCTTGATTATGTACTCCTTCACCTGGCCCCGTGATATTAGTCTCTTCCACTGATTTTGCAGCCTCTACTTCAATACCAACCACTTCCTCGGTCTCTGTTTCCTGAGCCACAACTGGATCAGTATTTGAAGTAACATCTACTACCTTATCATTCTGGGTATCTTCGCTCCTGCCATCTGGTGCTAGACAAGCTTGTGTTATATGTCCCTACTTACCACAGTTCGTACAACCAGCAGGGAGCCAGCGATGCGAGTATTTAATCAATGTTTCTTTACTATTACAATTGTACTTTCATTGACCGCGGAAGGTCTTTCGTTAGATCAGCTTTAACGAATATTTTGGCAACTTTCAAATTTTCACAATTAGCTGTTTCTGGATGCAACCGGTCTGGTATTCCCACCGGACTTGAAACGATACTAAAAGTCTTCCATGAAAACAAGTTTGTTGGGACATTTTTCAGATGCACCCAAAGGGGAACTGTTTTCACTTCAGGTTGAACTTCTTCTTCAAAGGGAGTCCACTTTGACATGACCACATGAATATCTGCAAGATTCAAGATCCCTCTACGCAGGACACGATTCCAAGTTATCGAGTTACAGATCTGAACTTCATTGTAGTGGAATTGGCCGCCAACACATCTATCTTCTCTCTTTTATCACCATGAACCCAAATTTTATTGATTATTGCATGAACTTTAGCCACAGGAGGAGCTTTAGCGAGAAATTTACCAATAAGGAACTCTTCCCAAAGCGGTGAGGCGTTTAACACCTCCTCTGGAACAACCACCGAACCTATTCCATCCTCCATGATTACTTCCATGTCAAACTTTGTCAACCTCTGTTTTTGTATCACCATATGGTCCATATCAACTCACTAACGTCCCTTATTGATCTGAGAAACTTGTTTCTTTAGTTGATTATCAGAAGACTCGATCCTTTCGACGGTCATATCCTCCGTCCGAGACATCTTGCGGCGCCGGAGCTGATGTTGCAGGTCCTCCCTTTCAGCACCTTCTCCGGCCGTGACACCCATATAAGTCATCTGGCGGTGGCGGCGAGTTATCGTGGGGAAGGAGAAAGCATAGAAGCCCTAATTTCTTGTCAGATCGCCTCAAAGCTTAGCGTATAAGGTTTACCACTGACCACTGTATGTCTATATTCAAGAAGCAGTTCGAAGAGCACGAATCAACGACAAGGCTCGGGTTACATAATTTATAACTTGTTGCAACCAAGCTCTCATCTATCAAGAGGCAAAAAAGTATATGATCAGTCATCAAACTGTAAGAATTGTAAGAATATGAAGATTAACTTAGAGAGAAAAGAAGAACAAGTAGAATTGCAAGAGAGAGATTGAGAAGTATGTGGGAAAGACTCCCTAAAAGTGTGTATTCTTAATTGTGTGGCTACAAGATTTAAATAGACAAGGGTTTACATTTCAAATGAGCTTTGGGGGGAAGTGAAAACATTTGAATTTGAATTAGGCTCCTAAAGGAAGTCTAGACTAGTCTATTTTACTGTTCATCCACGTCCACAATTCTGAAGATGTTGTGTTGGTGTCTGTGTTGACAACACGCGTGACATCAACAATTCTGAACACTCTGTGTTGGTGTCTGTGTTGACAACACGCATCGCTTCTACAATCCTATTCTGTGTTGGTGTCTGTGTTGACAACACACATAATGTTCAGACTTTTCATAATGTGTTCATCTCAAACATATGTCTTCATCTCAATACTCCCCCTCAAGCTTGAATCACAAAGATTGAGATCAAGCTTGGAACAATGAAGACCTACCTCATTAAAAACCTAAGTATAGAAAACCACTTGGAATAAAACTATACTTAGGGAAAAAGAGTGTAGGTTTCAAGGTTTATGATAACATGATTGAGGAATGTCCATGAGTCCTAGCTTCGTATGGATGGACTCACAAACCTTCTGACTTGCTGCCTTAGTGAAGATATCAGCTAGTTGCTCCTCACTTCTTGTATAACAAGGTAAGATCACTCCTTGCTCCACCATCTGTCTGACTTTGTGACAATCAACTTCAATGTGCTTGGTCCTCTCATGGAATACCGAATTAGATCCAATGTGAATTGCTGCTTGATTATCACAATGCATTGTGATAGGTTCTGATGACTCAATCCCCAAATCCTTAAGAAGTGCCTTGATCCATATCAACTCGGTTGTAAGCTTCCTCATGGCTCTGAACTCAGCTTCAGCACTAGAACATGAGATAATCTTCTGCTTCTTACTCTTCCAAGTGACTAGGTTACCCAATGAAGGTGCAATAGCCGGTTGTTGATCTTCTATCAACTCTATCTCCAGCCCAATTAGCATCACAATAACCAACAATGTCTGAATTTCCATTGCATCCCATCCATATGCCTTGACCAGGGGCTCCCTTAAGATACTTCAAAACCCTTTCCACCATGTTCCAATGGTGCATCTTGGAAGCTTGCATATGTTGGCTTACCTGATTCACAGCAAAACAAATATCAGGTCTTGTAATTGTCAAATAGATCAACTTACCAACCATCCTTCTGTATTGTGTGATATCATCAAATGGTTTGTTGTCCTCAATTTCCCCCTCTCTCCTGACTTTGTAGCCATCTTCAAGAGGTGTTTTTGCAGGTTTGCATCCTAGCTCTCCTGTTTCAGACAATAAATCAAGTGTGTACTTTCTTTGGGATAAGAAGAGTCCATCTTTAGATCGACACACTTCTATCCCTAGAAAGTACTTTAGCTCACCAAGATCCTTAATATCAAACACTGATTTAAGAAAGTCTTTAGTGTCTTGAATACCTTTGTTGTCACTTCTTGATATGATGATATCATCAACATATACAAGAATGACAACTATACCTTCTTGGCTTTGAATGGTGAAGAGAGTGTGATCAGCTTCTGATTTCTGAAATCATCTATCCTTTAGAGTTGAGCTCAGCTTGTGGTACCAAGCTCTAGGTGATTGTTTCATTTCATAGATAGCCTTCTTGAGTCTAAGAACCTTTCCTGGTGCAACCGTGTCTTCAAGACCAGGAGGTGGAGTCATATACACTTCATCTTCTAGTTCACCTTAAGGAAAAGCATTCTTGACATCCATTTGCCAAAGATCCCACTCTAGATTGGCTGCCAAGGAGAGAATGATCCTCACGGTGTGTAACTTAGCTACTGGTGCAAAAGTGTCCAAGTAATCCTTCCCATAGGTCTAAGTAAACCCTCTTGCAACCAACCTTGCTTTGTACCTTTCAATCTCCCCATCACTCTTGTACTTGATGGTGAAGACCCATTTGGAACTCACAGCCTTCTTTCCCTTTGGAAGATCTGCCTCATACCAAGTCTGATTATGCTCCATCGCTTTTGTTTCATCAATCACAGCCTCCATCCATTCCTTATGCCCCTTAGCTTCTTCATAAGTTGTTGGAGTTTGTCCTTGATCCAACTTGCCAACAAACACTTGATGTTCTTGAGGAAAGTGAGCCATGGAACAAACTGCTTGGATAGGATGAGCTACTGCATGACTGTTGTAATAGATGAAATCCTTCTTCCTCCATTCAGATGGATCCTTCTTCTCTCTTGTACTCCTTCTTAGAGTTTGGACCGGTTGTCACTCTTGTTGATGCTCCATATGCACACGATCTTCCTCATTACTTGCTACTGTATCTTGATCATGAATGATAGAACCGGTTTGATCCAAGTCTTCTTGTGCTAGCTCTGGTTCTTGATTGCCTCCCTCATGATCAAGATTGGTAGATTCTGAGGTTTCAACAACCGCATCCTTCTTCTAAATGTCAGCATTACTCTTAGCTTGTCCAATCCCAAGGTTCTCCAAGATTATCCTCAAGTTGGTGGCTCGATCAGAAGGGTTTTGGGAGAGGTCTTTTAAACTATCCCAACTCTTATCTGTGTAGAAGCTCTTATGTTCCATAAACTTAACTTCTCTTGAAACCAAAACCCTTCTTGTTTCTGGTACATAGCACCCTTTTGTGTTGTTGAGTACCCAATGAACATTGCTCGAGTACTCTTAGCCTCAAGTTTGTTCCTTTGCTCTCCTGGAATCAGAACAAAACACACACACACCCAAACACTCTTAAGTGATTAATAGATGGACTGGTTTTGTTCAATACCTGATATGGAGATGAATCATGAAGGATTTTTGTTGGAATCCTATTAATCAAGTAGCATGCTGCCATAACAGCATCTCCCCAAAACTTTTTAGGAACATTAGTATGGAACATCATGGATCTTGCAACCTCCATTAGATGTCTGTTCTTCCTCTCAGCAACTCCATTTTGTTGTGGAGTGTATGGACAGCTTGTTTGATGAAGGATGCCATGCTTGGATAGGTGTTGTTTGAAGGTTTGACCAGTGTACTCCTCACCATTATCTGATCTAAAAATTTTGATCTTGGCATTGAAATGGTTAGTAATATAGTTCTGGAAGTTCACAAATGCTTCTAACACCCTATCTTTTGATTGAATCAGAGTTATCCATGTGTATTTTGATTTTTCATCAATGAATGTAACAAAGTATTTATAGTTCTCTCTAGATACACATGGTGCAGTCCATATATCAGAATGAACAAGATCAAAGCAACTTTCATAGATAGTTTTAGAAGATGGAAAAACAGACTTGCAATGCTTACCAAGTATACAAGCTTCACACTCATCATTCTTAAAAGACACATTAGGCATTAACATCCTAAGGCCCTAGAGTGAGGATGGCCTAGCCTAGCATGCCAAACAGAGTCATTAACTAAATCAGAATTGGAACTAAACGGTGAAACAAGTTCAGAAGCAAATGGGGATAATGAAGGATCTTTTGGTGTTAATCCTGATTCAATTCATCAGATTAATAGATCCTAAACATGCCAGATCTAGGTTCTCTTGAATAGAAACAATATAGATCTCACCTTTTACCTGTTTATGCAGCGGAAGGAGATAGAACAGGTCAGAGATCAGCAGAACCACCAAGGGATGGATCCTCCAAAGGCTCACACACGCACGCTCGGGAATTGGCTGCTAGACCAGACAGAGAGGAGGCGCAGAGAGAGGCTGTGGGTGGCGCAAAATGAGCTGAAGAATTAGAGAGCTTTTAGGTCAAGTTTTATTCATTAAAACTCCCTTTGGTTCTCATGGGCTTTTGGGCCCAATTCTCAGTTCTGATTAAATCCCTTGGATTTAATCAGGCCCTTTAGTCTCTCAAAGTACCGTAAATGCCTAGCACTTTTACCGTACCTCTGCTAAACCGTTCCTTCGTATTTTCCCGTTAGCTTAGGCGTGTGACCCATATGGGATCATATAATAAAGGCAATAAGTCCAAGACTTATAGATCATGAGCGGACTCTAGCAAGCCATCATGACCTCCAGCATTATATGACTTATGTCTGATCATTGACATACTCTTACTTTCTAGAGACAGTACCGAGATTACTGGACACAATTCCAACAATCTCCCACTTGTACTGGAATCTCTGTATTCATAATCCTTTTGTCTCAATATCTCGATTAGTCATAAGGCAAGATTAGTGTCATCCTTATAAAGCCTAATCTTGTTCATCGGACTCTGATTTGATACTGACAATCCAAACGACTCGGGACAGTCCGTTTGAGCATGGCCATGCATTTTCCAGTATTCAAATCTCCGATTGGCCTAGAGATATTCACTCCATTTATATTGGAGGGACAAATCCCGTCTTGTTCCATCACTGTAAACTACTCATTTCATAATACACCCAAACAAGGTCCTTATAACTATCGCTTAACGACAGCATTAGACAATGATCAAAGCGCATTAGTTCATGTGTAGTCACATGCATGCGAACTCAGGTCTAAGGACTATACTCTATAGTCGTAGTAAGAATCTCTTATGACACAGATATAAATATCCTGAAGAGTTCTTATAATCGGGTCATGTCCGGTCGTATGTACCCAACATACACCTATGTACTGACTTTGATGCCGCGCATCTATGACACACTTAGACTTTGTCATAAGTCACATACCAATCTAGTCTCACACGGTTGTTGGTGTTCCAATTTCAACAACCTTCGACTAGGGACAGGATGATATAAACCATCTATCAAATATAGGGTCTCATGATCAAGCTAAATGACTTTGATAACTCAAGATCAAGTCACTTACTTCGATGACCTATAAAATGGTTCATATCATTTTGGAACGATTATTTCATCACAGTTAAAATAATCTTGAAATAATAATTTCATTAAACATCTTGAATGTTTTACAAGAACATATCAAATAACTAAATAAAGCCCTTTAATAACTCCCACTGAAATTAAGACTGCATCTTAATTTCACTTATCCTATAGCAACAGTCCGCGACTCGTGCTTAGGCCTAAGGAGTGGCTTCGTTAATAGATTAGCAACGTTCTCATTCATTGAAACTTGCTGATCTACTTAACATCTCTGTCATTTATCTCACGGAATAGGTTATACCTACCCTCAAGGTGTTTGGACCTCTGATGTGCAGCTAGTCTCATCTATGCTGGGAATCACATCAAGTTCAGTGACGAACTCTTCTTTCCAAACAACCTCTTTCGCCGCTTTCCAAGCTGCGAAATGTTCAGCTTAAGTCATGGAGTCAGCAACAGTGCCTTGCACCGCCAGACAGACACAAGATATAACCGGACTGTGACCGGAAATCATCTTTGTCCGTTGGAAACTTGCCTTTCAGACTCTACCGACTCGTAGCACCTCACTTTCTCCGTAACTCAAGAATTTATCCTTAGTATTCCTCAAATACTTTAGGATATTCTTTACGGCAATCCAGTGATTCTTTACTGGATTTGACTGGTCTTTACTTGTCTTGCTTAACATTAAAGCAACATCAAACAAGTACGTTTCATGGCATACATGATAGATCCAATTGCCGACGCATATGGAATCTTATCCATGCATTTAAGCTCAGCAGTTATCGTAGGACACTGTGTCTTGCTTAACGTAATGCCATGTGACATTTGCATAAAACCCTTCTTGGAATGCTGAAAACGTGTAGGACTTTGTCGGGATAAGAATCCTGACTTTGTCCTACCAGCACTTTCGGATCTCTATCTTTAGATCCAAAATCCAAGAACATACGTGGCTTTACCCATGTCAATCATTAGAACCAACTCCCAAGCCAGTCCTTTACTGACTGCAGCATTGGGACGTCATTTTCGAGAATCAGTATGTCATCGACATACAATATGAGAAATGCAATATCGCTCCCACTAATCTATTAGTAAACACACAGTTCCGCTTCTTTCCTGTTCAAGTCAAAACCTTGACTACTTCAACAGAACGAAGATTCCAACTCCGATATGTTTGCTTCCATCCATGAATGGATCAATGAAGCTAATCTTACACATAGTGTAATTTTCGGAGTCCGGGCTCACTTTCGCTTCTTTGAATTTCGCAGATTCGTCGCTCTCAATGATCATCAGATCATGCGAACTTTCAATGATTATCAGGTTCAACTAATGACGAGAAATCACTCTCTGATTAGTAACTGATTCATTCATATCTGCGAACTTCAGGCTCCACAGGTGTAGATTCTACAGAAATCTGTAAATCCATCCGTTGCTCTCCCTCAACAGGTTGAGCAGCCACCTTTATTACTTTTACTCCCACTGTTCTTCTTGGAAAATAACTTCCCTTCTTAGAAAACAGAATGGACGTAAAAGTAACAAGCCTTGGTTTCCCTAGGACAACCAGCGAAGTAGCACAACTACAAATATTCAGTAAAGACGAATTTGGATCGATTCCAATCCACATTTACGTGGTGTCTTTCAACTGATATTGGTGGAACTATTTCAGCGTAAACTTAGATATTTCTAGAGCGTTATTCTTAAATAATATCATGGAAGATTCGTGTGACTCATCTTTAATCATTTCTAATAAGATCTGATTCTTTCTCACAGAAACACCTTCAGGTTTTCAGGAGAAATGAGCTGTGAAACGATTTCACACTCATTCAGATGATCACACAATCAATGACTTAAGTATTCTCACTAGTGATCTAATCCAGAGTCTTAATACTTCTGTCATTCAGATCCTATACTTCATTCTGGAACTCTTTCGACCATGTCAAAGAATTCCGACTTGTGTCTCATCAAATGAACACAGTCACACTCACTGAAGTAATCAGTAGAGACAATGAAGTACAGGAAATTTTCTCTGGCATTACTGCTCATTGGGCCACATACATGAGTATGTTCCAGGTCCAATTAAGCCTTTGGGCCTTTCTCTAGCTCGGCTAAGATAGGCCCTTTACCTTTTGGTCCAGTAAACAGAATTCAAGTCTCATAAGATATCTTATCAAATGAGCCCAACAGTCCATAACTATGGGATTTCTGAATCCGACTTACTCTATGTGACCAAGACTTTTATGCCAAGAAAAATCAGGTTTAATTCATCAGATTTAAACCAATTCGGTATTTATGTTACATTTAGGCACTCTTTGGTTTAAGATATAAAACCCATTCCTTGAATAGGGTGCTACAAATAATATTTCATTAAGATCAAAAGAACAAAACTTGTCTTTTATCAAAATGAAAAACATTCAAATTCTTACACGAAAATGAAAGACAATTCTGCTTAAAGCAGGTACATTGTAGCAATTACTTAATACAAAACCAAGCCTCAAAGGGATCTATAAGTGAAAACCCTACGGCTGAGGCAGCATCCCAAGCTCCTTCCAGACATGTAGTTTCACTTGCCCTTCCTTCAAAGTTCTACTGTTGCCCAGGCTCTGCATATTATAACAAATAGCAGTGCCACAACCAGTATCCAATACCTATAAGGTAGAACTTGAAGTAATAACATGAATACCTGAGGAAGTAGTCTCATACATCAACTTCAACTCCTCATCATCTTCCATGAATTTAATGCAATTTCTCTTCCAATGCCCAGTCTCTTTACAGTAGCAGCACTTACCAACGTAAGAGGTATCTGACTCGGGCTCAGAAGACACACGCTTGCCATGATTCAAAATCTGGACAACTTTTTCTTCACCCTTGTCAGCATTAGGTTTAGTAAACCTACCCTTCTCATTCATGAGATTGTACAGGGTACTCTTCACGTTTGGCTCAACTGTCTTGAGCATATCATGCAGTTCAGTCAGCGTCTTCGTTAAGCCTTTCTTGATATAGTTCCTTCTGAACTTATCATAGCTTGACGGCAGTGACTGCAGAATGATCTCAGTTGCCAATTCTTGGCTAACTGGATAATCCAGTTTCCTCAGGTTATCAATGTAACCCATCATTTTACTGACATGAGGACTCACTGGATGATCATTTGGTAGCTTGCAGTTAGTGAGAGACTTAACCAACCGGTATCTCTCCACTCTTATCTGCTCCTGAAATTTCAATTTCAGGCTGCTGATCATCTCTATTGGCGACTCCATGTTCTCATATTGCTTCCGCAAGTCTGAGTCCATGGTAGCCAATATCAGACCACGCACATCTACCGCATCATTATAATGCTTATTCCAAGCATCATATACTGCATGAGAAGCATTGGACCCGATCCTCACGGGGAGAGCTCTCTCAAGGACATAGTCCTTTCTCTCCTGTCTGAGAACTAGTCTCAGGTTCCGCGACCAAGTCAAGAAATTTGATCCGTTCAGCTTGTCCATCTTAAGGACAGACCGGATCGAGAAAGTGTTTTGATTGTTTGTGCTAGTCATAACTGAAAATTAAGATAAAAGGATTTTAGTTAATATGTTCAATATGATTAATCTCGCATTAAATTTAATATGATTAATCATGCATTATATTCAATAACATAAGTTACCCTCAATAGAATATAATGATTCCAAGATCCACATATAACTAAGATTAAAGTGGGCCACTGGCCGTCACCCAACTTTAGCTTATATCGGTAAGCCCTATATCGGCTAATTATATCCGTGATATAACTCTTGGTTGTGAATCTGGGCCCGAGGCCCAATTCACTCTGATGTCTCAAGGCCCGGGACTCCCGATGGCCTAGTCAAGAAAACCAGACTGTACAGTCATGTAATCATTAATGTCTGGGACTCCCAATGACATTTATGAATCACAAACCGTCTTATCCACGCAAAAGTAGACACCCTCACACTGTAAGGCCATGAATACAATTGAATGGGCTTCGACAGCTGACATAGACTGGACAAGACATCCAACGCTTGATATTATTTGAGGTTCGTAGGTTTATTAAAATTTCATTCCCAAAATAGAAGATTACTATTTCGGGAAACTTTCTATTTTTGGAAACCTACTATTTTTGGAAACTTTCTAAAATTGGAAACTTTCTAAAACCGGAAACTTTCTAACTTTAGAAATTTCTTTAAAATCCAAAACCCGCAAATCTAGAAACTTCTATTTCAAGAAACTTTCTAATTTCAAAATTTTGGAAACTTTATTAAATTTAAAATCGATTTTATAATTTTATAAAATAAATTTTAAATTAGTCTGAAGAAAAGACTCAAATAATTGGCCCAATTGTTTTAACTTCTTGGCCCGAGGCCCAAGAATTGGTCCATGTCCAAGACATGACCCAATTGTCCAATTAAATGACATAACCGGTCTCGTTCATTAAAATTGGTCTCAACCAAAATTAATTACTACGATGACCACAATTGTCAACCGGTTATTTACTAAACCGGATTTTCTCAATTTATTTGGTCCAACCAAATCAAATTAGAAAATCCTGGTTTAGGCACAAAATCCAATTTTTGACTTTGGATTTCTTATCACGGTTTAACCAGAACTTAATAAAATTATTAAATCTGTTTATTAAACCGTGACGATTTGATTATAATCAAGTTTTAAACCGAACCATAAAACGAACCGAACCGATTGATCACGTGAACCGATCACGACCTAGCCGTGTGTTCACGCGATCATGTCAGCCGCAAAACCTAGCACGCGAATCATGGGCCAGCCGCACGAACGGGATGGGACGAGATCCGAGATCAGTCCATCTCGATCATGATCCGCCCATGGCTCGATTCGGGACGGGACGGGACAGCTCACGCCGTGCGATCCAGCAGTCCATCTCGCGCGCATCATCACTTGATCGGTCGAGAAGGAACGGCATCGCAAGCGGGACGCAGGATGCGTGATCGGACGGTCGTGCGTCATGCGATCGCCGAGCGATCGAGACGCGGGACGACGCTGGACGATCGGGACGATGGCCGCGACGATCCGATCGCAATCGATGCTTTCGCACGATCCATGCCTTACGGTCGATCGATCCAGCTGCCGCGATCGGATGATCACGCGACACGATCCTTTAGCGATCGGTCCGTGCATCATCAAACCGACGCATACCAAATCATATAGTTTGGTCATGCGATTTTCTTTAGTTTGTTTAGGTTTCAATTCCTTGTTGCTTAAGTGATTTCTCTTATCAGTAGATTGATTCAAAACACTTTTAAACAAGAAAAACAATCCTAAACATGAATCTAAACAAGAAAAACCAGAACCAATAGCTCTGATACCACTGAAGGATCTTTTGGTGTTAATCCTGATTCAATTCATCAGATTAATAGATCCTAAACATGCCAGATCTAGGTTCTCTTGAATAGAAACAATATAGATCTCACCTTTTACCTGTTTATGCAGCGGAAGGAGATAGAACAGGTCAGAGATCAGCAGAACCACCAAGGGATGGATCCTCCAAAGGCTCACACACGCACGCTCGGGAATTGGCTGCTAGACCAGACAGAGAGGAGGCGAAGAGAGAGGCTGTGGGTGGCGCAAAATGAGCTGAAGAATTAGAGAGCTTTTAGGTCAAGTTTTATTCATTAAAACTCCCTTTGGTTATCATGGGCTTTTGGGCCCAATTCTCAGTTCTGATTAAATCCCTTGGATTTAATCAGGCTCTTTAGTCTCTCAAAGTACCGTAAATGCCTAGCACTTTTACCGTACCTCTGCTAAACCGTTCCTTCGTATTTTCCCGTTAGCTTAGGCGTGTGACCCATATGGGATCATATAATAAAGGCAATAAGTCCAAGACTTATAGATCATGAGCGGACTCTAGCAAGCCATCATGACCCCCAGCATTATATGACTTATGTCTGATCATTGACATACTCTTACTTTCTAGAGACAGTACCGAGATTACTGGACACAATTCCAACAGATAATTCAGAAGCAAGAGAAGTGTCTTCAAGCATGTATAGCTCATCTTTTGTCACACCTCTTCCAAGAAACCTACTAGTCTTAATATCCTGAAACACCACATCATTAGGGCTAAAAATAACATTGCAATCAAGGTCAGTAGCAACACGCTTAACAGATAATAAATTGGAAGTGAAACTAGGCATGTAGAATACTTTGGACTCTTTATCAAACAACTTAAGGTTTCCTATGCCCTTAACATGAACTCTATCTCCATTTGCAATAACAACATTTCCTAAGGCCGGTTTAACATTTCTGATCAAGTTAGAGTCACTAATCATATGATGTGAAGCTTCTGAATCAACAATTAAAGGCTTAGAACTAGTTGACGCATGAAGAGAGTTACCAAGTGCATTACCAGAGTTGTCTTTGAGGGCTTTGATGAGTGCATCAAGGTCTGATCTCCTGACCACATCATCATGAACCGCCATCAATGGGTTATGAGTTGAGACAACCATGGCTTTGCCCTCTCTATGACCAGCAGCAACACAAGCCCTTGAAGAACCGGGACCATCCTGCTCAGTTGCTCCATTGGAGTAGTGTGCTCTCTGCTCCCTGAAATAGTTGTTATTGTTGCTGCCATTGAAGTTCCTAGGCTTGAGATGGGGATAGAGAGTCCAACACTTGTTCCTGAGATGCCCTTTCATCTTGCAGTGATCACACACCACCACCTTTCCATCTTTCTGCTTGTACACACCTTTGTTTGCTGTGACAATCTCACCTTTTCCACCAAACAATCCAAAGGAACCATGCTCCTTTTGAATTTGTGAACATACATCATCCAATGACGGAAGTGTTTCTGACCTCAAGATGTGTTGAATAAGGCTGTGGTAAGAGGGATTCAGAGTGAGAAAGAGAGCAAAGACCTTGTCTTGCTCACGTCTCTCACTTAAGACCATAGGATCCACAGAACTTGGCCTCAACATTTCCAACTCAGCCCATAAGGACCTGAACTTGCCAAAATGAGCCTTGAACTCCATGTCTTCTTGCTGGAGGTTACTGAGAACAAGCTTGACTTCAAATACTCTGGTCAGATTAGACTTGTTGCCATAAACCTTCTCGAGTGTATCCCAAAGGTCTTTAGCAGTCTCACAATAAGAGTAGCCTTCCAAGATTGATGGTTCAAGAGAGCTTTGCAGAATGGAGAGCACATTCTGGTCTCCTTGAACTCATAGCTCTTCATCAACATGAACAACCTCTTCACTAGCTTCAGCACCAGCCTTAGCTCCTGCTTCAGCTCCAGCTTTAGCTCCAGCTTCAGCAACAGCCTTAATAATCTTCTGTGGAGCAGTATTGCTCATGACATGCTTCCACAATCCTCTGCCACCAAGGGCAGACTTGGCCATCCTAGCTCATACCAAATAGTTCGCCCCCTTTAGGGTCACTGGTATCAAGACTCTTGAGTTCTCCATGACTTAGACAGAAGGGAATATCAAGAAAGAAAAGTTTCAAAAGAATTCAGAGAGATTGGGACAGAACCGCTTGAGAAGAGAAACTTATAACCGAGTCCTTTTAGAACAAGAAATGAAGAGTGAGTGATTAGCGGAAGTGAGTATCAGGTACAGGAGCTTTTAAGCTCTGATACCATGTAAGAATTGTAAGAATATGAAGATTAACTTAGAGAGAAAAAAAAGAACAAGTAGAATTGCAAGAGAGAGATTGAGAAGTATGTGGGAAAGACTCCCTAAGTGTGTATTCTTAATTGTGTGGCTACAAGATTTAAATAGACAAGGGTTTACATTTCAAATGAGCTTTGGGGGGAAGTGAAAACATTTGAATTTGAATTAGGCTACTAAAGGAAGTCTAGACTAGTCTATTTAACTGTTCATCCACGTCCACAATTCTGAAGATGTTGTGTTGGTGTCTGTGTTGACAACACGCGTGACATCAACAATTCTGAACACTCTGTGTTGGTGTCTGTGTTGACAACACGCATCGCTTCTACAATCTTGAACATTCTGTGTTGGTGTCTGTGTTGACAACACACATAATGTTCAGACTTTTCATAATGTGTTCATCTCAATATGAACATCTTATGTCTTCATCTCAATACAAACCCCTTTAAAACGGTGGTCTATTTGAAAGTACAAGAGTAATGTCTAAGTGTCAAATCCCATCACGTTGTATTATCAATTGAATATCATAATTTACGTTACTAAATATTATCCACAGATTCTATTTTTAAGCAGGTTTTGACCAAGTCATCTAAACTACACACAGCCAACATGTTGCGACTCTGTTTCGAAAATCTTTCTCGCTATTTTGCTGTTAATATATATGGTTTAAGAGTTAAAATATTTACTCAGTATTCATAAAATTAATATTTATGAAAAAAATAAAACCCACAACCAAAAAAGGACGATTGTAGATACTGCAGCCATTAACACCTAACTTACCTTTGGAGTTTATCAGAATAAAAGGTCTCGAGATCTTTGTATCCATGTCTTGATCAAAGCTAATAATAGTCTTTGTAGAGTTTGAATAGAAAATGTGGGGTATTGTTGGAGTTTTATTTAAGTTATTTTAATTAAATAAATATTAATGAGAATTATTGTATCTTTATGAAAGGGCACCAATTGTTAGAGTTTTATTTAATTTATTTTAATTAAATAAATACTTATGTGAACCATTGTGTCTTTGTGTGAAAATGCATCTTTTGTTTAAGTTTTATTTAATATATTTTAATTAAATAAATACTTATATAAAAACATGTGAATCATTGTCACTTATGAAAAGGCACCTTTGTGAAAGGTCATCTTTGTGAAAGGTCACATTTGTGAAGGGACACATTTGTGAATGGACACATTTGTAAAAGGATGTCATTGTGAAATGACACATTGTTTGGAAACACCCTTTGGTGTATTATATAAACACCACCCTTCATGGTGGAGAAGATATAAAAAAAGATAATAAAACCAACACAACAATTCTCTTCTTCTTCTTCTTCAAATATTTTCTGAAAACACAAAGTATAGTTTGCAAGGTTCTTCGTAGGGTGCATAATACGAAGATCGATAGTTGTATCCTGCAAGATAGAAATCCAAGAAGCTACGAACACCGCGTAGGGAATAAATTCTGTCTTAGGAGATTGCTTTAGCAAGCCTCTATCATTCTACAATTTGTTCATACAACAAAGAACGAGTAACCAGAAAGTAAGTTTTATATTATTATTATTTACGTTTACATTCTCTCTTCTCTATCGTGTAAACGATCTTCTACCAAACCGATTGATTGATTTGTATTTATAATTTCAATAACAATTTTTTCTAAGACAGAATTTATTATTGAATACCCCACATTTGAATAGAAAATAAGTTTTATTTCTGAAAAATAGAATGTATATACATCGGAAAAGGTGTCTTTTGGACTTGAACCTTTCCTAGAGACACTTATCGGATTTACTTTATGAGTAATGAACTAAAGTCTTGAATTAACCATATTTTTATAGTAAACCGAGACAATAAGTGAATCATATTTATCATCATCACATTTCTTAGTTTATACTGTGTGTTCATTTTGGTCCTGAACATTTCCTGACTTCGTGAGAGCTCTAGAGAATTTAGCCATATCAATTCTCATAGGTGCGACCCGACACCACTCTCATATAGGTAACATTAATTAAGGATAATCCGTTTTATCCCACTTTTAGAAAAGATATTAATGTTATTAAGAATAAAGTATTCATCCCTTAATCATCAACGGAAACACATTTATACTTCATAGGAATGAGAAATGTGTATTTCTCCCTTGATTCTTCCTCAGCCAGTTTGCCTCTTGAACCTAAACCATGGGATCTCCAATGTTGCTAGGTAAGGTTTCCACCAAGTGGTGACTCATTGTGTTGGCTTTAAACCCATTCCCCTCGAAATGAATACAACTTGCTCTTTCGGTAGGCCTTTAGTCAAAGGATCAGCCAAGTTTTCCTTTGATCTAATATAATCCAATGTTATCACCCCATTGGAAAGTAATTGTCGTATTGTGGCATGTCTTCTTCTAATATGCCTTGATTTACCATTGTAAATTTTATTTTTCCCTCTATTTAAAGCAGCCATACTATCACAATGGATACATAATGCAGTTATTGGTTTTGGCCACAGCGGAATATCTTCAAAAAAATTTCTAAGCCATTCAGCTTCTTCTGCAGCTTCATCTAATGCGATAAATTCAGATTCCATGGTAGAACGTGCTATACACGTTTGGTTAGATGATTTCCAGGACACAGCACCACCACCAAGTGTAAACACATAACCACTTGTGGACTTACTGTCTGTACTTCCTGAAATCCAATTGGCATCACTAAATCCTTCTAAAACAGGAGGAAATTTTGTGAAATGTAGACCATAATTGATTGTATGCTTTAAGTATCTTAATACTCTAATTAAAGCATGCCAATGTTCTCCGTTTGGATTACTTGAGTATCGGCTTAACCGACTTAATGAGTAAGCCAAATCTGGTCTTGTACAATTTGTAATGTACATAAGGCTTCCAACTATTTGTGTGTACTCTAACTGTGATACACTTTCACCATTATTCTTTGAAAGCTTACACGTTGGATCAAACGGATTAACGACTGGTCTATCATTATAGTGACCAAATTTCTTTAAGACTTTTTCTACATAATGAGATTGAGTAAGTGTATAACCATCTTTCTCTCGTTTAATTCTTATTCCAAGAATTACATCTGCCAATCCCATATCTTTCATTTCAAAATTGTCACTCAACATTCTTTTTGTGGCATTGATAATGTTTCTACTTGTTCCCATTATCAACATATCATCCACATATAGACACACAATGATCATATCATTTTTAGTTTTCTTAATGTAAACACACTTGTCACATTCATTAATGGTAAAACCATACGACTTCATTGTATTATCAAAATTTTCATGCCATTGTTTTGGCGCTTGCTTCAGCCCATACAAGGACTTTATAAGTCTACAAACTTTATTTTCTTTACCTTTGACTATAAAGCCTTCAGGTTGTTCCATATATATTTCTTCATCAAGTTCACCATTTAAGAATGTTGTTTTAACATCCATTTGATGAATTTCTAGATCATATATGGCAGCAATTGCAATTAGCAATCTAATAGAAGTAATTCTTGTGACTGGAGAATATGTGTCAAAGAAATCTAGACCTTCTTTTTGACGATATCCCTTCGCCACTAATCTAGCCTTATATCTTTCAATTGTTCCATCTGGCCTTAGCTTCTTTGTGAATATCCATTTATGTCCAATTGGTTTATTTCCAGGTGGTAAATCAACCAATTCCCAAGTATGGTTATTCATAATGGATTCAACTTCACTTTGAATTGCCTCTTTCCAATAAGGTGCTTCTGATGATTCAATTGCAGCCTTATATGTTTGTGGTTCATATTCACTCAGATACGTCATAAAATCAGTACCAAAGTCTTTAGGAATCCTTGCCCTCTTACTTCTTCTTGGTTCATTTAACTCTACTTGAACTTTTGAGGCAATTCTATCATCATCATGTACTCGTTTGTTACTTGTACATTTTGGCTCTTTGTATGGAAATATATCTTCAAAGAACTCAGCCTCATTCGATTCAATAATTGTATCTACTTTTACATCACTATTTTCAGATTTATAAACCAAAAATCTGTATGCAGCACTATTTTCTGCAGGACCGATGTATATACAATCTACTGTTTTTGGTCCTACAACAGTTCTCTTAGGAAGAGGTATTTGAACCTTCGCAAGGCAACCTCACACTTTCATATTTTTATATGAAGGAGTCCTACATTTCCACATTTCATATGGGGTTTTATCACTACTTTTAGTAGGGATTTTATTCAAGATTGAATTTGCAGTGAGAAGCGCTTCACCCCATAAATTATGTGGTGCACCAGAATTGTTTAACATGGAATTCATCATTTCTTTAAGCGTTCTATTTTTCCTTTCAGCTACTCCATTTTGCATTGGAGTATAAGGTGATGTAGTTTGATGAACAATTCCATGTGTAGAACAAAAATCTGAGAATTCTTTTGATATATATTCTCCACCACGATCACTTCTGAGAATTTTAATTTTCTTATCTAATTGATTTTCTACTTCTGCTTTGAATTTCTTAAACATATCCAAAGCCTCATCTTTAGTATAGATCAAATAGATATGACAGAACTTACTGCAATCATCGATGAAAGATATATAATAATTCTTTCTTCCACGACTTGGAATTGATTGAAAATCACATAAATCACTATGTATCAATCCAAGTACTTCATTTGACTTTTCAACTGATTTGTAAGGATGTCTTGCATATTTTGATTCTATGCAAACTTCACATTTTCTTCTATTCATATTATTAAGACTTTGTTTTGGTAACAATCCTAAATTCATTATTTTATATAAAGAACGATAGTTGACATGTCCCATTCTTGCATGCCATAAATCACTTGAGTCAAGCAAATAAACAGAAGCAGAGCTATTGTCTGCAATTTTATTAATGATAGGTTCAACATTCAGTTTAAAAAGACCATCGCTAAGATAGCCTTTTCCTACATACATCCCACCTTTAGTGAGTACAAATTTATCAGACTCAAACACAAGCTTGAAACCTTTGTTGCTAAGAAGAGAACCAGAAATCAGATTCTTACGAATCTCAGGTACATGAAGTACGTTTGTATGTGCAAGTTCTTTTCCAGAAGTGAGTTTTAAGACCACTTTGCCTCTCCCTTCAATTGGTGCAGTGCTAGCATTTCCCATGTAGAGATTTTCTCCACCAGAACCTTGCACATATTGAGAGAACATATTTATATCAGAACAAACATGTCTTGTTGCACCAGTGTCAACCCACCAATCATTGGAGTTTAATATAAGATTTGCCTCTGAAACAACAGCAACAAACTGTTTTCCAGCAATGTTAACATTGTTGGCTTCTCCTAAATTTCCTTCCTTTTTGTGACGGCAATCCTTGGCTCTATGTCCAGGCTTTCCACATACCCAACAAGCACTTTGTGGTTTCTTCTTGAATTCAACCCCCTTTGCAGAGTTAAATGGTTTCTTAAACTTGTTGTTTTTCTTAAAACCCTTGAATTTGGAAGTTTTTCCCTCAATTACATTGGCCCTTGCTACCATGGAAGAAAATTCAGACTTCTCATTTTTACGATTTTCTTCTTCGACACGAAGCTTTAAAATTAATTGCTCGAGACTCATGTCTTCATGTATATGCTTCAAATAAATCTTGAAGTCTTTCCAAGTTGGAGGAAACTTTTCAATAATAGAAGCAACTAGAAAAGTTTCATTCAGCCCCATACCTTCATCCTTTAGTTCATGAACTATAATTTGAATTTCTTCCACTTGTTTCACCACGGAGTTGGTGTCACTCATCTTAAAATTCAAAAACTTTCCCACAATAAATTTCTTAGCGCTTGCCACTTCAGACTTGTACTTCTTATCCAATGACTCCCATAATTCTTTCGGAGATATGAATGTTTGATAAACATCATAGAGAGAATCATCCAAAGCATTCAGAATATAATTCTTGCACAAAAACTCATTTTGTGTCCATTTCTCCGATGCTTTAATGATGTCATCCGGAATGTCACCTTCAACAGGTAATTCTGGTCCATTTGAAGTCAAGCATTGTGCTAGATTCAATGTTGTGAGATAAAACAACATCTTTTGTTGCCATCTTTTGAAATCCACTCCTTTGAATACAAAAGGTTTCTCAATGTGATTTTTCACAATTGCAGCAGATTGATCCATCTATCAATTTCAATAATAAATTCTGTCTTAGATTGTTATTGAAATTATAAATGCAAATCAATCAATCGGTTTGGTAGAAGATCGTTTACACGATAGAGAAGAGAGAATGTAAACGTAAATAATAATAATATAAAACTTACTTTCTGGTTACTCGTTCTTTGTTGTATGAACAAATTGTAGAATGATAGAGGCTTGCTAAAGCAATCTCCTAAGACAGAATTTATTCCCTACGCGGTGTTCGTAGCTTCTTGGATTTCTATCTTGCAGGATACAACTATCGATCTTCGTATTATGCACCCTACGAAGAACCTTGCAAACTATACTTTGTGTTTTCAGAAAATATTTGAAGAAGAAGAAGAAGAGAATTGTTGTGTTGGTTTTATTATCTTTTTTTATATCTTCTCCACCATGAAGGGTGGTGTTTATATAATACACCAAAGGGTGTTTCCAAACAATGTGTCATTTCACAATGACATCCTTTTACAAATGTGTCCATTCACAAATGTGTCCCTTCACAAATGTGACCTTTCACAAAGATGACCTTTCATAAAAGTGTCTTTTCATAAGTGACAATGATTCACATGTTTTTATATAAGTATTTATTTAATTAAAATATATTAAATAAAACTTAAACAAAAGATGCATTTTCACACAAAGACACAATGGTTCACATAAGTATTTATTTAATTAAAATAAATTAAATAAAACTCTAACAATTGGTGCCCTTTCATAAAGATACAATAATTCTCATTAATATTTATTTAATTAAAATAACTTAAATAAAACTCCAACAGTCTTCTGGAGGTTGGCAGTGAATCCGAGACCGAAGATTCAAACCATCAAGAACAACCAGAAGAGATAAACGGAACACACACATTTCCCATCAACTGAGAGAGTCTTCACTTGAACTTGAGATGTAGAGATTTGCCGACATTCAACATAGAGGGTACCACACTAGGGATGATTCTGCAGCCAAACGGGACTAGAGTTCATCCACTACCAGAGTCTAATGGAGCTATTAAACTTACTGACAGTCATCCTCTTCGGAATGGTTCATCTAAAGTTCACAACGGAATGGAAGACAAGGCAGAATCTTTGGAATCAAGAAATGTAACCAACTTGTAGAAGTCACAGAAGCAGTCTAAACTTGTCTTATCAACTGGACATGAGGTAATGTTGTAGCGATTTAGCAGAGAAAAACTATACTCTTCAATTAGTGATTCAAAATTTTGGCTACTTTGGTCTCATGCTTGAGAGAAGTAGTAACAATTCTCCATAACTTTTCCAGTATACAAAAAACAATTTTAGAGATTTCAGAAATAATATTAGAATCATAAATAAACAAATAAGGGAAATAGTAACTTCAAAGAAACCTCAGAAAAACACAAAAATACAAAGAAACTTCAAATTGTAACTTCTGTTTGGAAGAAGTAAACACTTACATAATAAGTTACACATCCACTACAAACTTTGAACAATCAATTACTGGAACAAAGATCATCTGATTAAGTTCTGTCTGGAAGAAGTAAACACTTATATGAGCTTCACATCCTCTTCATAGTTTGGAAAAGTGTAAACTCTAGACTCTCCAACTACTGGAACTTCAAGTCCTACTCTTGTTATCATGTTCTTCTCGAGATTATAGTAAGAGATGAATAAAGGATATTGTGTATAGCTTGGGTACAACACAATTTCTCCACTACCAGTAATTCCAGCAATTTTTCGACAAACCGGCAATGAACGGGGCACTTTGTAGGTATGCTTCGACCATATATGTTTCTCGGCATCCTCTAAAACCAATAACGCAAAAGGATCACGGTAGATATTGCAGCCAACACCTAATTTACAATTAACCCCTAATTTACCTTTGTAGTTTATCAGAATAAAAGGTCCTGAGATCTTTGTAGCCGAGTCTTTATAAAAGTTAATAAAACTGAATTTCTCAGACCTAACATCAAAGGAAACAATGGTATGTTTTTTGTTCTGTATCATTGTTAGATAGTACAAAACACCATTACAAAAAAGTATATGATCAGTCATCAAACCCCTTTAAACGGTGGTCTATTTGAAAGTACAAGAGTAATGTCTAAGTGTCAAATCCCATCACGTTGTATTATCAAATGAATGTCCTAATTTACGTTACTAAATATTATCCACAGATTCTATTTTTTAAGCAGGTTTTGACCAAGTCATCTAAACTACATAGCCAACATGTTGCAACTCTGTTTCGAAAATCTTTCTCGCTATTTTGCTGTTAATATATATGGTTTAAGAGTTAAAATATTTACTCAGTATTCATAAAATTAATATTTAATATTTATGAAAAAAATAAAACCCACAACCAAAAAAGGACGATTGTAGATACTGCAGCCATTAACACCTAACTTACCTTTGGAGTTTATCAGAATAAAAGGTCTCGAGATCTTTGTATCCATGTCTTGATCCGAGACCGAAGATTCAAACCATCAAGAACAACCAGAAGAGATAAATGGAAAACACACATTTCCCATCAACGGAGAGAGTCTTCACTTGAACTTGCGATGTAGAGATTTGACGACATTCAACATAGAAGGTACCACACTAGGGATGATTCTGCAGCCAAACGGGACTAGAGTTCATCCACTACCAGAGTCTAATAGAGCTATTAAACTTACTGACAGTCATCCTCTTCGGAATGGTTCATCTAAAGTTCACAACGGAATGGAAGAAAAGGCAGAATCTTTGGAATCAAGAAATGTAACCAATTTGTAGAAGTCACAGAAGCAGTCTAAACTTGTCTTATCAACTGGACATGAGGTAATGTTGTAGCGATTTAGCAGAGAAAAACCATAACTCTTCAATTAGTGATTCAAAATTTTGGCTACTTTGGTCTCATGCTTGAGAGTAGTAACAATTCTCCATAACTTTTCCAGTATACAAAAAACAATTTTAGAGATTTCAGAAATAATATTAGAATCATAAATAAACAAATAAGGGAAATAGTAACTTCAAAGAAACCTCAGAAAAACACAAAAATACAAAGAAACTTCAAATTGTAACTTCTGTTTGGAAGAAGTAAACACTTACATAATAAGTTACACATCCACTACAAACTTTGAACAATCAATTACTGGAACAAAGATCATCTGATTAAGTTCTGTCTGGAAGAAGTAAACACTTACATGAGCTTCACATCCTCTTCATAGTTTGCAAAAGTGTAAATTTCACAGTAGTTGGACTCTTCAACTACTGGAACTTTAAGGCTTACTCTTGTTATAATGTTCTTCTCGCGATTATAGTAAGAGATGAAGAGAGGATCTTGTGTATAGATTGGGTACATTTCTCTATAGATTGGGTACAACAAAATTTCTCCACTACCTATCATTCCAGCCATTCCACTCGGCAATGTATGGGGCTTTCTGTAGATATGTTTCGACCATATATGTTTCTCGGCATCTTCTAAAACCCACAATGCAGAAGGAGGAGAGAAGCATCCTCTAGAAAGTAAATTACCATCAACCCCTAGTTTACCTTTGTAGTTTATCAGAATACAAGGTTTCGAGATATTTGTTGCCAACTCCTGATCAACATTAATAAAACTGAATTTCTCAGACCTAACATCAAATAAAACAATGGTATGTTTTTTGTTATGTATCATTGCTGGATAGTACACAACACCATTGATGCATATTCCATTATCGTTTTGAGGGTAATGAAATGCAGAACATTGGATCTTCCTCCATAAGAGATTTCTTTTTCCTGATCCTAATGTCAGAACATGATACTTAGCGTACCAGTTGTCTGGCTTGCTACAAAACCAGGTAATACGCAAGACCTTGAACTGATTATCGACTGGATCATACCCTAAAGAATATTCTGCTTTTCCTTCGATCCACCCTTCTATTCCCTCTGTTGTCACTTTGGGTGTGGTTACATACTCTCCTGTTATGGGATTAGTGATCACAGCCCATGAATGATTGTTTCCAATATGCTGACTACAGACCAATCCTCCAACAGGGCGATATAACTTACAGAAATCTTTGCGGAGATACGTCTGATGATGTGTGGGTACAAGGGACGAATCCTTATCCGGATTTTCAGGTTGAGGTGAAGAGTAGAAGAACAACTTTGACCCATCATGGAAGGCGAAAAGGAGTCTTGGTGTAGGCTGGGACTTGATCGGGAACAACTGGTTGTAATTTGGAAATCGAATTATGGACGACCATAGCTTAGATACGCAACGACACTGAGCTTTAGACTTCACCGACAATCTTGACAAGATGTTGATGAACAGATCAAAGGGAATCGGATCAAAGTAAGATCGTTTGTTCTGCTTCTGCTTTGTCATGGTGGAGAAACCCTAGGTTTTGAACAGAAGCGGCTCTTGTGTGAAGTCGTACCATTTATATCTTATCCTTCAAGCTAGGTTTCATGAGTTGGGCTTTGTTAGGGCAATATACAAACTGTACGGCCCATTATGGCTAGCTGACAATAATCTGTCAACAACTAAACTCATATATTCACATATGCATAATTCTGGATTCCGACACATCCACATTAATTACTACAACAAGCTCAAAACAATCAATTAATGGAACACACAGACCGTCGTCTTAGACATGCAGTAATGCTGTCCGCCAGTTCATTAACTCTTTAGTGAATGAAAACTAAATCACAAACTTGTTTTGGATAAGAATCTACAAAGCACTAGAACGCCCTTGTTATGTCTTATTAGATTATATTGTGAAAATCTAAAAAACAAAGTATTTTAGATTTGAGATTTCGGTATCAATCTATTGACCTAAAAAATAATATTTCTTGATAAAGAAGCTATTTATAAATCACATTTTTTTTTTTGGTAAAAATGTTAAGACTTTATTACCATTTTTGAATTTTTGACAGAATTACAAAGAAAACAAAGAAGGCAGACAAACCGAAAAAAAGAGCTACAAATAACTAAACCAACAAGAACACGACAGAGGCAACATCTTAGAATAAGGCCCGAGATAAAGGCTAAGACCAAAACAGATCTAGACAAGGGCGAAACAATCAACGTCTAGACGTCGACCATCCCATTTTTGCCATAGTTCATAAGAATTAGAATTCACATCATTGTTGCCACGAGCAACCTCCACGGCCAGCTCTCAAACCGCAAGAAAGGTGCCTACAGCTTCTCCACGAACTAACGGGATCTCCGGATTCCGTAACGGACTATCCTGCAGCTGTCGACAAGGGAGCCCTAGTGGGCCATCAAGGAGTCACCCCCAACTACCATTCCCGATCGAAAACCTCTGAAGAACCAGCCCCCACAACTACAAAATAGCGGGTACAACAAACCGCCGCCTCAACATCCCAAATCTGGATCCGTCCCACAATCGTCACCGGTTTAATCCCGGAGCTATCCCAAGACACAAACCTAAACCAATCACACGTCCGCCGCACGTTGTTGGAGAACATACCCGAACAGGAAACCCTAGCCACATCGATGGACCACGGTGCCGGAGCCACACCACCGAAGCTTGGAAACTACCGCCGAGCCAACCGAGACCACCGCAGAGAAACAATAACCGAGGGACCACTCTTGCCGGAGAAACGAGAGCCACCTCGAAGAGGCCTGCCACCAAAACAGATCCACAGTCCGTCACACGAACCCGGACAAATACCCGTCCTCAAGGTATAATCGCCGTCGCCGAGATCTGAATAAGAAGGATCCGCTTTAGCCTCCCTCCATCGCTGAGAAAAAGGAACCAAGACGAGGAGAAACCTTGCCGGATAAAGGGCGAAACCACCCATCACCGCCAACGCCGTCGAGCACGCCTAGCCGCAAGAGAGGTCACGCCTAGCCGCAAGAGAGGTCACGCCGAGGTTACCGCCGGAGGGAAAAATGCCGGTGTAAGACGGACGAGAGGAACTCAGAAGAGGACAGGCGGTAGAGGCGGAGACAATAACCACAGAGACGTGGAGCATCTCACCTTCACCGCAGACACCGCGACACCGCAGTGGCTGCGCCACCAAAACCAAAGGACTCCGCCAAGGACCAACCGCCGCATCACGCCGACACCGCCGGAAAACCAAAACAAAAAGGAGGAAAACACAAAGCGAGAACAGAAGAAGAAAGAGCGGTCCGGCGCCGGTGCTAGGGAAGCCACCGGCGCCGGAAATCAAGTAGATCTGAGAAAAAAGTCTCTGGCGGCGCGAAGGAAGAAGAGAGGGGGGAGAGAGAGAGAAATTAGGTTAGCCTTTTTTTAAAACGGTGTAGTTTGAAGATGCAGCTGAGTCACTTCATGTATCAGTCAAGAAGTAGCTCAAGGAGTGACACAGACGGGAAACGTTTGAAGAGCAAGCGAGGACGTAGCGGATTAACTTAACCCGCGAGCTGGAGCTGAGGTGGACTACCCAAGATGTGTGGCGAGCTGGACATATATCTTGGAAGATATTCAAGACAAATATTCAATACGGATTAGAAGAATCTCCTAAGATCCTAAAGTTGTTAGGGTTGTTAGGATTCTATGAAGATGTCGTAAGAGATAAGGTTTATCTCTTAAGTGTTTTCGAGCTAACTAGGTTAGCGATCCCATTGTGTATAAATGGGAGAGTTTGCGCCGTGTATAGGGCAAGCTTTTAAAAGAGAGAGAATTTGTGAGAACTCAAGTGATCAAGTATAGATCATTGAGTTTGAGAGATTAGATCGAGCGATAGTGTTCTTGTAAGATCATATTGTCAATCTAATAAAGCGCAAGTTTTCAGAATCGTTCTGTGTTGTGTTACATCTTTCTGAAAACCACATAGCCTTACATTTTAATTTGGTATAAGAGCTACCACTCGTAGCTATCTATTCGGGTGAGATCCCGAGGAGAAAGATGGAAGGCTATCAAGAACTCTTGAACAACACAAGAATCATTCTTGATGCTGGAAACTATGGGCTTTGGAAGTCAAGGATGAGGTCACAGATCAGGGGAATCAATCCATTAGCATGGAAGGCAGTGATGGGGACTTGGAAGGAGCCCATGATCAAAGACGAAAAAGGCGTAGAAACACCTAAACCAGAAGAGAGTTGGACGGAAGAAGAAATAAAGAGATCCAAATACAACTCCAAGGCTCTGAGTGCAATTCATTGCAGTGTCTCCAAAAAGACTTTTGAGTTAATTCAAGGCTGTGAAACCGCAAAAGATGCATGGGACATTCTACAAACACACTTTGAAGGAACTCAAAAGGTGCAGAACTCAAGGAAAGATCTTCTTGCCTCACGGTTTGAAAATCTGAAGATGGATGAGCATGAGTCTATTGCTGATTTCAGTGCTAAGCTGAGCTCACTAGCTCAAGAAGCTACAACCCTTGGGAAGAAATACAAGGACAAGAAACTTGTCAAAAAGTTTCTAAGGTGTCTTCCAGAAAAATACATGCCATACAAATCAGCTCTAAGCGTTTCTCAAAACACAGAAGAACTTACCTTCGGAGAAGTAGTAGGTATGTTGCAAGCTCATGAATTGGAACTAGAAGGGATTAAGAAACCACACAGCTTAGCTCTGACGGTGAATGAAACAAGCAAATTGAAGGAATGTTTAGTCAATCCTGATTCAATTCCAGATTCAGATCATCCTAAACATGCGGATCTAGGTTCTTCTCGAATAGAAACAATTGATGATCTCACCTTATACCTGTTTATTGCAGCGGAAAGGGATGGTATGTCAGAGATCAAAGAGCCACCGAGAGATAACTCCTCCAGAGGTTCACACACGCACACCGAGCAGGAAGAGGCTGCTAGGCCAGTAGGGAATCGGCGCAGAGAGAGAGAGGAGGCTCGCGGCTAGGGCTTGTTTTCGACCTGAACTCGTCTTAAGTTTATATAACTCGTTCAGTTCGTTTTGGGCCATTTGGCCCAAAGGCCAATTATCTCCGAGGCGTTCGCGCACTGTGTCGATCGACACTCCTTGTGTATCGATCGACACACAGTGGCCAAACCCAATTATTCTCTCTAAGTACAGTAAATGCCTAGCACTTTTACCGTACTTCTGCTACACCGTTCCTACACATTTTCCTGTTAGCTTAGGCGTGTGACCCATATGGGATCATACAATAAAGGCAATAAGTCCAAGACTTATAGATCATGAGCGGACTCTAGCAAGCCATCATGACCCCCAGTATTATATGACTTATGTCTGATCATTGACATACTCTTACTTTCTAGAGACAGTACCGAGATTACTGGACACAATTCCAACAATCTCCCACTTGTACTGGAATCTCTGTATTCATAATCCTTTTGTCACAATATCTCGATTAGTCATAAGGCAAGATTGGTGTCATCCTTATAAATCCTAATCTTGTTCATCGGACTCTGATTCGATACTGACAATCCAAACGACTCGGGACAGTCCGTTTGAGCATGGCCATGCATTTTCCAGTATTCAAATCTCCGATTGGCCTAGAGATATTCACTCCATTTATATTGGAGGGACAAATCCCGTCTTGTTCCATCACTGTAAACTACTCATTTTACAATGTACCCAAACAAGGTCCTTATAACTATCGCAGAACGATAGCGTTAGACAATGATCAAAGTACATCAGTCCATGTGCAGTCACATGCATGCGAACTCAGGTCTAAGGACTATACTCTATAGTCGTAGTAAGAATCTCTTATGACACAGATATAAATATCCTGAAGAGTTCTTATAAGCGGGTCTTGTCCGGTCGTATGTTCCCCAACATACACCTATGTACTGACTTTGATGCCGCGCATCTATGACACACTGAGACTTTGTCATAAGTCACGTACCAATCCAGTCTCACACGGTTGTTGGTGTTCCAATTTCAACAACCTTCGACTAGGGACATAATGATATAAGTCATTTATCAAATATAGGGTCTCATGATCAAGCTAAATGACTTTGATAACTCAAGATCAAGTCATTTACTTCGATGACCTATAAAATGGTTTATATCACTTTGGAACGATTATTTCATCACAGTTAAAATAATCTTGAAATAATAATTTCATTAAACATCTTAAATGTTATTTCAAGAACATGTCCAATAACTAAATAAAGCCCTTTAATAACTCCCACTGAAATTAAGACTACATCTTAATTTCACTTATCCTACAGCAACAGTCCGCGACTCGTGCTTAGGCCTAAGGAGTGGCTTCGTTAATAGATTAGCAACGTTCTCATTCGTTGAAACTTGCTGATCTACTTAACATCTCTGTCATTTATCTCACGGAATAGGTTATACATATCCTCAAGGTGTTTGGACCTCTGATGTGCAGCTAGTCTCATCTATGCTGTAAATCACATCAAGTTCAGTGACGAACTCTTCTTTCCAAAAAACCTCTTTCGCCACTTCCCAAGCTGCGAAATGTTCAGCTTAAGTCATTGAGTCAGCAACAGTGCCTTGCACCGCCAGATAGACACAAGATATAACCGGACTGTGATCGGAAATCATCTTTGTCTATTGGAAACTTGCCTTTCAGACTCTATCGACTTATAGCACCTCACTTTCTCCGTAAATCAAGAACTTATCCTTAGTATTCCTCAAATACTTTAGGACATACTTTAGGAAACTTGATTCTTTGCTGGATTTGACTGGTCTTTATTTGTCTTGCTTAACATTAAAGCAACATCAAACAAGTATGTTTCATGGCATACATGATAGATCCAATTGCCGACGCATATGGAATCTCATCCATGCATTTAAGCTCAGCAGTTATCGTAGGATACTGTATCTTGCTTAACTTAATGCCATGTGACATTGGCATAAAACCCTTCTTGGATTGCTCAAAACGTGTAGGACTTTGTCAATTTAAGAATCCTGACTTTGTCCTACCAGCTCTTTTGGATCTCTATCTTTAGATCCAAAATCCAAGAACTACGTGGCCTTACCCATGTCAATCATTAAACCAACTCCCAAGCTAGTCCTTTACCGACTACAGCGTTGGGACGTTATATCCGAGAATCAGTATGTCATCGACATACACTTTGAGAAATGCAATATTGCTCCCACTTATCTATTAGTAAACGCACAGTTCCATTTCGTTCCTGCTTAAGTCAAAACCTTGACTACTTCAACAGAACGAAGATTCCAACTCCGATATGTTTGCTTCCATCCATGAATGGATCGATGAAGCCAACTTACACAAAATGTAATTCTTCGGAGTCTGGGCTCACTTTCGCTTCCTTGAATTTCGCAGATTCGTCGCTTTCAATGATCATCAGATCATGCGAACATTCAATGATCATCAGGCTGAACTAATGACGAGAATTCACTCTCGGATTAGTGACTGATTCTTTCATATCTGCGAACTTCAGGCTCCACAGGTGTAGATTCTACAGAAATCTGTAAATCCTTCCGCTGCTCTCCCTCAATAGGTAAAGCAGCCTCCTGTATTTCTCGAATTTCTTCGAGTTATACTTTTACTCCCACTGTTCTTCTTGGAAAATAACTTCCCTTCTTATCAAACAGAATGGACGTAAAAGTAACAAGCCTTGGTTTCCTTCGGACAAGACTTCACAGGTGTAGATTCTACAGAAATCTGTAAATCCTTCCGCTGCTCTCCCTCAACAGGTTGAGCAGCCTCCTGTATTTCTCGAATTTCTTCGAGTTATACTTTTACTCCCACTGTTCTTCTTGGAAAATAACTTCCCTTCTTAGAAAACAGATTGGACGTAAAAGTAACAAGCCTTAGTTTCTCTAGGACAACCAGCGAAGTAGCACAACTACAAATACTCAGTAAAGACAAATTTGGATCGATTCCAATCCACATTTACGTGGTGTCTTTCAACTGATATTGGTGGAACTTTTAGCGTAAACTTAGATATTTCTAGAGCGTTATTCTTAAAATATCATGGAAGATTCGTGTGATTCATCTTTAATCATTTCTAATAAGATCTGATTCTTTCTCACAGAAACACCTTCAGGTTTTCAGGAGAAATGAGCTGTGAAACGATTTCACACTCATTCAGATGATCACATAATCAACGACTTAAGTATTCTCACTCGTGATTTTAATCCAGAGTCTTAATACTTTTGTCATTCAGATCCTATACTTCATTCTGGAACTCTTTCGACCATGTCAAAGAATTCCGACTTGTGTCTTATCAAATGAACACAGTCACACTCACTGAAGTAATCAGTAGAGACAATGAAGTACAGGAGATTTTCTCTGGCATTACTGCTCATTGGGCCACATACATGAGTATGTTCCAGGTCCAATAAGCCTTTGGGCTTTTCTCTAGCTCGGCTAAGATAGGCCCTTTACCTTTTGGTCTAGTAAACAGAATTCAAGTCTCATAAGATATTTTATCAAATGAGCCCAACAGTCCATGACTATGGGATTTCTGAATCCGACTTACTCTATGTGACCAAGACATTTATGCCAAGGAGAATCAGGTTTAATTCATCAGATTTAAACCAATTCGGTATTTATGTTACATTTAGGCACTCTTTGGTTTAAGATATAAAACGCATTCCATGAATAGGGTGCTACAATTAATATTTCATTAAGATCAAAAGAACAATACTTGTCTTTTATCAAAATGAAAAACATTCAAATTCTTACAAGAAAATGAAAGACAACTCTGCTTAAAGCAGGTTCATTGTAGCAATTACTTAATACAAAAACAAGCCTAAAAGGGATCTATAAGTGAAAATCCTACGGCTGAGGCAGCATCCCAAGCTCCTTCCAGGCATGTAGTTTCACTTGCCCTTCCTTCAAGGTTCTACTGTTGCCCAGGCTCTGCATATTATATCAAATATCAGTGCCACAACCAGTATCCAATACCTATAAGGTAGAACTTGAAGTAATAACATGAATACCTGAGGAAGTAGTCGCATACATCAACTTCAACTCCTCATCATCTTCCATGAATTTAATGCAATCTCTCTTCCAATGCCCTGTCTCCTTACAGTAGCAGCACTTACCAACGTAAGAGGTATCTGACTCGGGCTCAGAAGACACACGCTTGCCATGATTCAAAATCTGGACAACTTTGTCTTCACCCTTGTCAGCATTAGGTTTAGTAAACCTACCCTTCTCATTCATGAGATTGTACAGGGTACTCTTCACGTTTGGCTCAACTGTCTTGAGCATATCATGCAGTTCAGTCAGCGTCTTCGTTAAGCCTTTCTTGATATAGTTCCTTCTGAACTTATCATAGCTTGACGGCAGTGACTGCAGAATGATCTCAGTTGCCAATTCTTGGCTAACTGGATAATCCAGTTTCCTCAGGTTATCAATGTAACCCATCATTTTACTGACATGAGGACTCACTGGATGATCATTTGGTAGCTTGCAGTTAGTGAGAGACTTAACCAACTGGTATCTCTCCACCCTTATCTGCTCCTGAAATTTCAATTTCAGGCTGCTGATCATCTCTATTGGCGACTCCATGTTCTCATATTGCTTCCGCAAATCTGAGTCCATGGTAGCCAATATCAGACCACGCACATCTACCGCATCATTATAATGCTTAATCCAAGCATCATATACTGCATGAGAAGCATTGGACCCGATCCTCAAGGGGAGAGCTCTCTCAAGGACATAGTCCTTTCTCTCCTGTCTGAGGACTAACCTCAGGTTCCGCGACCAAGTCAAGAAATTTGATCCGTTCAGCTTGTCCATCTTAAGGACAGACCGGATCGAGAAAGTGTTTTGATTGTTTGTGCTAGTCATAACTGAAAATTAAGATAAAAGGATTTTAGTTAATATGTTCAATATGATTAATCTCGTATTAAATTTAATATGATTAATCACGCATTATATTCAATAACATAAGTTACCCTCAATAGAATATAATGATTCCAAGATCCACATATAACTAAGATTAAAGTGGGCCACTGGCCGTCACCCAATCCTTAGCTTATATCGGTAAGCCCTATGTCGGCTAATTATATCCGTGATATAACTCTTGGTTGTGAATCTGGGCCCGAGGCCCAATTCACTCTGATGTCTCAAGGCCCGGGACTCCCGATGGCCCAGTCAATAAAACCAGACTATACAGTCATGTAATCATTAATGTCTGGGACTCCCAATGACATTTATGAATCACAAACCGTCTTATCCACGCAAAAGCAGACACCCTCACACTGTAAGGCCATGAATACAATTGAATGGGCTTCGACAGCTGACATAGAATGGACAAGACATCCAACGCTTGATATTGTTTGAGGTTCGTAGGTTTATTTAAAAAATTCATTCCCAAAATAGAAGATTACTATTTCGGGAAACTTTCCATTTTAGAAAACCTACTATTTTTGGAAACTTTCTAAAATTGGAAACTTTCTAAAACCGGAAACTTTCTAACTTTAGAAATTTCTTAAAAATCTGAATCATGCAAATCTAGAAACTTCTATAAATTAAGAAACGTTCTAATTTCAAAATTTCGGAAACTTTAATTTAAAATCGACTTTATAATTTTATAAAATAAATTTTAAATTAATCTGAAGAAAGACTCAAATAATTGGCCCAATTGTTTTAACTTCTTGGCCCGAGGCCCAAGAATTTGTCCATGTCCAAGACATGACCCAATTGTCCAATTAAATGACATAACCGGTCTGGTTCATTAAAATTGGTCTAACCAAATTTTAATTACTACGATGACCACAATTGTCAACCGGTTATTTACTAAACCGGATTTTCTCAATTTATTTGGTCCAACCAAATCAAATTAGAAAATCCTGGTTTAGGCACTAAATCCAATAATTCTTTCGACATTGGATTTCTTGTCCCGGTTTAACCAGACTTAATAAAATTATTAAATCTGTTTATTAAACCGTGACGTTTAATTTTAATCAAAATATTAAACCGAGCCTTAAACCAACCATGTCGATCGATGAACCAACCGTGTCGATCGATCCATCAACCACATCGGTCGATGCTCTCAGCATCGATCCTGCATCGATCGTGCATCGATCCTGTATCGATCGATGCTCTCACGCATGCACGGAACCGAGCCAAAACCCTAACCGTGTCGATCGATGTGCACCAACCGCATCGGTCGATGCACCAATATCGAACCTGCATCGATCCTGCATCGATCGATGCTTTCACGCGTTAACAGGGTTAGCCGATAGACTGTATCGACCGATCCATGCGATCGTATCGATCGATCCATGCGATCCCAGTCGATACTGACTTTTGAAAATCGCATTCTACCAAATCATATAGCTTGGTTTCTGCGATTTTATGTGTGTTTAGGTTTCAATTCTTGTTACTTAAGTGGTTTCTCTTATCAGTAGTTGATTCAAAACACTTTTAAACAAGAAAAACAATCCTAAACTTGAATCTAAACAAGAAAAACCAGAACCAATGGCTCTGATACCACTGAATGAATGTTTAGTCAATCCTGATTCAATTCCAGATTCAGATCATCCTAAACATGCGGATCTAGGTTCTTCTCGAATAGAAACAATTGATGATCTCACCTTATACCTGTTTATTGCAGCGGAAAGGGATGGTATGTCAGAGATCAAAGAGCCACCGAGAGATAACTCCTCCAGAGGTTCACACACGCACACCGAGCAGGAAGAGGCTGCTAGGCCAGTAGGGAATCGGCGCAGAGAGAGAGAGGAGGCTCGCGGCTAGGGCTTGTTTTCGACCTGAACTCGTCTTAAGTTTATATAACTCGTTCAGTTCGTTTTGGGCCATTTGGCCCAAAGGCCAATTATCTCCGAGGCGTTCGCGCACTGTGTCGATCGACACTCCTTGTGTATCGATCGACACACAGTGGCCAAACCCAATTATTCTCTCTAAGTACAGTAAATGCCTAGCACTTTTACCGTACTTCTGCTACACCGTTCCTACACATTTTCCTGTTAGCTTAGGCGTGTGACCCATATGGGATCATACAATAAAGGCAATAAGTCCAAGACTTATAGATCATGAGCGGACTCTAGCAAGCCATCATGACCCCCAGTATTATATGACTTATGTCTGATCATTGACATACTCTTACTTTCTAGAGACAGTACCGAGATTACTGGACACAATTCCAACACAAATCTGCTGTTAATGAAGAAGATCCGCTGAGCTTGTTGGTTAGACGATTTGATCGTGCCTTGAAAAGAATAGAACAAGGACAAGGGTCATCTCAAAAGAAGCCAAACAACTTCAGAAAACAAACCGAAGGAGACAAGTCTACTAGGCGTGCTGAAATCCAGTGTCATGAATGCAAAGGCTTTGGACACTATCGAACTGAATGTCCAACAGTCAAGAGGAGAGAAATCAAGTGCTTTGGGTGTCAAGGTCTCGGACATACTCAACTAGAGTGTGTGAATGATCAAAAGAAAAGAAAAGAAAAATCTCTTCTGGCTGAGGAAGACACTGATGAAGACAGCACTGAAAGTGAAGATGAGCTGAACAACTTTGTAGCGTTTGTTGGAATCACTGAGTTTGACGGAGGAGAAGATGAGTCAGGATCTGATTCAGAACCTGACATAGATCTGGAAGAGGTAAGAGACACTCTAATCAAGATTGGAAAGGAAAATGGAGAATTGATTAAGGAAAAGTTACGTCTTGAAGCCATTGTAGAGTCTCTAAATCTTGAACTCATGACCGTAAAGAGACTAAGTGATGAGAGTGTGACCCTGATGAAGGAAAAGCTGAATCTTGCTGTGAAGGTCGACAGACTTGAACAAGATTTAAAGGAGGAAAAAGAAACATCAGCTCGTTTGCAAGCAGAACTAACTCAGCATCACAAGAAGATTCACATGCTTACGGGAAGTAAGCAACTAGACAAGATCTTAAGTGCAGGAAGAACTGAAACAGGGTATAGAGGACTCGGATACTCAGGAAGGGGAATGAAGGAAGCCGAGAATATCAACTTCGTTTCAGGGGGCTACGTGAATCAAGAGTGCAAGGAAGCTTACGACAGAACATATGGATGCTGGTACTGTGGAACACCAGGACACATCAAAGCATACTGCAGAAGATTCAGGGAGAAAGTAAGTTGGCTGAGAAGACAAGGAATGTACTACTGGAATGGCTACAAGAATCAAATCTGGATCAAAAGAACTGATCTACATCAGACATCAAGGGATACATCTACAAAAGCTGGTCTCGGATTCAGGTGCAACATGGCCTTTGTCTCAGATGAACAGGAAGAAAAAACTCCATGGTATTTTGACAGTGGATGCTCCAGACACATGACTGGAGATCAAAAGAATCTTCAAAAAGTCAAGTCAATCAAAGGAGGAAAGGTTACCTTTGGAGATGGAGGTCACGGAAACATCCTAGGTAAAGGGAAAACCAGTGAAATTGAGGTACCACAACTGATGAATGTTTACTTGGTGCAGGGACTCAAAGCAAATCTCATAAGCGTCAGCCAGTTATGTGATGAAGGATTGATGGTGATGTTCACACGCACTGAATGCAAGGGAATCAATGAACAGCAAGAAACTGTCATTCAAGGAGTCAGAACCGGCAACAATTGCTACATGTGGAGAAATACCATGAAGTGCTTCAATGCAAGAGATGAGCTGAATCTGTGGCATCAAAGACTAGGACATATGAATGTCCGAAATTTGACCACCCTTGTTAACAAGGAAATGGTGCGTGGAGTTCCTCATATAAAAGGATGTGACAAGATGGTGTGTGGTCCATGCAACCAGGGGAAGCAGGTTAAGGTGAAACACAAGAAGGTTCCTGACATTCAGTCTAAGGCAGCCCTTGACTTGGTACACATGGATCTAATGGGACCAATGCAAACCGAGAGTGTAGCAGGAAAATGATATGTGTTTGTATTGGTGGATGACTACACAAGGTTTACATGGGTAATGTTCATCAGAGAAAAGTCAGATACATCGAGTAGCTTCAGGATCTGGGTACTTCAGTTGATCAATGAGAGAGGAGGTGTGAAACGAATTAGGAGTGATCATGGAGGAGAATTCCAAAATGATACAATGAGGATGTTCTGCGAGAATCATGGGATAAGTCATCAGTTCCCAGCACCAAGAACACCACAACAAAATGGTGTGGTAGAAAGAAAGAACAGGACACTTCAAGAGATGGCTAGAGCTATGCTGCATGGGAATGATGTACCGACAAAATTCTGGGCTGAAGCAATCAACACTACTTGTTACGTCATCAATAGAGTGTATGTTCGGAAAGGATCCACAAAGACACCATATGAATTGTGGAAAGGAAAAGCTCCAAACCTGAGTTACTTCCATGTGTTTGGGTGCAAATGCTACATTATAAATGATAAAGATCACCTCGGAAAGTTTGATTCAAGAAGCGATGAAGGAATGTTTCTGGGTTACTCAGGGAATAGTACAGCATTCAGGGTGTACAACAACATAACATGTCTTATAATGGAGTCAGTTAATGTGGTATTTGATGACTACTCACTGACACAGTGCGAAGAAGGTAACCATGAAGGGGACTCTGATAACGAAGGAAGGAATGAAGTGACTAAAGAGATGAGGCATGTGACACAAGCTGATCTGAAGCAGAATGTAGCTCAACCCAAGAAGGAGTTACAAGTTCCGCGAAATCATTCTGCCAAAGACATCATTGGAGAAGCAGAAGAGGAAAGGAAGACTAGAGGAGGTCTGATGAAACTCAAGAACAAGTTGAAGACACCTACGAAAGTCAAAGAGCAATCCCCAGAACCGGTAAAAGTGAGCAAAGAACTGCATGTTCCTCGAAACCATTCTGTGGAAGACATAATCGGAAAGGCAGAAGAAGAAAGAAAAACCAGAGGAGTCAAACTTGACTTTAAAGAGATGGTAAGGTTTGCGTGCTTTGTCTCCACTATTGAACCTAAAACTCATGTGCAGGCAATCGAAGATGAATTCTTGATCGTGGCTATTCAACAAGAACTGGAACAGTTTGTCCGTAATGATGTTTGGGAGCTAGTTCCAAGACCAGAACACGGAAACATCGTTGGAACCAAGTGGATCTTCAAAAACAAGACCGATGAAGAAGGAGTTGTGGTCAGGAACAAGGCTAGATTGGTTGCCCAGGGGTACTCTCAAATCGAAGGGGTGGATTTTGAAGAAACGTTTGCTCCTGTCGCAAGACTTGAGTCAATCAGGTTTTTTTTGGGAATGGCTTGCATCATGAACTTTACAGTGTATCAAATGGATGTGAAAAGTGCCTTCCTGAACGGATTCCTGCAAGAAGAAGTATATGTTGAGCAACCAAAAGGATTTGAGGATTCACTAAATCCTAAGCATGTTTACAAGCTAAATAAAGCTCTCTATGGTCTCAAACAAGCACCTAGAGCATGGTACGAAAGACTGACGAGTTTTCTGTTGGATCAAGGCTACAATAGGGGAAGTGTGGACAAGACTCTGTTTATTCTTGAACATAACAAGGAGATCCTGATGGTGCAAATATATGTAGATGACATCATCTTTGGTGGCACATCACAAAAACTGGTAGATGAATTTGTTGCAAGTATGGCGAAGGAGTTCGAGATGAGCATGGTTGGTGAGTTGAAGTATTTTCTTGGGTTACAGATCACACAATCCAGTGATGGAATATTTATATCACAGACAACCTATGCAAAGAATCTTCTCTCTAAGTTCAAGATGGAACACTGCAAGGAGGCCAAAACACCTATGAGTACTATGGTCAAGATGACAAAAGATGACGAAGGGAAAGATGTGGATGTCAGGACCTACAGAGGGATGATAGGAAGCCTGCTTTATCTCACAGCAAGCAGGCCAGACCTAACGTTTAGTGTCGGTGTATGTGCACGGTTTCAAGCCAAACCCAAGCAGTCACACCTTGAAGCTGTCAAGCGGATCATCAGGTATGTTAAAGGATCGATGGGATTGGGAGTTTGGTATTCTAAAGGATCAAACAAAAGTTTAGTCAGGTATTGTGATGCTGACTGGGCTGGGAGCGTTGATGATAGAAAAAGCACAAGTGGTGGCTGTTTCTTTTTGGGGAACAATCTTATTGCGTGGATGAGCAAGAAACAAAACTCAGTATCTCTATCTACAGCTGAAGCAGAGTACATTTCAATGGGAAGCTGTTGTGCACAACTCTTGTGGATGAAATAAATGTCTGCAGATTTTGGAATGGAGTCAGGAGTACTACTGGTCTATTGTGACAACAAAAGTGCCATAAGTATTTCAAAGAATCCAGTTCAACATTCTATAACCAAGCACATTGACATAAGGCACCATTTCATTCGGGAGCTAGTGGAGGAAAAACAGGTAATGATCGAACACATTGTCACTGAGTCTCAACTGGTTGATTTCTTCACAAAACCACTTGATTTTACTCGATTTATCACTTTAAGAAATGCACTTGGTATTTGTGAAATATGATGTTTTGTGAAAGTGTGCAGAACTAGTACAGGCTGTGACTCAGAGTGTATATCTAGCTCAGATTTAGTTTGGAGTCATATGTGAAGTGGAAAAGAGCTACCTTCTATTCCGTCTTGTCTAAATCCAGTACATGTTTCGTAGAAAGAGAGAGCAAAAAGATCAGGAAGAATCAGACTGAGCAAGTCAATTCTCAAAACTAGCTCAACGAGTAATACAACAAAAAAAAAAGAAAAAAAAAGAAAAAGAAAAAAAAAAGGATCTGCTCTCTCCTACAGGATAAAGGTTGAAAACTGGCAAGGCAAGATAAAGGAATAGGAGTGTGAAAGCTAGCCATGGATATGTAGATGGCCAAACGCATGAATCAAGAAAAGCTAGAGTGCACTCTAGTACAAGCATTACATCAACAAGGTACAAAATAAGTTTAAAGAAAAAGAGGTTGTCAATAAAGTTTCTTTTCAAAAAGCCAGTTGATTCTTGTGAAAAATAGTGATCATCATATTCTGTGAAAAATTCCCACTTTAACTTTGGAACAAGCAGTGGATGCAGTTGATTTGGTATGTGTTTGATTCTTGTGAATGAATAATATGGTCTGTTGCAATAAACCAGTGGGTACAGAAAACCAGGTTCAACCAAAATCGAGACGGTCCAAAACTAAACCGGAGGAGTGCTAGAAGACAAAACATGAAAGACTGAAGGGTCTTATGTTCGCGGCAAAAGACATTACTCGATTCTTGCTCATCACCGAAAAACCCTAAGAGAAACCAAGAGCGAACTTCTACCTTAGCCTCCATGAGTTCCGAGAAGAACAATCCAGCTCAAATCGAGTCTCAGATGGGACATGCAACCGAGATTGAAGCTCAATCGACTCGATCTGCAACTTAAGAGAAGCTCAATCCGTTTGCGATTGTAGTGTACAAGGAATGGAATCTCTTCAACAAGAGCAAAGCTTCGACTGAAATTCGGAGTTCAACTGAGCAAGAAAAGGTGTCAACGGAAGATGGCGTCACAAGAATCGAAACCGAAGCACTTGATCAAGATGCTAGGATCAAAACCGGGATAACTATCGAAGAACTTGAATCGATTGTAAACGAGGCTCAGAGGACTCGTGAGAATGTTGCAACGAAAGAAAAGAAGAACAACTCGTCCAGATCTACAAGATCGAAGAGCAGAAAGAAGTCAGAAAGGAGCAATGTGACAACAGGAGAAGAATCAAAGAACAAAAAGAAGGAGAAGGCGAATGACATCTCTGATGAAGAAACAGAGTCTGATGGATACGAGTCAGCTACTGGAATCTCGGTTCATGAACAGACAGAGAGAGCAACACGCTTACAGTTAAGAAAGAGGAAGCGTGTACCAGAGCAAAAGGAGACCCGAGTCAGAACATCCTTCGGAACGCCGATGATACCCAAGAAGATCAAAGTCTCGAAAACTTTGGATCAGGAAAGGTACAAACTGTTTAAGAATAGGGGTATATTGCCTGAAAGATTGGTAGATATGAGTAAAAAGGATGAATGGGGGTATCTGAAACTGATCAAAGATAGTGGCTTGGTGTCAACTGTGACTGATTTGATGGGGTACATCAAGGAACATATCTGTGAATTATATGCTGCATTGCCTGGGGTGAAAGTAGAAGACTCAGTAGAAAAGGTAGTTGTCTGGTTTAGAGGACACCCGGTTGAACTCTCTCCAACTGCAATCGACGAGTCCTTGGGACTTTCAGAACTGACTGAAGCTGAAATCAGAGCAGACATTGAAGCTGATACCGAGAGTATGGAAACAGTGGCCATGGCTCTCAGTGAAGGAAAGACTGAGTGGGAAGAGCTCACAGCCACAGGACTCCCACCATGTTATGCAGCCTTAAGTGTGCTTTCAGCCTACAACTGGATTCCATCAACTCATAAGCACCATCTCTCAGAACAAAGAGCTAGGCTGATTTACAAGGTTGCTCAAGGAATAAAAACGGATGTTGGAAGGATGATCTTCAAGCAGATTCTATCCCTCGGAGTCACTATGGAATCAGACTCGCGGTGGCTAAAGTTTCCAAGGATCATTACTGGACTCATGAGGGCTCAGCATGCACCTACGCTTCTTAAGGGAGAGAAAGTCGTTGCTCCAATCTTCTACAAGAAGGACATACGCTCCGGTGAAGCATTTGTCAAGATCGAGGAGTCCAAGTCTGCCAAGAAGAAAACAGTCATAGCTAGTCCAAGGACACTAACACCGAGACGCATCAGCTGCAGCGCATCAGCTCCGAGGTCTTCGACTCACACAATGCAAGAGATAGTTAATCTTGGATCAGTCCGTGTTCCAGTTGGGAGATGCAGTCCATGAGCAGCAAGAGAGGCAGTTGAGGATACCGCCAAAGCTCTCCAGACTTTCTCTGAGGTGATCCAGCGACTTCTTCGTGCCATGCCAGGTAAGGTCTCCTCAAACTGATTAATCTTCTTAGCTACTGACCCTGTGTTTTTAACATTGTGTGCTCTCAAGCAGGGGGAGAAGATGATAGTGGCTAGGATGAGTTAGCAAAGATTGTGGGGGAGTGAAAACCGTTTTTTTTGTTTTGTTGCCTAGTTGTTCGGTTTCACTCAAGAACAAGTCGGATATTATGGGGGAGTTTGTCTAAGTTTTTGTATTACTCAGACTTTATCGTTTCGTATGACGGATTGCAAAAACTTGGATGTAAAACTCGTGGTTATATTTTCTTAGAACAAGTATTTTCGATGCGAGAAATCTAATCAGAAATACAAGGTTTCAGAATGCGACTTGTTTTTGTTTGTGTCTAGTATCCTTGATCTTTTGCAGATACTTGAGAGACACACAATCCTAAAAAGGGAGAGATTGAAGATGCAGCTGAGTCACTTCATGTATCAGTCAAGAAGTAGCTCAAGGAGTGACACAGACGGGCAACGTTTGAAGAGCAAGCGAGGACGTAGCGGATTAACTTAACCCGCGAGCTGGAGCTGAGGTGGACTACCCAAGATGTGTGGCGAGCTGGACATATATCTTGGAAGATATTCAAGACAAATATTCAATACGGATTAGAAGAATCTCCTAAGATCCTAAAGTTGTTAGGGTTGTTAGGATTCTATGAAGATGTCGTAAGAGATAAGGTTTATCTCTTAAGTGTTTTCGAGCTAACTAGGTTAGCGATCCCATTGTGTATAAATGGGAGAGTTTGCGCCGTGTATAGGGCAAGCTTTTAAAAGAGAGAGAATTTGTGAGAACTCAAGTGATCAAGTATAGATCATTGAGTTTGAGAGATTAGATCGAGCGATAGTGTTCTTGTAAGATCATATTGTCAATCTAATAAAGCGCAAGTTTTCAGAATCGTTTTGTGTTGTGTTACATCTTTCTGAAAACCACATAGCCTTACATTTTCATAGTTATCCCAGTCAACCAGAGTTTTGATTCTTGAGCTGGAAATTTGTTTACTTTGAATTTCTCAACATTATTTATAAATCACATGCTAACACAAAATCACTGAAGTAAGGATAAAGGCCATTTACTGGGAAGAGATGCAGCATTACGAAACATGGGACGTATTGCCCCGAATCGTTGGTTTGTCTCGAAGACAGGCTCAGTGATTATCATTATTTTTTTATTATTTCTCATCAATTTGGATCAGCCTAACCGAAGGCTTTCGCCGTTGGTTTTTTCCTGATCTCAACGCATCTCCATTACATCTTCTTTTTATATTTCATTAATTTAATTTTGTTTTATTAAGACAAAAAGTCTTTCTACATAGCCATTTTGGATTCAATCAACTTGGGATAATACACAAGTTTTTTAATGAATTATTAGAATTTGAAACCAACCCTTTGAATGATGATCAACCCTTTAAAGATAATAAAATTTAAGTAAAATTAACATTGTAAAAAAAACTAATCATTACTATAATAAGTGAAGTGTCTTTCCTTGTGTTGACACCTCAGCACCCGTATTAGTTGAAGTGTTGACACATGGATTAATGAGAAATCACCTAAACCAATCATATTAAAACTTTCTCACACATCATTTTCTATGTGACACTTAAAAAAAAAAAATTCTGGAAACCTATCGCTTTAATCCACATTAACTCTTCCGTTGAATTTTTCTTTTTTGCCTCTTCATCTCCAGTTCCTCACTCTTCAGCTTCTTTATTAACCCTAATTGATTAATCATCTCCCTCAAATCTTCTTCTCTTCCCCTTCTTACTCTCTGTTTGTGTTCCAGATCTGGAAAATCTTCGATTTTGGAATTGAAAATCACAGATGCTGAAACTTTGGGGTGGAATCGGCGCTTGGGCGGATGAGGCGGAGCGTGCCGATGAAGAGCAGATTCTTGAAGCTACAGTCACTGCGGTGGATGCGCATAGTTTCCCGAGTCTGAAAGAGGTTGCGACTACGAATTCTAAGAAGAAGAAGAAGATGACTTTGTAGTTCGCAAAGGGAGCTCACGTTGCACCAGGTACTGGAGGTTCTGTTAGAATTTATATATTTTGATTCATTGAAAACAAGCTGATGGTTCCCGGACTTATCTGTTAATGGTTTAGGTCGATTTCTATTACTAATCAATCTCACCTTATCTCTGTTAGTAGCCTTTTATCTCAGTTAACAAATTTCCCCGGACACGTTGTAAATGTTTTAATATATGCAGGCACTGTCGTCAGCATATATGCCGATTAGAGCCATTCTTATGAGTCAAGAAGTAGCAGATGTCATTTATTCTTAAAGCAACAAGCTAGGTATGTCTTTATGTTCAACGTGGTATAGTCCTATGTTTTGATCTTAAAATGCCTTATTTTGTGTATTTCAGGTGCTTCCTCTCATGGATTTACTTATTCTGGTCATCCAGTTTCATGTACTGTTGCAATTGAAGCGTTGAAGATATACAAGTAAGTTTGTCACTTTGCCGCTGGTTATGCAAGTGAGCCGGTTTTAAATTGTAATTTGCCAAAAGTTCAATTCTTATCTGCATTTTATTGACGCTCATATTCATATAACAGAGAGAGGAGCATACCAGAGCTTGTGGCCAGAGTTTCCCCAAGGTTTCAAGATGGTCTTAAAGCTTTCTCCAAGAGTAGTCCTATTATTGGAGAGGTATAGTTTATCTTGGCTTTTCTTTTCATTTGAGGTATTTGATTGAATGTAGGCATTTTGTGATGGTTTTCAGATAAGAGGAACGGGTATGATTTTCGGGACTGAGTTTACAAACAACAAATCACCAAACGAACCATTTCCACCAGAATGGGGCCAAGTCTCTCTAATGACCAAACCAAACAAAAAAGTTTATCCTCTACTGAACTTATTACCTTACTAAGATCCTTACACTATTTTCAATTTGTATTTACAGGTGTTGGCGCATACTTTGGAGCCGAGTGCCAGAAGTGCGGTATGTTAGTCCGTGTTGCAGGTGATAGCATGATGATGTCTCCACCACTTATTATCTCACCTGAAGATATAAATGAGGTAATTTTATACTAACAAATATTAACTGATGTATCTGTGAGGTACTATTTGTGTCGTTATCAAAGAGGTCATGGCTTGTACTACTCCACTTTATTGAGCCCCTTATGTTTACTGCCATTAATGAATATCTTCCTTGCTTGCACCGTTTTAATCATGAATCAAAAGTTACTATTATGGTAGGGTAGTTCTTGCTATCTTCTTCCCAGCAATATTAGTACTATTGGATCCAAATGTGTGAAGAAACATAAGATGAGACCATCTTGCATCAGCGCTATGAGACATATCATTCACGAGTTTGATTGTATTGTTTAAAGTCTGTTTCTTTCAATAGTGTCAAAAACATGATGAGAAAATTTCCATGCGTATAGATTGCCAATATGATCAGGTTCTTGGTGGATAGCTACAACAAGCCGGTTCCTGCAATTCTGGAGATTCCTTCCAAGGACCATCCCTATGATCCTGCTCATGATTCGGTTCTCTCCCGTGTCGAGTACCTCTTCTCTGCTGAATCCGTGTCACAGCGTTAAACATATACATTCTGCAAGCTCGCTGAGCATATATCATTTGTTTGTTTTTGACACTTGTATTTCTCCCTTGGAACCCAGATCTTTTAAATAATGTAAAACTCTAGATTTTTATTTGGAGATGGATGTTATATTATCAAGAAGCAATGGTAACCCCATCTGGTTCGTTTTGTATTAAATTAAGAGAAGAGCCACTGTGTATTCAAGAGACAAGAGCAGACTTTAAAGATTTAGTGAAGCAGACATAAACCGATGAGTGACATAAACGTTGTCGTGGAACATAAGAAAGAATAAAAAGTAGAACAACCGAATATATTAAATAAACATACATTTTGGATTTAAGTTTTATTCTTATTTTAAATAAACAAAAACACATGGTTTTCAAGAATCCTTTAACTCTTTCAATTCATATTAAAGTACTACATTACAATATTAATTCACTTTATTATAAAATAAAATACAAAAGCTTTTATAAAAAAGTCTCCGCTGCGTAGCGCGGGCCAATACCTAGTTTCATTAAAGAAAAACAAGTAATCAACCAACTTGAAAGTGAAAAAACTCAAAAACATTTCTCAATTAATATAAAGATAAAAAATCACATATTTTCTAAATTGTCATAAGTATCCTCAATGACTATGAGAGCGATATTTTAGCGATTTTACGGTTATGATCACGATCCCTCTCGTTCCTCTTTTTGAGGACGGTTTTCTTTATTGATGCCAGAGTAGGACGGTTCTACGACAGTTTCTCTCCAATATCTTCCATCTCCATAGTGGATGTTGTGCTCCATTATGATGCAAGAGAAGTTAGAAACTACTTGAAAACCGACCACTATATAACAATAGTCATTGTGTACATCTCACAACACAGTTTCTCACTTGCATCATCAATCCACTATATAATTCAACGTCGTCAAAATCTCAGGGCCATTTTTGCATCACTACCACGAATCTGGGGTTTATCTGGTCATATTTCTGGGTGAGTTGTGGAGAAGCGCCGGTTTCAGTTTTTATTCCCATCCAATGAACTCATGTAATCGGTGATAAACAGAGGACCATGGGATTTCCACAACATGATGCTCATCTTGCAGCAGTGGACTCTTGACATGGATGAGTTAATGCTTAACTTCATGCCCTTTTGGATTCAAATCCGTGGAATCCCACTTCAATACTTGACTGAAAACGTTATTCATCACATTGGTGATTGACTCGGTCATGTTATTGATGTGGATTTCAATCCTGATTCCGCAGCCGTAGTAGAGTTTGTCAGAGTCAAGGTTAACTGGAATGTAGATATGCCACTAAAATTTCAAAGAAATTTCCAGTTTGCATCCGGTGTCAAGACTCTCTTGAAATTTTGTTATATGAGATTAAGAGGGTTCTGTGAGGAATGTGGTATGTTAACACACGATTCAGGGGATTATGTTTTCACTAACCATGGTTCCATACCGGTTAATGAAGATGAAGAGGATGAAGATAACAACAATAACACAGATGGTGAGGGAGCTCAGATGGTGATGGATAATGCTGTTGATCACAAACCAGAGGTGGAGGAGCAGAATGAGCAGATCAACAACGTGGATCAGCAACAATAGGAAGCCAACCCAAATCACACAGAAATTGTAGTAGAGCATCATGTCAATACAAAGGAACATAGGCAAATCCAAGCTTTTATGCATCATGTATACGTCAAGAAGCTAAAGCGAGAGCATGAAGGAAAAGAAGATTCATCGACAATCTTTTGGAAGAATGTCGTAACTCAGTGACAGTGGAATCCCCTCAAACACCAGTACCAAACCCAGATGAGGATGATGATCACATAGTTCTCCAGATGGAAGACAAGCGTAATGGTGATGGATTCTTTGAAAAATATGGAAGTTTCATGGGTTATAGAAGCACTGATTACTCTGCTGAAAGTTGACAAGCTAGTGGACCTTCCAAAAAGAAACCAAATTAATTGAAGATCATCAGAATGTCTCAGAGATGATTGCGTTAACTAAGCTCCAAGCTGATTACTCAGATACAAGTAACCTTTTCCCTATTTTAATGACTGTTTAATAGGCACGGTAGGACCTATTTCACCACCAGAACCATGAGAGGTAAGGTGTGGAACTGTCGAGGTGTGAGACAACGCCTCATAATTCGACGTCTAAAGGAGATGCAACGGTTGTATCATCCCGACATGTTTTTCTGGTGGAGACTAAGCGAAAGAGTGGCTATGTACAAGACAATGGAGTGGAGTTAGGCTATGATGAAATGGTGATTGTTCCTCTAGAAGGGTTAAGTGGTGGTCTAGTTATGTATTGAAAAAGTTCTATTTTTGTTCAATGTATTTCCTTTGATGCAAGACTTGTAAATATTTATGTTCAATATAAATTTTTCAATTTCTACTTGTCTTGTGTTAGTGGAAACCCAATACCAAAACTTAGAAATCACTTATGGGAGAAATTACAAAGGATAGTTGTTTCTAGAATTGCTTCTTGGATGATGTGCGGATATTTTAAGGGGATATTACATCAGACAGAAAAGAGGTGGGCGTATCAGAAATGAGAGCAATTTCAAAGAATTTAAAACGATGCTGCAAGTATGTGATATGCAGGACCTTCCTTTCAAAGGAAACCCTTTTAGCTGGGTTGGAAAATGGCGCAATGAACTTATTTAATGTTTTCAGGACCAAGTCATGGCAAACAAAGAAAGGAAAGATCAATATCCGGCTTATGGTACGGAGTTTTTAGATATGGCTGAATCTTCTCATAGACCGCTGATTATCAACATTGAATTTAAAGAAGGTGTTAGAAGAGTCTTTTCAGATATGACAAAAGAATGTTCAATGAAGAAGATTTCTGAGATACACTATCTAATTCATGGAAACGTATGAGAAATGATGACTACTTAACAAGAAGACTTGCATTATGTAGGACTTCAATTTCAAGATGAAAGAATCAAAATCACATGAATGCAACATAAAGAATAAATAAACTAAGGGGGTCGTATAGACCAGTGTCTAAAGGACTACAATGTCTAAACTTTGAAGATCACATCGGTGAGGAAGGAACTAAATCAGACATACTGTGATGAAGAGCAATTCTGGAAAACAAAGAGCAGAACTATAAATCTAAATTTAGGTGATCAAAACACAATATATTATCATGGCATTACTAAGGCTCACAAGGCACATAACCAAATCAAAAACACACAACCAAATCAAAAATACTGATGATAAGAATGGTATCAATCATTACAAAGATGAAGCAATAGCAAATGTAGCATAAGACTATTTCGAGGATATAAATATTTCATCATCTACTTCCCTTCTACAAAATGTATTCCCATAATTAAAAAGGAAGGTAACAGACGACATGAATACAAGATTAATAAGAGAAGTCACAGATCAGGAGATTAATGAAGCTATCTTTATGATTGGTCCGGATAAGGTACCGGGATGTGACAGATATACTACAGATTTCTATCACCAGTTTTGGGAAGTTATTGGCCCCGATGTCTGCAATATGGTGAAGAAAATTTTCCTAAACAAGACGTTGGAAATGAATATAAATCATACCCCGATATGCCTACTTACTAAGACAACAAAGGCAGCCATAATGAGTGATTGTAGGCGTATCAGTTTAGGCACAATTAGCTACAAAGTCATATATAAGATACTATGTTTGCGGTTAAAAGAATGCTTGCAAAATATCATATATGAATCACAAGCGGCGGTTGTCCCGGAAAGGAACATATCAAACAATATCTTAGTAGCTCATGAACTGTTTCATGCTCTCAAAACAAAGAAGGATTGTGCAGAGAAATATGTCGTGATAAAAATATACATAACTAAAGCTTATGATTGGTTAGAATGGACAATTCTACAAAACGCAATGGAAAATATGGGTTTTGGTATTACATGGATTGGCTCGATTATGACATGTGTTACCTTAGTTTCGTTTCAGTATTAGTAAATGGGCTGGTTCCATCATACCAACTAGATGTATAAGACAAGATGATTCATTGTCACCATATTTATTTTTGCTATGTGCATAAATGCTAAGTCAAATGCTGACCATATCCAAACAAAAGAAAGGAGTTTCAAGGTATGAAGATAACAAACTTGTGTCCTTCTGTTACCCATCTGCTGTTTGCAGATGATTCTTTATTCTTCTGCAGAGCTAACATAAAAGACTGTACTCGGATTGCCAATGTGATTAGTGATTATGAGGATATCTTAAGTCAGAAAGTTAACTATATGAAATCTTCTATGATTTTTGGTATGAAAGTGCCAAAAAATAGAAGAGCACAACTACAAAACATTATGAATATTAAAAATGTAGGAGGTGGAGGCAAATACTTCAATCTACTGAATCATTTCAGGAGAAAGAAAACGGAAGCATTCATATTCATTACAAATATAATACACAATCAAGCAAATGGATGATACAACCAATTTCTTTCATCTGCAGGTAAAGAAGTACTTATCAAGTCAGTTATTCAAGCAAAACCTGTTTACTCCATGAATTGTTTCCTAATCCCAAAAACGGTCTGCGATGACATGAGTAAGATAATGGCAGAGTTTTGGTGGGGAAAGGATAATGTCATAAAAAAACTACCATGAATTTCTTGGAAGAGGCTATGCTTGCCCAAAAAAGAAGGGAGACTAGGATTCAAAGACTACTACAACTTTAATAGAGCTTTGTTAGCAAATCAAGTGTGGAAGATTATGACTAGACCGGAATCACTTTTGGCAAAAATCTACAAAGGAAGATACCATAACTCGACAAGTTTTTTTAAAATCGTAGAGTACAACTTCTTATGGTTGGCAATCAATTCAAGCGGGTAAAGACCTTCTTAAACAAGGGCTACAACATCAGATAGGTGATGGAACCATGATTAACGTCTTAAAAGATCAATGGCTTCCAACAGTACCACCACAACATATCACTAACCAAAATGTGAATCCATCAATGAAGGTGAGTGATCTTTCCAAACCAGGTATACATGAATGGAATGAGGAACTATTAGACACCATACTAACTCCAGAAGAATCTGTCATAGCAAAACATATCCACTTATCAAGATATGCAACATATGATAAATGTTTATGGGCTTACACAAAAAATGGTATCTACTCAGTGAAGTTGGGGTATTGGACTGTGTTATATAGATGATGAAAAACATATACAACAACCTCCAGGATCATCTGACTTAAAAACACAAATATGGAGAATTAATACACTGCCTAAGATTCAACATTTTCTGTGGAAAGAAGCTTCATGGGCGTTACCTGCTGTAGAGCGATTACGAACAAGAGGCATAAACACAGATCTAATATGTCAAAGATGTTGTATGGGGGAAGAAACAATAAACCATATCTTGTTTAATTGTCAACACGCTCAAGAAACACTACAAGAAATATGGGTATTGGTAGCAGTTCATTGTAGCACTAATTCACTAACTGCTACTAAAAATACCAAAATCTGATTCTAACTCTATCGTAGCATTAAATTTGTGCCGAGAAAGATTTTCATTAAGCGGGAACCCAAAAATATCCTTTGTAGCTGGAATTTGTTTCGGAGCCAAAACACTTAGCGAAATTTATTGTTTAAGCGGAACTAAGTTTTTTTGGCCAAGTCATTTTTGTAGAATATTTAATATTCTTGAACTTCTTTGAACTGTTCACTTTTTTGGGTTATATTGATACTTGTTTTCTAGATTTTGGCTCCTGACGTCTTTGTTGTTTACCTTTCTTTAGTGCAGGTTCTCATTAGTCCATGTTTTCAGTTCTCCATTTGTGCATGTGGTAAAAATGACCTCTCCTTTAAAGATTCTTCTGTGATTGAATAGTCTAAGAGCTAATGGAACCAAACCATAAATTCATAAGCTTTCGTGTTTGTACTCTATTGCAGAACGTGCATATGTATGTAGTTAAGAGTAAAGAGATTCTCTTCTAATACCTGAGATTTTTTCTTTCTTTGATTGTGTATGTAGGCTGGTCCAAAAATCTGTCTCGGCAAGGATTTCGCATACAGGCAAATGGCACATCCTCATTTCTTCCGCTTCAAAATGGCTGATGAGAAGAGCAACGTGTATTACAAGAGAATGCTTATGCTTCATATCGAAGAAGGAGGCAGTTGACCATCGTAATTTTATTTGGTTGGGTTTGCGTTGTCCTAATTTTATCGTGCTTTAATATTTGTAATTAATGAACCGGATATACCAATAAATATATATATTTTCCCCTAAATTAATTTTGTTGCTAACAGAATCTTTAATTTAATTATAATTTCATAAATTAATTAATTTTAACAAATTTAAATTATTTGTAGTTGCATATTAATGGTAAATTATTTTTAGTATTTTATTATAATATATAATAGCACTAAATTAATGGTATAATAAAATATTTGATAGCATGAATAAAATGTCATGATAAAGTATTTAATGACATTTTATATACACCATTATAAAATATTCAATGGCACCTTATATGCGCCATGGAAAACTGCATGATAGCCCTAAATATGTGTTATAAAATAATATCCGATAGCGATTATATAATGTTACAATATGTCAATTTATTATAGCATTAAAAAACGCTATGGTATGGGGGTCTATTATAGCTGCGGCTGACATAACGTTCATGAAAACGCTACCAAAACCCTATCTTAGCGTTTTCCGTGTGCTACTAATGCCAATATTTCTTGTAGTGAAATATGAAAACTATCGATGCTACAATCATATATTTGCTTCTCTGATTCAATGGGGGAAAAATTATGGTCAGTCATCAATATAAGCAAAGATGAAAACCTATCGAGTGAGATCCAATCCCTTCCTTCTTGGGTATAGTTTAATTGGAAATTTAGAAGTGAATTTTTGTTTGAAAAGATATGTTCACCCTAATGAAGAAATGAAATGTGCGTTACAAGCAAATGCAGAGTGGATAGAGGCTGTTTCTCAGATCAAGAACAAAGACCATACTTGTAATAATACACGAAGTAGTGCTTGGGAGCCACCACCGGAGGGATGGTACAAATGAAATTTTGATAGTAGTTTCCAGAACGCAAATGATGAGATAGGAAGTGGATGGATAATTAGAGATCCTGCAGGGAGACATATTGTATCTGGAATGGCCAAAATCAAGCAAGCAAATAATGTCATACAAGCTGAATGTCTGGGATTCATACATGCATTACAAAATGTTTGGATTATAGGGTTTAAAAAGGTTCGGTTTGAAGGTGATAACAAGGAACTGGTTAAGATCATCAACAATCAAGAAGAAAACCTGCATATTGGAAACACTCTTCATGATGCTCGGCATTGGATGTCAAAGCTACCGAAATGTTCACTTGACCATGTGAATAGAGAAAGGAACTAAGCACCAGATAAATTAAGTAAAAATTTTAGAAATGAAAGATGTATATTACTGTTTTCATAATTCCCCTATATGGCTTTTTGATTCTATGTATGCACTATATACTATTTGATATTAATAAAATAGAAATTCAAAAAAGAGTATCCTCAATGGTAAAAACTTCAATTTAAGATCCTTACTAATATAATATTTTTATTGAATATTTACTTTAGTTATAAAATTAAAATTGAGTTTTAAAATAAATGTGAACCAATGAAAAAATAACATATCTTACATGAGTTTCTTAAGAAGATATCAAGGGTTCTTATTTGAGAACCTTTGTTATCTTCTTAATAAACTCAGATTATTGGCTCTCCTCTTTTTTCATTATTTTCTTATTTTAGTCTTAATAAACTCATTAGAAATCTTTTGTTGGAATTTTTCTCAGAGCACCTTCAAAGCTAAGAACATCTTCTCAGGGTTCTTAGTAATTTAATACTAATATTTCTAATTTAATTTAATTAAGTAATTAAAATTTAATCTAATAATAATAGTAATCTAAAAAGTACCAACGGACCGATATATATTTTCGGATTTATTTTATTTGTATGATTTCGTATATAAATTCTATATAGTCAAAATATTTCTTTTCATTCTACAGTTGCATCTCATAAATGTATCATTGAATCACAACCTTTCAAATTCTATATTTAGTTATACATCTTTCTTTGTTTTGTAACACAAAATTTTATCTTCCATTTTCATTTGTTCCTCCTTTGCAATCATTATTTTTTAGATAAAAGTATTTAAATTTTGTTATATTCATCTAACCAAATCATTTTCTTTCTTTTTTTGTACACACCCCTACTCTTTTGTTCTTTCTAACAAGCCTATTCATATTTAAAACCAGATTTCACACTACAAAAATTCAAAAAACATTACCACAACATTATTCTCAAATATAGTTTTAGTGTCTTTTCGAACTATTCTTTTGATAATTTCGCATATAATTTATAATTTCGTCAAAAGGTATGTTTTATTGTATTTCCACATTTTTAGGTTTGTTCTTTATTCGCTACTTTTGTTTTTGTTTTTATTGTACTTTCACGTTTTTTTGTTTTGTTCTTTATTCAAAACTTTTGAAATAATATTTATTTTGAAGACATCGATTTTTATTTTTAGACACAATTCTTTTAAAAAAATAATTATTCATCTAACCAGGTCTTCCATATTTTGCTCTTTTCCTTAATCTGAAAATACCAATGAATGGTCATGTCTTTTCAAGTTTATTTCTTTGTACATTTTTCCTATATAGCTTTTATTTAGTAGAAAATGCGTCTTTTCATATTGCGGTCGCGTCTTTTGAATATATCTTTTAGTCACAACCTTTCAAATCTTATGTATAGTTGCAAACATCCTCAATTTTTTATAACACAAAATTTTAGGTACAAAGACTTTAATCACAATTATCAATCTAAAAAATACAAAAGAACAATTCTGTCATTTCAGATTAATTTCTTCGTACCTTTTCATATATAACCTTTGTTTTCGTCAGAAGTTGTGTCTTTTCATTTTATGACCACTTCATTTAATCTTGTCTTCTATTAATAACAGGCTAAAAATAGCAATGAATTTTCATGTCTTTTCGGATTTATTCTTTGTACCTTTTTCGTATATAACTTCTATTTCATCAAACAATGCGCTTTTTATTTTACGGACATGTCTTTTAGTTGTGTCTTTTAATCACAACATTTCAAATCCTATATATAGTTTCAAACATCTTTCATATATTTTTAACACAAATTTTTGGGTCTTTCATTTGTTCCTCCATTGAAATCACAATTATTATTTAAAATATCAATCATCTATTTGTTGAGACAAAATTCTGTAAGTTTTCTAATATATTCATCTAACCACATCAATATTCTTCTTATTTTGTTTACATGTCTTATTCTTTTGTTCTTTCTAACAAGCATATTTTTACTTAAAACCATATTCACCTACAAAAACACAAAGAACTTAACCACAACATTAATTATAAGTACATAGTTTCGAAGTTTTTACGGATTAATCTCTTGATACTTTTCGCATATAACTTCTAATTTCGTCAAAAGGTGCGTGTTTTTATTCTACTGACATATCTCTTAGTTATGTCCTTTAATCACAACCTTTAAAATAATATTAAACATCATTCGCTATTTTAGACACAATTCTTTAAGTTTTTCATTTCATTCATCTAACCAACTTTTTATTTTCCTATATTAGTTTAAAATCTAAAACTAACAATTTTAAATTTATAATAAAAATCTAAAAAATACTAATGAATGGTCGTGTCTTTTCGGATTTATTTATTTCTACATTTTCGTATATAACTTTTATTTCATCAAAAGATGCGCGTTTTCATTCGAGTGTCACATCTTTTAATTGTGTCTTTTAATCACAACCTTTCAACTCCTATATATCGTTTCAAACATCTTTCATCTATTTTAACACAAATTTTTGGGTCTTTCATTTGTTCCTCCATTGAAATCACAATTATTGTTTACAATATCAATCATCTATTTGTTTAGACAAAAGTCTTTAGGTTTCTAATATATTCATCTAACCACTTCACATTTTTTTTACACATCTTATTCTTTTGTTCTTTCTAACAAGCATATTTTTACTTAAAACCATATTCCACACCTACAAAAATACAAATAACTTAACCACAACATTAATCATAAGTACATAGTTTCGAAGTTTTTATGGATTAATCTATTGATACTTTTTCGCATATAATTTTTAATTTCTTCAAATTGTGTGTGTTTTTATTCAAATGCCACGTCTCTTAGTTATGGCCTTTGATCACAACCTTTGAAATAATATTTATTGTTTGAAACATCATTCATTTTAGAAACAATTCAATAAGTTTTTCATTTCATTCATCTAACCAGCTTTTTTTCTTTTATTCGATATCTAACATTTTCATTTTATTATGAAATTTTACCATTTAAGTTTAAACTATTATTTCTGTTTTAATTGATTGAGACTATAAACTTTTTAAAATAAATAATAATTGTTTCCATTTTATTATGTTATATTTACTATAAAATTGATAAATATATACTTATATATTATTTTTTTTACAAAAAATATTCATTCTATAGTCGCTAGGCGCTATACGGTGGTCCTCCGCTTGGCTAGGGTATAGCACATTTTAGAACACTGATAAAAATATAAAAATACCAGTGAATGGTCGTGTCTTTCAGATTTATTTATTTCTTCCTTTTCGTATTGTTGGGGTCAAAATCCCCCTCGACGAAAACAATAGCCGAAAGAATGATCAAGCAATCGGATGCGGACGTTTACCACACTCCACATAAACGGAACTTCGTATGATTAACGTTTAGGCGAAACACTTCGTATGGATAACTTTCTATACGAAATGAACAAAACCATTTAGTCGAACATCCAGACAGATCAATCGGACAAACACATAACTCGACAGAATATGCGGATAGGCGTAATATTCCAAACGAGCTACTCGGAAACTCCAAAATAGGCAAATCATATCAGAAATATCGAGCTGACTGGCCAGCTCAGAAATTCTGAGCCGAACTAGCTCGGAGCCGAGCTGAACCAGCTCAGATCCGAGCTAAACCAGTTTGGAAATTCCGAGCTAAACCAGCTCGGATCCGACTGAACCAACTTGGAAGTTCCAAACTGAACCAACTCGGATTTTCCGTGCTAAACCAGATCGGAAATTCTGATCTGAACAGGCTCGGATTTTCCGAGCTCATCCCTTCTTGTTTTTTGAGCACGACAATCTCTTCGGAAGTTCCGAGCGGAATGAATTCTTTAGGAACTTCCAAGCTGAACATATTCCTCAAACCTTCCAAACGGATCCGCTTAGATCAAAGGCTCGGACATTTGCCGAAGTCTCTCTCTCCGGATGCGCAACTAGCCGCAACCCATCTCCGAAACAACAACTAATATGTTCCTAGCCTTTAACAGGATTGCCGGATAAAGTTATATGAAATTCGATCTTGGGCCTAACCCACAAGACTCAAATTTCCGGGACTTTGGGCCGAATACTTAAATTCTACTCTCGAACGGACTTGGATCGTCCCTTCTTGGCCCATTCGGTAAAATAGGTTAAACCGCAAAGGATAATCATAAAAAAATGGAAAGATAAACACGAATAGGAAAAAGAAGATATCTCCAAGCAGAAGAGGAAAATCCGAGCTGAAAAAGTAAATCCAATCGAAAATGGAATATATGGTAACATGAAGATTTCCGGAAATCTTGCAGGCGAAGATCCTCGAAGCCGACTTGCCGCGAGTATATAAGAAGAAGGACTTCCTAAAATTTAGGCATTTCGAAAAAACCGTAGCATATAGACTTAGAACTTAGAACTTTTTAAAGCCTTTTTGCTCTTTGTACTTCGTTTCCGATTCGATCTATCAATAAAAATATCCTCCGGGGTCTCTATTTTGTGTGTCTACTCTTGAAATTTTTGTTCCCTAAAAAGTTAGCTCTACAAATATCGACATTGTGAGTTTCGAATTTCACACGTATATAACTTATATTTCATCAAAAGATGCGAATTTTCATTCTACGATCACATATTTTAAATGTGTCTTTTAATCACAAACTTTCAAGTCCTATATATATAGTTTCAAACATCTTTAATTTATTTTTAACACAAATTTTTGGGTCTTTCATTTGTTCCTCCATTGAAATCACAATTATTGTTTAAGATATCAATTATCTATTTGTTTAGACAAAAGTCTTTAGGTTTCTTTTGTTATATTTGAAGGATTATGGGTGTTTTCCATGGTTTAATTCTCAATTACAACCTAACACAAATCCTTAAACAGATCTAGTTTCTTGTCAAATGAATCATAAATCAAACCTGATCACTACCTTTCAGATTGCAGCGGATGATGGATGGTAATGATGAGATCAGCTAGAACAGATGGCAACACCTATTCCTCCTCGAGTATCCACACTCTTACAAGCATGGGACGGCTGCTAGACCAAAGAGTTGGAAGAATCAGAGAGAGAGATTTCAGAGAGAGAGAGCTCGCGGCCAGAGGAAGAAAAACGCAGGGAGATTGGCTTCCTTAGGGTTTTTCTAATTCTCTTATATCTCATTAATGGGCCCAAGTCATTAGACTAATGGCTCATTAATCTTTTGGGCCCAAACACAAATCAGACAAAAAGCCTGTATTTTGTCTGGCCCAAAACTCTGATCCAATACAGTAAATGCCATTGCATCTTACCGTATTATTTCCATTTAACTTTCCCGTTAGCTATGGTGTGTGACCCTTAGGGATCATACAATACTGGCAATAAGTCCTAAACTTATAGATCATGAGCGGACTCTAGCAAGCCATCATGAACACCCAGTATTTATGACTTATGTCTGATCTCGACACTTATCATACTTTCTAGAGATAGTACGGTAGATTTCAGGACATTCCCAACAATCTCCCACTTGTACTGGAATCCTACACAGGACATTCCCAACAATCTTCCGATTGTACTGGAATCCTACATTCCCTAGTCCTTTTGTCTTAATATCTCGATCTGGCATAAGGCAAGATGCGTGTCATCCTTATATAGCCAGACCATGTTTATCGGAACAGATTTGATACTGAAAATTCAAACGACTTGGGCAAGTCCGTTTGGGAATGGCCATTCTCTTACCAGCTATCAAATCTCCGATTGGCCTAGAGATATTACCTCCGTTAAACGGCAGGGACAAATCCCATCTTGTTCCATCACTATGAACTACACACTTCATAATACACCCAACCAAGGTCCGTATAGCTCCCAGTTACGAAACAGCGTTAGACAATGATCAAAGCGCATTACTCCATGTGCAGCCACATGCATGCGAACTCAGGTCTAAGGACTATACTCTATAGTCGTATATGAGAACTTCTTATGACACAGATATTAATATCTTGCAGAGTTCTCATCTTGAGGGCCATGTCCGGTCATATGCTCCCCTACATATACCTATGTGTCGACTTTGATGCCGCGCATCTATGACCCCTCGAAACTTGGTCATAAGTCTCAACACAATCTAGTCTCAACAGGTTGTTGTTGTTCCAATTTCAACAACCTTCGACTATGGACACTATGATTTATGTCAATTCGTTAAATATGGGGTTTCAGGATCAAGTCTACTCATGTACTTCGATGGCCCATATATAATGACATGAATCATTTTGGAACGATTATTTTATATCACAGTTAAAATAATCCAGAAATCATCAGATTTCATAAACATAAAATATTATGTTTACATGAACCTTTCAAAACAACTAAGTAAAGCCCTTTACAAACTCCCACTGAAATTAAGACTACATCTTAATTTCACTCATCCTACAGCTACAGTCCGCGACTCGTGCTTAGGCATAAGGAGTGGCTTCGTTAATAGATTAGCAACGTTCTCATTCGATGAAACTTGCTTATCTACTTAACACCTCTGTCATTTATCTCACGGAATAGGTTATACCTACCCTCAAGGTGTTTGGACCTCTGATGTGCAGCTAGCCTCATCTATGCTGTGAATCACATCAAGTTCAGTGATGAACTCTTCTATCCAAACATCCTCTTTCGCCGCTTCTCAAGCTGCGAAATGTTCAGCTTAAGTCATGGAGTCAGCAACAGTGCCTTGCACCGCCAGTTAGACACAAGATATAGCCGGACTGTGACCAGGAATTATCTTTGTCTATTGGAAACTTGCCTTTCAGACTCTATCGACTTGTAGCACCTCACTTTCTCCGTAAATCAAGAACTTATCCTTAGTATTCCTCAAATACTTTAGGATATTCTTTACGGCAATCCAGTGATTCTTTGCTGGATTTGACTGGTCTTCACTTGTCTTGCTTAACATTAAAGCAACATCAAAACAAGTACGTGTCATGACATACATGATAGATCCAATTGCCGTCGCATATGGAATCCTATCCATGCATTCAAGCTCAGCAGTTATCGTAGGACACTGTATCTTGCTTAACGTAATGCCATGTGACATTGGCATAAAACCCTTCTTGGATTGCTGATTACGTGTAGGACTTTGTCAATTTAAGAATCCTGACTTTGTCCTACAAGCTCTTTTGGATCTATATCTTTAGATCCAAAATCCAAGAACTACGTGGCTTTATCCATGTCATTCATTAAACCAACTCCCAAGCCAGTCCTTTACCGACTGCAGCATTGGAACGTTATTTTTTGAGAATCAGTATGTCATCGACATACACTATGAGAAATGCAATATTGCTCCCACATATCTATTAGTAAACGCACAGTTCCGCTTCGTTCCTGTTCAAGTCAAAACCTTGACTACTTCAACAGAACGAAGATTCCAACTCCGATATGTTTGCTTCCATCCATGAATGGATCAATGAAGCTAACTTACACATAGTGTAATTTTCGGAGTCCGGGCTCACTTTCGCTTCTTTGAATTTCGCAGATTCGTCGCTTTCAATGATCATCAGATCATGCGAACTTTCAATGATCATCAGATTCAACTAATGATGAGAAATCACTCTCGGATTAGTAACTGATTCATTCAGATCTGCGAACTTCAGGCTTTACAGGTGCAGATTCTACAGAAATCTGTAAATCCATCCGTTGCTCTCCCTCAACAGGTTGAGCAGCCTCCTGTATTTCTCGAATTTCTTCGAGTTATACTTTTACTCCCACTGTTCTTCTTGGAAAGTAACTTCCCTTCTTAGAAAACAGAATGGACGTAAAAGTAACAAGCCTTGGTTTCCCTAGGACAACCAGCGAAGTAGCACAACTACAAATACTCAGTAAAGACGAATTTGGATCGATTCCAATCCACATTTACGTGGTGTCTTTCAACTGATATTGGTGGAACTATTTCAGCGTAAACTTAGATATTTTAGAGCGTTATTCTTAAAGAATATCATGGAAGATTCGTGTGACTCATCTTTAATCATTTCTCATAAGATCTGATTCATTCTCACAGAAACACCTCTAGGTTTTCAGGAGAATTGAGCTGTGAAACGACTTCACACTCATTCAGATGATCACACAATCAATGACTTAAGTATTCTCACTCGTGATCTAATCCAGAGTCTTAATACTTCTGTCATTCAGATTCTATACTTCATTTTGGAACTCTTTCGACCATGTCAAAGAATTCCGACTTGTGTCTCATCAAATGAACACAGTCACACTCACTGAAGTAATCAGTAGAGACAATGAAGTACAGGAAATTTTCTCTGGCATTACTGCTCATCGGACCACATACATGAGTATGTCCAATGTCCAATAAGCCTTTGGGCTTTTCTCTAGCTCGGCTAAGATGGGCCCTTTGTGTTTTGGTCCAGTAAGCAGAATTCAAGTCTCATAAGATATCCATTCAAATGAGCCCAAAAGTCCATAACTATGGGGTTTCTGAATCCGACTCACTCTATGTGACCAAAACATTTATGCCAAGAAAAATCAGGTTTAATTCATCAGATTTAAACCAATTCGGTATTTATGTTACATTTAGGCACTCTTTGGTTTAAGATATAAAACCCATTCCTAGAATAGGGTGCTACAATTAACATTTCATTAAGATCAAAAGAACAAAACTTGTCTTTATCAAAATGAAAACATTCAAATTCTTTACAAGAAAATGAAAAACAACTCTGCTTAAAGCAGGTACATTGTAGCAATTACTTAATACAAAACCAAGCCTCAAAGGCATCTACAAGTGAAAACCCTACGGCTGAGGCAGCATCCCAAGCTCCTTCCAGACACGCAGTTCCACTTGCCCTTCCTTCAACGTTCTACTGTTGCTCAGGCTCTGCATATTATAACAAATATCAGTGCCACAACCAGCATCCAATACCTATAAGGTATAACTTGAAGTAATAACATGAATACCTGAGGAAGTAGTTTCATACATCAACTTCAACTCCTCATAATCTTCCATGAATTTAATGCAATCTCTCTTCCAATGCCCAGTCTCTTTACAGTAGCAGCACTTACCAACGTAAGAGGTATCTGACTCGGGCTCAGAAGACACACGCTTGCTATGATTCAAAATCTGGACAACTTTGTCTTCACCCTTGTCAGCATAAGGTTTAGTAAACCTACCCTTCTCATTCATGAGATTGTACAGGGTACTCTTCACGTTTGGCTCAACTGTCTTGAGCATATCATGCAGTTCAGTCAACGTCTTTGTTAAGCCTTTCTTGATATAGTTCCTTACAAACTTATCATAGCTTGACGGCAGTGACTGCAGAATGATCTCAGTTGCCAATTCCTGGCTAACTGGATAATCCAGTTTCCTCAGGTTATCAACGTAACCCATCATTTTACTGACATGAGGACTTACTGGATGATCATTTGGTAGCTTGAAGCTAGTGAGAGATTTAACCAACTGGTATCTCTCCACTCTTACCTGCTCCTGAAATTTCAATTTCAGGCTGCTGATCATCTCTATTGGCGACTCCATGCTCTCATATTGCTTCCGCAAATCTGAATCCATGGTAGCCAATATCAGACCACGCACATCTACCGCATCATTATAATGCTTATTCCAAGCATTATATACTGCATGAGAGGCATTGGACCCGATCCTCACGGGGAGAGCTCTTTCAAGGACATAGTCCTTTCTCTCATGCCTGAGGACTAGCCTCAGGTTCCGCGACCAAGTCAAGAAATTTGATCCGTTCAGTTTGTCCATCTCAAGGACATACCGGATCTAGAAAGTGTTTTGATTGTTTGTGCTCGTCATAGCTGAAATTTAGAGATAAATAGAGTTTTAGTTATTTAGTTCATTAAAGAGTAATCTTAATAACTTATAAGAAGACTCGCATTGCATTCAAAATTTCTTTGTTTAACCTCATAAGAATGCAATGATTCCGAGACCCATGTTCAGCTAAATCCAAAGTGGGCCACTGGCCGTCACCCGGAATTAGCTTTACTTGGTAAGCATACACACAGCTAGTTATATCTCATATAACTCTCGGTTGTGAATTGGGCCCAAGGCCCAATATCACCAGATGTCTCAAGGCCCGGGACTCCCGATGGCCCAATCAAGGAAACCAATCTCTTACAGCCAAATAATCACTAAAATCTGGGACTCCCAATGAAATTAGTGACTATATACTACTTTACTTACGCGAAAACAGACACCTCACACTGTAAGCCATATCTGTAATCAAATAAGCGTTAAGTAGCTGACAAGATTGGAAAGACATCCAAGCTTGATATTGCTTTTTGAGGATTTTTAAGTTTTATTTCCAAAAATAGAAGATTACTATTTTGGGAAACTTTCTTATTTTAGAAACTTTCTAAATTTAGTAACTTACTAAAAATAGAAATTTCTAATTTAATATTTTATAAATATTTTCGGGTTGGGTCACAAATTATAGGCCCAATTCTTGGCCCAAGACCATAGAATTCCAGTTGGCCCAATAATTTGACATAACCGATTCGGTTTATTAATTATGGTCCAAGACCAAATTAACTATCAAAACCATCAGTTATTTACTAAACCAGACCAGCTCTAAATTATTTGGTCCAACCAAATCAAACTTAGACCAGCCTTCGGTTTAGGTTAAAATTCAATTTTATGAATTTCAATCCGGTTTAACCAGAAATTAAATAATACCAATTGTATTAAATGATTTCCAGCAAACCGCGATTTGGGTTAACTGCTTGAACCATAAAATAATTAAATAATTAATTAAATAATTATTAACAATTCAAACAAAAACAAGAATCGTTTGTTAAGATTCCACAAATCGCTAACAAATACAAACCTGGATTATCACAATCACTAAAGGACAAAACAGATTATCACATTAGCATTGAACCTTATACAAAGCAAAGTCAAACTCTTTAGATTGATTTGACAACGATTCATAAACATTAATAATCAATTCATGTTTGATTTGTCCTTTTCCAATTTGATAATGGATTTTGCTCACGATCATTAACGCATAAAGTCAACTTTTGATTCAATAATCGATTATCACATTGTTGCATCGAAGGTGATTGCTTGCATCGATTATCACATAAAATCAACTTTAAGCATCGTTTTTTTTTTTTGTCTTATGATCGAAACCTAACAATCATTCACATAATTCAACAATCGATTTGACTTTCCTTCCTTAAACATATGATAATTAATTCAAACAATCAATTATTCTTATGAACCAAAAAGTCATGAACGATTATAAAGCAAACGATGAAAACGATGAAAACGATGAATGTCAATTATTCTTAATTCAATAATCGACAGAGACTTAACAAATCGATTATATCGATTCTCTTATAATCCAATCAACAAAAAACCTAACGACCTAGGCTCTGATACCACTGAAGGATTATGGGTGTTTTCCATGGTTTAATTCTCAATTACAACCTAACACAAATCCTTAAACAGATCTAGTTTCTTGTCAAATGAATCATAAATCAAACCTGATCACTACCTTTCAGATTGCAGCGGATGATGGATGGTAATGATGAGATCAGCTAGAACAGATGGCAACACCTATTCCTCCTCGAGTATCCACACTCTTACAAGCACGGGACGGCTGCTAGACCAAAGAGTTGGAAGAATCAGAGAGAGAGATTTCAGAGAGAGAGAGCTCGCGGCCAGAGGAAGAAAAACGCAGGGAGATTGGCTTCCTTAGGGTTTTTCTAATTCTCTTATATCTCATTAATGGGCCCAAGTCATTAGACTAATGGCTCATTAATCTTTTGGGCCCAAACACAAATCAGACAAAAAGCCTGTATTTTGTCTGGCCCAAAACTCTGATCCAATACAGTAAATGCCATTGCATCTTACCGTATTATTTCCATTTAACTTTCCCGTTAGCTATGGTGTGTGACCCTTAGGGATCATACAATACTGGCAATAAGTCCTAAACTTATAGATCATGAGCGGACTCTAGCAAGCCATCATGAACACCCAGTATTTATGACTTATGTCTGATCTCGACACTTATCATACTTTCTAGAGATAGTACGGTAGATTTCAGGATATTCCCAACAATATTCAACTGCCTACATCATTTTTTTCTCTACTTATTTGACACTTTTGTTCCTCTTAACAAGCATATCCTAACTTAAAACCAGATTTCACACACACAAAAATGCAAAGAACTTAACCACAACATTAATCCCAAGTACATAGATTCAGAGTCTTTACGGATTAATCTATTGATAATTTTTCGCATATAACTTTTAATTTTTTCAAAAGTGCGTATTTTTTATTATACAATTACGTATTTTAGTTATGTTCTTTCACAACATTTGAATTAATATTTTTAATACATCATTTTATATTTCTGTAGTCATAATTCATTATGTTTTCATTTTATTCATCTAACATATTTTCCCTTTTTTCCTTTTTCTCATTCTCTCTTATGTTCTTTTCCTGACAGTCATATCCTAACTTAAAATTATATATCACACTCACATAGACACAAAGATATTGATCCAAAATAACAGTCTATTAATAATAACAATCTATAAAATATCAATGAGCGGTCATGTTTTTCGGATTTATTTCTTTGTACATTTTCATATATAAATTATATTTCGTCAAAAGATGTGTCTTTTCATTCTACGGTCACGTCTTTACTTGTGTCTTTTAATCACAAGTTTTCGAATCCTATATATAGTTTCAAACATCATCAATATTTTTTTTTGACACAACCTTGTGGGTCTTTCATTTGTTTCTCCTTTGAAATCAAAGTTAATGTTTAAGATATCAAACCTCTATTTTTAGATAAAAATCTTTAGGTTTCCTATTATATTTATCTAACCACATCATTTTTCTTCTTCTTATTCCCATACACATCTTAATGTTTTGTTCTTTCTAACAAGCATATCCTAAATTAAAACTAGAATTCATACCAACGAAAACATAAAGAGCTTAACCACTACATTAATCTCAAGTACATATTTTCAAATTCATTACAAATTATTCTCTTGGCATTTTCGTATATAACTTCTACTTTCGTCAAAAGGTACGTGTTTTTATTATACAATCACATATTTTAATTATGTTCTTTATTCACAACCTTTAAAATAATATTTATTTTTAAAACATCATTTTCAAAGTTTTAGACATGATTTTTTTTTTAAGTTTTTCATTTTATTCATCAAACCTGATTTTCTTCCTTTTCTCTTTTCATTCACTCGTTTGTTCTTTTTCTATCTTTCCGGATTAATATCTGTGTACCTTTCGTATACGACTTCTATTTTCGTCAAAAGATGCGTCTTTTCATTCTACAGTCACATTTTTTTTTATTGTGTCTTTTAATCAAAACCTTAAACATCTTTCATCTATTTTTTTTAACACAAGTCTTTTGGTTTTCCATTAGTTCATCCTTTGAAATCACATTTATTGTTTAAGATATCAATCATCTATTTTTGAGATACAAGTCTTTATGTTTTTATATTCATCTAACACATCACTTTTTTTTTACACATCATATTTTTTTGTTCTTTCTAACAAACATATCCTAAATTAAAACCATATTTGACACATGCAAAAACACAAAGAACTTAACCACATCATTAATCCCAAGTACATAGTTTCAAAGTCTTTATGGATTAACCTATTGATACTTTTCGCATATAACTTCTAATTTCATCAAAAATTTGTTTTTGTTTATGGTCATGTCTTTTAGTTATGTCCTTTAATGACAACATTTGAATGTAATATGTATCGTTTAAAACACCATTCTTTATTTTGTAGACAAATTAAGTTCTTTTTGTATTTATCGAACCAGTTTTTTCCCTTGTTCTAAAACTCGGCCGCCTATCCGCCTAGGCGCTAGGCAATACTTATCCGCCCCGATTTTGTCTAAATCGGTTGAATAAATCGCTAGCAGTTTTTGTGACCGCCTAGGTCTGCGTAGTTCCGCCTAGTTGACCGCCTAGTTTAATTTTTTTTTTTATAATTATTTTTTGAAAAAAAAATTCTGAATCTAAAATTTAAAAATTTTAACTTATTTTCATAATTTTAATAAATATCATATGTTTCATGTTTAGATATTTGTTTTTATGTGTTTAATGCAATTTTGAAAACTATATTATATCAAAATAGTTAATTATAGTTGATTAATATGTTTTCAAGACAATAAATAGCTCTAAAACTAGGCCCCGACTAATCCCCGCGTAATCCCCGATTTTCCTTCTAGGCGCTAGGCCCGGGTCGGCCGCACGCACAACACCTAACGAGTTTCTGAACATGGGGTTTTTCCTATTTTCTTCTATTAATTTCACTCTATTGTTCTTTTTTAACAATCATATCCTAATTAAATCAGATATCACATCCACATATACACAAAGAACTTAATCACAACAAGCATCCAAAGTACATTGTTTCAAAGTCGATTAAAATATGAGTAAATATTCTGTTTATCAAGCGTACGGTTCATCTGTAAAATGTCATGAAGTAGAATTATATTTTTTTCATATACCAATTTGGCAAAAATTAATTTCAAAAGATTTCCTGCATCAGTATCGTCAATAATGAATGCGGTTTTCAATAATGAGTCTTTCTTGCAAAATTCAGTTTTCAAATTATACAAATTGTATATGTATATCAATTCATTTTATATGGAAACATGAAAATAATTCGAATTTGGAAATAGTTCTAACCATCATTATCAGACGAACAATTTTCCACTCAATTTTTTCTTGGTTAATAGTAGCTGGGTATTTGGTTTTATGTGTAGAATATCAAATAATAACAGATGATAACATTCTACAAAATTAAACGATGAAGGTATTATTTAGTAATGAGTTTTTATTTCTAAATTAATTTTTCAAGATTACATAATTATATATATATATATATATATATATTAGTTCATTTCATATGGAAACATGAAACTCATTAGAATTAGGTAGTTACAAATATCTTTCACAAACAAATACTTTTTCACTCATATTATTTATATTTTTTGCTAATAGTTTAAATCTCATTTAAATATATTAATTAATTATGTGTTTGTGTTTATGTGTATAATATCATCCAATAATAGATGATAACATACTCACAAAACAAGTAGTTCAAGTAAGTATTATTATATAATAATAATTTTAAGAATTTAACATTTTATGATTTTAAGAAATATATATATATATATCAAAACTGATGTTGAAAATTTAGAAAGTAAAAAATACAACAATGCAAAAAGACACAATTAATAACTTGGTGCAATATAGTGACCGTAAAGATTGAGTTTGGTTATTAGAAAGTACTAAAAATATATTGTAAGTAATTGACCTATTTTCACAATTTTTGGAAAACAAGGTCTTGTTTTACTTCCCAAAATCCGTGAGCCACCGCCATTATTAGTGAAGCTTCTAAGTGAATCCTTGTGTCCATGACTCGTATATGTGTAATTTCTGAAATATAATCAAATAATAATATAAATGAATTTTAACAATGATAATGTATAACAACCAAATCTTGCTCAGATATAAATTTATGTAAAAAACATTAAAACTGAAAGAGTATGTATGTTAGCATATACGTTTAATATAACTATGTTGTTAGTTCAATAAAGTCTATCAAACATCCATAGCCGCATAGCAATTTGTAATTATTTAAAGCTAAAGAAATACCATGATAATTTATAATAAGAATTATATCTTTACGTGATGTATCAAGACATAATAACAAGTTTTACTGTTTTTGAATATAAACTATTGTATTTAAGTATCGTATACCTAAATATTTATAATTCTATTTTTCACTTTTGTTGTTAAATTATAATAATAATAAAAAATAAAAATTGGGCCTAATTAATTTAGTTATATATATTTCTAAAATATCAATTTATTTATATAATAAAAATATTTTAAACCAATAACATTTTGAGTTTTATGTGGAAAGTAGCACCATTTCAATTGAATATGTGCAACCATTTATGTTAAACGTCGGAAATTTTGGTTTAATGATTTATTTTATCATATATTACAAATTTTGACATGTTTATATAAGTTTATTTTAATAACTAATCTAATTACATCATTTATAATAATATAATATGTTACCAAATATTTTAATATCAAACAACTACGGATTCACCCTATTTTATGTGGTTCGTATATGAGCAGTGTGCAATTGCTAAAATATAGTCAAATAATAAAATAAATGAATTTTAATAGTAATAATATTGACAAAATATATAAGCTTTGCATTTTGTTAAATAATGAATAACTAAATACTCAATATTATTCTATAATATGTGGTTGGAATTTTTTTTTTTGGTTCAGTTTTTAGATGTTTTCTAAGTTCTTAAGCAAAATGTATGAGTTTGATATTTTATAATTTTTTAATATAATTAATTATATTATGATTGGTTCAGTTTTTAATTAAAATATTAAAATTGTTTTATACAGATAAATAAATTTGACGAAAACAACTATATTTTTATCAAATATAAATTTATGTTAAAAACATTAAAACTGGAGGAGTATGTATTTTTAGTATATATATTTAATATAACTACATTGTTTGTTCAATAAATTCAATCAAGCTTCGGTAGCCTCATATCAATTTGTTAGTATTACAAAATTGGAGAAATACCGTGATAATTTATAATAAAAATTATATCCTTAAGTGATGTATCAAGAAATGATAACAATTTTTTTACTGTGTTTTTGTACATACACTCTATTGTATTTCAGTATAGTATATCAAAATATTTATAATTCCCTTTTTCCACTTCTAGTTTTAAATTATAAAATAATTAAAGTTGAGCCTAATTAATTTAATTTTATATTTTATTAAATATCAATTAATTTGTATAACAAACAAAATTTTAAACCAACCACTTCAATTGAATAGGTGCAATCATTCATGTTAAACACTACAACTGTTAGATTATTTTTTATTTGAATCTTTGGCATATTTATAAAAGTGTGTGTTAATAACTTATCTCATTACATAATTTATAATAATATACTCCCTCTGTTTCCTAAAGATTGATGTTTTAGACATTTCACACAAATTAAGAAATAATTAATATTTAATTATAAATGCATATTTCTCTTTCATAAAAACACTTTCCAATAACAATTAACCAATAATATTTCAATATAGATTTTGGAATTCACAATTTATAAAAATTAATTAGTAAAAGTTGTATAGAAAACCTATAACATCAATCTTTTTGAAACAATTTTTTTCTTTAAAACATCAAACATTATGAAACGAAGGGAGTAATAACTTACTAATTGTTAAATGAGTCATTTTAGGTGAAAAATCCAAAACTAGGTCAAAATTAAGTAGCTGGGAAATTGTTTTTCAAAACCAAAATGAGACATGCAAAAAGACAACTTTACCCTTGAAATTTTTGGCAGAAAAAAACTGTGCCAAGTTGCAGATAATGACGTGTGTGTGAACATGCACAAATCTCTCTCTCTCTCTCTCTCTCTCTCTCTCTCTCTCTCTCTCTCTCTCTCTCTCTCTCTCTCTCTCTCTCTCTCTCTCTCTCTCTCTCTCTCTCTCTCTCTCTCTCTCTCTCTCTCTATGAACATACACAAATCTCTCTATTTCTCTCTCTATATATAGTAAATATAACGTATAATAACTCATATAGATTAAGAAAAAAGTATAGCAATTGATGGTGGAGCTGTTAACATTTTGGTTGATGCTGCTAACATTTTAGGTACATATGATATTTTGGATTTGTATCGTTAACATTTTATTTGAAGACGCTAAGATTTTATTTGGTGTTGTTAACATTTTGGATATATATGCTATTTTAGATTTGCATATCTGATAATATTTGGGACGCTAAATTTCTTTGTTTAGCCGCTAAGATTTTATTTTGAATAGTTAACAATTTATTTAGTATTGTTAACATTTTAGATACATAAACAAATAAGCAGTTGGCCAAGATACGAAAAATAATATCGAAGTTTTCATTTTCAATATCTTATCCAATTGGAACCAGATCTAAAAAGTATTGAATCTAACAAAGTTTGAAACTTGGAAATTGGTGATTATCACCCAAGAAGAGATGAATCTTTAGTCTTCAATATTAAAGAGTCGTTTTCTCACTCTGTAAGGAACAATGAATCTCACTTTCAATATATAACACATATTGTGATTGGAAGAGATGAGGTGGACTGTCGTAGAAATCTGACTAGCTAAGTACCAGATTTTAGTGAGATCATCGGAGAAGAGATGTAAGCGGAGGAGATACAGCAGAGAGAGAGGATTCCAAGGTTGATATTCGTAGAAATTAGAGCATAGATTCATGGTGGCGGAGTTGTCGAGGAAGCCGCAGTTGTTAACACAGAGACGGTGGCCTTCCGACATCTAACATTGATGTTCTTCCACCATAGATCTTGAGAATTAAAATCGATCAAACTCGTCAAAAATTTGGAAGAAAATAAAAGAGAATGAAAGAAGAAAACAGACAGAAATGAAAGAAAAAAACAAATAATACAGAGAAGAGAAGAGAAAGAGAAGAGAAGAGAAAAGAATGAACGGAGGAATAAGGAGTAGGGATAGGGGTAGTTTGGGGATATTGGAATTGAAAAAACATGTATGGTCATAAATTTAATTTTGGTCTGATTTTATACCATGAGCCCCAATTACTCTTATTAAATTCAGTTAAAAATAATCGAGAACCGCCTCTTTCTTCTCTCCCATAACGCCTGTACGTGTGATCAACATAGTTACACAACCCACCGTCTCTGGTTTCTCCGGCCTTACTCTTTTTTTTATCTGTTTATCTAATATTTAGTTCTCCAATAAATGGACGTGAGAGAGATGTACGAGTCACATAACTCGTTATCAATTGGAGTCATTCGTCGATCATTTTGTCATCATCGTAATATAGCAGTTACAGTAAGTGATTGGCATTATCCTTTGATTAAGCCTGCATTCACATTCATTCAATGTCAACGTTTTCATTTGATTTCCATTGGTGGCAAGATGTTAAGTCATTTTTGGTTAGTTTGTTGGTCTAACCAAAACGTGAGTTCTGGCAAATAGTTGAGAAGCCAATTTTCTCCAAACATCCTTATGCCCATGTCTATGCAGTCACGTTCCCAAATCAGATCATATAGCCTTCCCAAATCTGACCATGTATCAAACCAAAAAGATGTATCCATTCCACTCTGAATTTCTACTTTTGTTAGCGACGTCGCTAGAGTCTGATATTTCAAAAGCTTCCTCCACATCCATGATCCAATGTTACTCTTATCATTTGCTGTAAAAAATGACCCTTTGCGAGTCAAATATCTGTTAATCCAACGCACCCATAGAGATCCCGGTTCAGAAAGTATTCTCCAAATGAGCTTAAGGGAACTTAGATTGTTTGCTTCATCGATAGATTTAATACCAAGTCATCCTTCTTCCTTTGTCTTAGTGAACTCCGACCATGATATCTTAGGTTTCTTTGGGTTCAGAGATGGTCCCGACCAAAGAAAAGCAGTACAAATTTTGTCAATTTCCCGAATACAAGTCTTAGGTAGCCTAAATGAAGAGATCCAAAAGTTAGTCAAACTATGGATAACTGAATTTATAAGTTACAGTCGCCCTGCAAAAAGAAAATCCTCACTGTCCACGAACTAATTCGCTTTCGAATCCTTTCAATCAAGGGGTATAGTCAATTAAGCTCATTCTCTTTGTCATCAAAGGCAAGCCTAAATACCTGACCGGAAGACCGCATCGAATGCAAACTGATGTAGAATCTGATTTTGTTTAGACTCTTGCATTCCCGCCATGTAAATGGTTGGTTTTTTTAGGCTTATACTTAACCCTGATATTAGCTCAAACTGCATAAAGACCTCCAATATACCTTCAATTGAATTCCTTTTCCCATTAGCAAACTAAGTAGTTCATCGGCGAAAGCAAGATGGGTGAGATGTATCTCCCGACAATAAGGATGAAATCCAATTCGTTTCTCTGATGCAGCTTCGTCTAAATTTTTTGAGAAAACTTGCATATAGAGGACAAATAGATATGAATATAAAGATCATCCTTGTCGCAAATCCCTTTCACTTTGAAAGTACCCAGTTAACTCACCATTTATTTGAACCGAGAAGCTGGCCAAAGTTACACATCTTTTAATCCAAAGAATGTATCTCTCCCACTACAAGAAAACATGGCCTTTACCGACGGAATTACCGACGAAATAAAATTCGTCGAAAATTACTGACGATAAACCGACGAATTTTTGACGGGACGTTTTTCAACGGAATATCGTCGGAAATTTCCGACGGTTTCTCATTCCATCGGAAAATCCCGACGATAAACTGACGGTTTAATTTGCCGTCGGTTTTCCGTCATATTTCGGTCGGTTTAGCGTCGGTTCAATGTATTAGGATTAATTATTTAGCTGATTTTTACGACGGACGACATTTGTTTTTCCGACGGAAATCCGTAGAAATTTGTTTTTCCGACGGAAATCCGTCAATAATTACCGATGGATTACCAACGGATTAGGGTTTAGGGTTTCGGAATGGGAAACAAATAATCGTAAAACCTCTCAGTAGTTAATGTAATTATAGTTTGTACTATTAGTTTTCAATATCTGATCCAAATGACATGGTTTGTATGACTAGAAAAAATTACAACACGTCGGACAGAAACACTTCGTAGTATACAATAACGGTTAAGTCGAAGTTATTGTCAAACCTTATCTAACTTGTCATTTTCATAATTTTCTTTAAACTGAGGCGTATATTTTTTTCTGACGGAAATCCGTATATATTTGTTTTTCGACGGAAATTCGTCGATAATTACCGACGGAATTTCGACGGATTAGGGTTTAGGGTTTCGGAATGGGAAACAGATAATCATAAAACCTCTCAGTAGTTAATGTAATGATAGATTGTACTATTAGTTTTCAATATCTGATCCAAATGACATTGTTTGTATGACTAGAAAAAAATTACGACACGTCGGAACGAAACACTTCGTAGTATACAATAACGTTTATGTCGAAGTTATTGTCAAACCTTATCTAACTTGTCATTTTCATAATTTTCTTTAAACTGAGGCGTATAATCAAAAACTTCAACGTTAATATTACATATAAATGTGAACATTATAAAATGCCAAAGTCAAAACCCTAATAAAACCCTAATTGAAACCCTAAACCCTCGAAATTCCGTCGGAAAAACAAAATTAATTATACCGCCATATTTTTCGACAAACTGCCAAAATTTTGGCCTAAAAATTTGACCGCCAAATTTTCAGACGGAAAACCGACGGTAAATGAATTTTCCGACGGTTTTCCGTCGGTAATCTAAAAATATGAGTCGCAAAGCATCTTCTTCTTCATCATTTCTCTGCAACTCCTCTCTCTCTTTCCACACTTCCTCCACCTTCTCTCTACCTTTTTCCGTCGAATCCGGCTGTGGCATGAGAAATCCGGCGGTCACATCCTTTATCTTCATGTAAGTTTGCTTTCTAACAGATTAATTTTTGTTCCAATCGATTTTTAGGTGGTTAGATTAGTGTGTAATTTTGCATGTGTTGTTCATACATAGTTTTAGGTGGTATAAGGTGGAATTTAGTTATTAGGATGATATATTGATTATTTCATATCATATTAATTTCTTAAAAACATTTTCAATTTTCAATTTTTGTTTAAAAATGATTTTAAAACGATTTAAAACGTTTTTAATAATCAAAAACATTTTAAAACCTTTTTAATAAACTTTTTATTTGTTTTTAAAATTTTAAATTTTTTTAAAATATAGTAGATAATAATAAAAAGGTTTTTGATGAATAAAACATTTAAAAAGCAGTTTCTGATAATATTATGAAATTAATTTTGTATTTGTTAACTTAATAATAGATTGTAAAATTACATTTTCATAAATTTTTTATAGAATATTGTATTTTAATTCTTAATAATATTTCATTATTGTTTGTAGGGACAATTTTGTATTGTAACACCGTGGCGGCTAACAGCGAGTTGGAGCTTCGGGTAAGAGAACGCGATTGGGACATGGATACGGGGAAGAGAACGAGACTGGAACATGGTCGAGAAGAGAAAGAGACTCGAACAGAGACAAGAATGAGATTTGAATAGAGACGGAGACGGGGACGGGATCGAGACCTTCGGGGACATGAACACGAACATAGACGGGATGGAAACGAGATCGAGACCCATCGAGACATGAATATGAATCATTTAATATTTTAAATTTTGTAAATTCTGAAATTAATAAAATACTTTTATAATTTTAGAAAATTTTTTTTGTAATTAAATTTTTTATCATCCATCGGTCATCCGTCGGAAAACCGTCGGTAATTACCGACGAAAAACCGTCAGTAATTACCGACGAAAAACCGTCAGTTATATTTCATCGGAATATCATCGGAAATCCGTCGGTTATTGATCCGTCGATAATTCGTCGATAATCTGTCGGTTTTATATCCGTCTGTAATCCGTCAGTAATTACAGACGAAAAACCGACGAATATTTTTTTCTGACGAAATATAATGATGGATTTTTTTGGTGGGAAATCCGTCGAAAATGACCGTTTCCGACGGACACCCGTCGATTTCTTCCCTCAGTATTTGCGTGTTTTCTTGTAGTGTCCGGAAACCTTAGAGCCGTGAGGATATATAGAACAAAAGGCCATTGTACAGAATCGAAATCTTTCGATATGTCGATCTTAAGCGCACACCGAGAGGAAACACTCTCCTTATGATAGCTTTTGACCAATTCAGAAGCAAGCAAGACATTTTCCTTCAAAAGTTTACCTTTCACAAAAGCTGATTGGTTCGGGGAGATGAACTTAGACAACATTTGTTTCAAGCGGCTTGCAAGAATTTTGAAATTACCTTGTACAAAACATTGCAACAAGATTTTGACCGATAGTCCTTGATATGCTTTGCTTTTTTCTTTCTTATGGATGAGGGCAAGCATTGTTGAATTGACTCCCTTGGGAAGGAAACCTGTCCTAAACTTGTTTTATCAACTGGACATGAAGTAATGTTCAATTAGTGATTCAAAATTTTTGTTATTTTGGTCTCATGCTTGAGGGAAGCAGTTTCCAGATTCAATTGTATGTCAGAGATTCAGGTTTTTTTTGGTGAACAGATTTCCCATAGCTTTTCGCCTTTTCCATTAGAAAAAATGTTATTTAGAGATTTCAGAAAATAATATAAACAAACAATGGCGGACCTAGGAAGGGAGATATGGTTTCAAATGACCCCCCTTAAATTTTATTATCATTTAAAGTACACAAAACTAAGAAAAATTTGTAGCATCATAGATAAATTGTGTGTACTGAACCCTCTAATCCAAAGTTTGACCCCTTTTGAACCCGGTTAAAATCGCTCATGGGTCCGCCACTGTAAACAAATAAGAGAAATAGTAACTTCAAAGAAACCTCAGAAAAAACATAAAAGACAAATATCACGTGATCAGTTCTGTTTGATAGAACTACAAATATCACGTGATCAGTTCTGTTTGATAGAACTAAACACTTACATAATAAGTTGCACATCCTCTTACAAAGTTTGAAAATGAGTAAACCATACCATACTCCCAATCAATTTCTGGAAAAAGATAGATCATCTGATTAAGTTCTGTCTGGAAGAAGAAAACACTTATATGAGCTTCACATCCTCTTCATAGTTTGGAAAAGTGTAAACTCTAGACTCTCCAACTACTGGAACTTCAAGTCCTACTCTTGTTATAATGTTCTTCTCGAGATTATAGTAAGAGATGAATAAAGGATATTGTGTATAGCTTGGGTACAACACAATTTCTCCACTACCAGTCATTCCAGCAATTTTTCGACAAACCGGCAATGAACGGGGCACTTTGTAGGTATGCTTCGACCATATATGTTTCTCGGCATCCTCTAAAACCAATAACGCAAAAGGATCACGGTAGATATTGCAGCCAACACCTAATTTACAATTAACCCAATTTACAATTAACCCCTAATTTACCTTTGTAGTTTATCAGAATAAAAGGTCCCGAGATCTTTGTAGCCGAGTCTTTATAAAAGTTAATAAAACTGAATTTCTCAGACCTAACATCAAAGGAAACAATGGTTTGTTTTTTGTTCTGTATCATTGTTAGATAGTACAAAACACCATTGATGCATATCCCATTATCTTCTACAGGATAGTGAAATGTGCAACATTTGATCCTCCTCCATAAGATATTTCTATGTCCCAATGTCAAAACATGATACTCAGCGTACAAGTTGTCGCCTGGGTAGCAATACAACCATGTAATACGCAAAACCTTGAACAGTTTGTCGATTGGATCATACCCAAAAGAATACCCCGCATCTCCTGTTACTTTGGGTGTGGTTACATACTCTCGTGTTATAGGATTAGTGATCACAGCCCATGAATGCTTATTTTCAGTATGGTGACTACATACCAATCCTCCAACAGAGCGACATAACTTATAGAAATCTTCGCCGACATAGGTGTGATGATGTGTGGGTACAAATGATAAATCCTTATCCGGATTTTGAGGTTGAGGTGAAGAGTAGAAGGACAAATTTGATCCAGTCTTCACGAAAAAAAGGAGCCTCGGTTCAGGCTGGGACTTGATCGGGAACAACTGGTTGTAATTTGGAAAGCGAATTAAGGACGACCATAGCTTCGATACGCAACGACATTGAGCTTTAGACTTCAGCGGCAATCTCGACAAGATATCGATGAACAGATCAAAGGGAATCAGATCAAAGGGAGATCGTTTGTTCTTCTGTTTCTGCTTTCTCATGGTGGATTCTAGGTTTTGAACATATGCGGCTCTTGTGTGTGTCGTACCATTTATATCTTAACCTTCAAGCAAGACTTCATGAGCTGGGCTTTTTTAAGGAAATATACTAACTATATGGCCCATTATGGCTAGCTCACACCGAAGGAGTCTAGCTGCGAGGATGTTGTTATTGTCTACAACCTTATTTTTACGTACGCATCATTCAGGATTACGACACAGCAACATGTTTTTTTTTTTTTATAACGCAGGGTATCCGGGCCCACCATGGTGGATCCCGACTAGCGTGTTGCGCCCACCTTAGGTGGCGGCCGCACGTGTTTTCCCTGGAAGCTGGTGATGCCCTCAGTTTAATTCTCCAGTAGCCAGGAGGATTCGAATCTGAGTGGCACGAGGTTACTAACGTTCCCTTTACCACTAGGATACGACCTCCTAGTTAACACACAACAACATTACTACAAGAGGCTCGAACGATCAAGAACAAGCAGTTTCTATTTGGGGTGATTGCAAAAATGCCCCTGAAATTGAAGTCAACCCTGAAACTACCCTTCCCCTTCTCCTTCCTTCCCTTCGTTAATATATCCCCCTAATAATATGTGTATTCACGATAATGCCATCGTCAGACTTCATATGAAGTCTGATATTTTTACCAAAAGACCAAAAAAACCCTTTAGATCTAACTTAATTACGAAACTGTCATCTTCTTCAATTCACCCAAACACCATTAACAACCAATTTTGAGCTCCTAATGCCTCACACAACCAATTTCGACCCATCAAAACTCCATATTAGAGTTCACAACCTTCTATTCTCCTATTTTCTCTCCAATTTCATCCAAAAAACTCTTTAATTCACGTTCTACAAAATTTTAAAATTTGGATCTATTGCGATTTTGGTCATTCTTGCATAAAAATGGTTGGGTTTGTTGGGTATTGGTGTAACTAAAAGTTTTGAGTGTTTGGGGAAGGTAAAAACGAGCTCAAAATCAGATTTATGTGGTTTTTCACAAGATCCCCCGATTTTCATATCTGTTTCGCGATTTCAGACTTCCCACGAAGTCTGATGAAAAATTATGGTCAACGAGAGGGTAGTTTTGCAATTGACTTTCAATTGACAGACTTCCATAGAAGTCTGAGAAATTCCTTTGAAAACAAAAAAAAATTTTATCTGACGTCACCAAGAAGTCAAAATAAGAAGAGGGTAGTTTTGCAATTGATTCAAATTTGATTTTTTAGTCAGACTTCTTATGTAGTCTGGCAAGAAATTGACCGATTTTTGACTTTTTGTCAGACGGGATCCGATGTCTGACAAAAAGGAGGGGTAGAAACTGCAATTTACCCAAATTTTCAGATGTTGACCAGAATAAGCAAAAAAATCGCCAGACTTCTAAATCTGTCTGAAAATAAGGAAAAATAACATCAGACGGCTATAGACATCTGAAATTTCAAACTCTTGTCAGACGGCTATAGACATCTGAAAAATCGAATTTTGGTCAACGCTGGATAAAAACCGAAAATGCGATGTTTTTTATCAGACTTCCCTCGCCGTCTGAAATTCTTGTCAGACAGCATAAGAAGTCTGAAAATTATCAGACTTCTTAGAGAAGTCTGACATTTCAAAATCAATTGCAAAACTACCCTCTCAGACTTCTAGGAATTATCAGACTTCTCGGAGAAGTCTGGCAATTCAAATTCAATTGCAAAACTACCCTTTTTCTCAGACTTCATAAGCTGTTTGACAAAAATTTCCAAAGCAGACAGCGTATGTTGTCTGATGGATTTCAGACTGCATCCGCTGTCTGACATTTCGATTTCAATTGCAAAAATACCCCTTTTTCCAGACTGCCATAGAGGTCTGGTTTCACTTTTATCAGACAGCTATAGCCATCTGAAATGTTAAAAACTTTAAAAATGTATTTTATTCTATATTTGTGATTAATTTTGTTGATTTTAATTTTTATAAATATGTGTTAGTTTTATATGTTCCTTCTGCATGAGTTTTACATTCTTATATATGGTAATTATTTTTAAATCATTTTTTGAATAATATTGGCAATATAGCTAATAGCATAAGACTTCGAAAGAAGTCTGGCTTTTCCCAAAAGACCTCTAATGTGGTTTATACATGTTTGTTTATACAAATAATACAAGAAAACCGAGCTGGTGGAACGGATGTCTATGCGTAAACGTCATACTCCACATTATATATGTTGGTTGTTTATTGAATGCTTTGATATAATTGAAATGATTACACCAAAGCATATCAAAGTATCAGTGAAGAAGCAAATTGGGATTAGGATGAGCTACACAACCACATGCCGAGCGTTTACAAGCTGATTTTTTTCAATAAGATCGCTAATGTGATGATGAGAGAACGAACTTGACATTTGAACTTGTTAATTTTATAAACTTTTAGCTCATAAGAATCAGACAGCAGTTGATGTCTGACGACATATTCAGCACCACTTAAGGTTATTTTAGTTTGTCATATGTTGGTGTATGTAATCTAAAGAGTAATGTTTTCTTCCAAAGTTAAAGTGACCCATTTTCTGATATTGTATACTTTCAATAAGCAAATTTCCTTGTTGATTTGAGTAGACAAAAGTAAATTTATACAACTTTATATTTTTCTACAAGCATAGTATACAAGGAGAACTTCTTTTCTTTGGTTTGATCATCCAATAATATAATACAATACAAGCATAGTATACTAGAATTTTGATTGCTTTGTGTTCCTTGTATCGCCATACACACCATGTGTACAATGTCAGTCCCACCATAGACATTCAAGATTGCTCTTCTTATGTTTTCTTGTTTTGTCCAAAGCACCTTCAACATCTACACTAAATCAACATATGTATTAGTTTGCATGGTATCAGACTTCATATGCAGTCTGAAATAAGACTTCGATAAGTCTAAATACTTGAACCAGACTTACCTGGTAGTCTGATATTAGACTCTCAGACTTCGTGTTCCTCGTACTACAGTGAAATTTTATGAGCCATTAGCAGCATAAAAAGTCTCAACTCCAGCCTCTTTGGAGAGTCAGCTGGCTCAACTTAAACCAAGCACCTGAAAAAGCTTGAACACAGAGCTCTTGCATTAGTTAGCAAACAAGTCTCCAAGAGAATACCTTTTAGAACCTTTTTGGTTGAGACATTTGAAAGAGGTTTTACAAAAGAGAGAGAAAGAGAGGTTGTAAGAGATTGAAATGTGAAGTTTTTTTTTCTTTGCTGGTATCAGACTTCATATGCAGTCTGAGAAGGAACTTCAGTGAGCGGGAAAATTTCCCGCCTTTTTAAAAAGTTTTCGAGTGAAATTTTTTAAAGACTTGCAAATTTCAGACTTCATACGCAGTCTAAATACTTGAACGAGACTTACCTGGAAGTCTGAGAAACTCTCAGACTTCGGTTGTAGTCTGGTATTAGACTCTCAGACTTCGTGTTCCTCGTACTACACTCAAAATTTATGGCTCAATATTAAACCAAGCACCTGAAAAAGTAAAAACACATAGCTCTTGCATTAGTTAGCGAATAAGTCTAAAAAAATGGATAATAAAGGATTGTTTGAGCAAATGAAATTGTATAATCAAAAGTCTATGTCAAAAGTCTCAATTATTTTAGTTAAAAAACTTTTGAAAACACTAAAAAGAACAGATTCACTTACCTATTTCGCAGCTCAAAGAGAATCAACTATGAATCACATACATAAAAACTCATATGAGACAATAAGCTTGAGAACCTTTTTGCATGAGAAATTTGAGAGAGGTTTTACAAAAGAGAGAGAGAGAGAAAGAGAGGTTGTAAGAGAGGGAAGAATGTGAAGATTTTTTTTTTGGTGTTATATGTGTACAAGATTAGGTTTAGATAAGTGGAGAGAAATTGGAGGGAAATTTTCCCGCCAAATTTTTAATAATTAAAAATTTTAAAATATTTTGTATCAGACTTCATATGCAGTCTGAGAAGGAACTTCTGTGAGCGGGAAAATTTCCCGCCTTTTTAAAAAGTTTTCGCGTGAAATTTTTTAAAGATTTGCAAATTTCAGACTTCATACGCTGTCTGAAATAAGACTTCATGGAAGTCTAAATACTTGAACCAGATTTATCTAGAAGTGTGAGAAACCCTAAATCTAATAATTAGTATTTAAATACCATCATTTTATATAGAAACTTATAATAAACATCAAACTCGTTAAACATAGTCACAAACTAACCACTATATGTAAATGTAACAATATAAATGAAAATTCACAAACTTTCAATCTAACCCTACAAATAAAAACATGATATTCAACTTCTTATGTGAAACATTGACCAAACTACATGGTGTTTTGAACAAAATATATCTTCAATGCTTAAATTTGATCAAAGTTTATATAATTTTAATTTATATATATATAAAATGCTTATGCTTAATTTATGTATCAAAAAGTATATCAAATTATTTTTTATAACTTTTTAAATTTAAAATTTTAACTTAAATTCGTCTCAGACTTCTCTTGGAAGTCTGAGAAACCTCAAAATTCAGACTTCGCCATGAAGTCTGGTGAACCCTAAATCTAATATTTATTAATTATAAGTAAAAATATTTAAGCAAAACAACTAGGAAACATAAAATTTGTTAAATATATGAACATTATAACACATATGTGCACATTTTAAATTTTAAATGTTAATTTGGTAAACCATGAATCTAACCCTAAAGTTATATGTAACTTGTATGTAAATGTTCCATTACAAAACATGTTTTGAGGTTTAGAACTTACTTTACCTTACATATTGTTTAGGTTGACTCAATTTATCAAATTTTAATTTATATACTATTAAATTGTATATATTTAATTTTTGTATATAAATTTTTTGACAAAATATTTTTTATAATTTTGAAATTTAAATTTACAAATTTATTCTGTATCAGACTTCTAAGAGAAGTCTGATAAAGTCATTTAGACTTCTATTAGAGTCTAATTAATCAGACCTCTATAGAAGTCTGACACATGCGAAAGTTATAATGGTAATTGCGGTTTCTGTTTTTTTGTTTGGTCATAAGGGCTTCGCAGTAATTTACCTAGGAAGGAAAACATGTTTTACATTTGATTCAAATTGAGGGGTACACTTTTATTTAAAACCAATTTAAGGGGCATTTTTAGCAATTCCCCCTTTCTATTTCCAGTTTGTAATGTGCCAATTGTATCTATAACTCTCGTGTGTTCAGTTTTGGATTAGTAAATCATTTTTTTTTTTAAAAGCTGACACTGATTGACGACGATTTGAGGAAATTGACTAATCTAAGTTAAAAAAAAACAGAAGCCTGTTCCACTGACGTGTGTCTCAAGTTCTTTGAAACCATGACGGCAAAATGGCCACAAATTCCTCAGAATTTATGCGTTTGTAAAGATTCCCCACATTCATTAAAGCATCGATCAAAGAAAACCAACACTAAACCGGCGAGAACACTATCACAACTTGTTGCTTCTTCATCAAATGCAACTGTGGATTCAACTTATCCAGTGTCTTCAACCTGTACATCTTTATCAACTATCACTGAAGCATCGACTGCAACTCCACAAGGACATGGTAGGGGACGGCCTCGTGGACGTGGAGGAGCTCGCAGGGAAGTAATACCGAGGTGCCATGGAGTCTACATAAGTCCATTCACCAATAGAGTCTTTGATGCTTGTGGAGACAAAGCAAGGTTTGTAGATTCTACTAAGAAGTGATTGTCTCTCTTTATGCTTGTTTGAACTTGTTTTTGTATGAATTTTAGAGTCCTTAAAACTCATGTTGTTAAGTTATGTGAAGTGTGTAATGGCCTATTTAAGTATGTTTGGTATTGATGTTTGTTTGACTGGTGCTTGTTTGAACTCGCTTATTGTATCTAGTGGCGGAGCCACTTTGTTGGTAGGGGGGGGGGCAGCTGCCCCCGGTAAAATTTATATATTTAATAATTTGTTAGGGAAACGGTAAGTAATCGTTGGCTTAATTGGTGTCTGCCCCCGTACCGAAATCATATTTGCACCCATCAACTCCGGTTCGACAGTAGCTTCTGCCTATTCTATTTTTCTTTTTAAAATTAAAAGATCAATTGGAATTCTTTTCCATATTTGTTCTTCTCCTTACACGTATATTAGTAAAAGAATATTTATTGTATTTTCTCTTTCCATATCTTTTTTAATTACAAAGTTGCCACATTAACTATATTTTTATATTTAATGCTATTTGAGACTAAAATTAGTGTGTTTATTTATTTTTTCACAATGTTTGTGTGTTTTTAGTTTTTTTGTCTTAACAAAAACAAATGTAGATATGTGCTAACCATATAAATAACCTAATTTTTATTAAAATATTAACAATTTCATGTAGTATAAATAAAATTTTATGCATTTAAATTTGATTAAATTGATAAAAAAATATTATTACAATAAATAAAAATAATAATTAATTTATGCCCCCGGTAAAAAATATTTCTGGCTCCGCCACTGATTGTATCAATTATTAGGTCTTTTGTGCATATTACAGCTTTTCTATGTCGATCGTCAGTCCAAATTAGTGACTATTTTGTTAGAAAACAAGAGGTAAAACTTAGACAATAGAAGACATAAACTCAAATTATCCTTAAACATCATGAAAGAGAACAAACACATACTAATCCGACCACAAACATTCGAAGAAGATAAGATAATTCTACTTAAGAGCATGAACAATCATGTCAACGACAGCAACAAAACCTACCCACGAGATGATAACAAATTGTCCCAACATCTTCTCTTTTTCTTCTCTACCAACAATTTTCTGTTTCAGCATGTTCACCTTCTTCCCTCTAGCTTTAATTTCTTCATTACACTTGTTAATCAACTCTATTTTCTTACTTTCTGGAAATTCTCCTACACCTTCAGTGTCAGCTTTAGCCATTCCTTTAATCTTCACCAACTCAGCCCTTGGTCTCTGATTTCTACCTTTTGCAGTTGCATCACCTCACGAGCTTCCAACAACGCGTTTTTTGCCATCTGTGAGCTTCTAAACATCGAACCAGCGGAAGAAATTGCAACGACTCCTCCTATCTCCACATCTGTAAAACATCCTCCTAGGATTTTCATTGGTCCAAGCTTTCATGACCATCGCCGTGATACCGCAATCACACTTCAAATCACCAATCGATCCTCCAACGCTCATTCCACCACTTACTGCAGAAGACCCAAAACCAGAAATTTTGGATTGATTCATCTCCAGCCTCTCTTCTTCTTTATCTCTCACCATAGAAAAATTTAGGGTTTCTGATTTGGGAATTTTTCGTTTTTCCCCTTTATAAAGACGTTTAAATTAACCATAGTTTAGATGTTAACGACAGAATTAACACTCACTAACACTGTAATTACCTCTGTTAATAGCTGTTAACGACGTGATGCATATTGAGTTACGGGTTACGATTCGATGGTTTGATTAGTGTATTATACTGGGTAGCTCAAAAGTTGGTGATATAAAAACCTAATTATAATTAATTTCATGTATTAATATGGAATTTTCCCTTTAAAAATTTATACAAATAAGTCATATTTAACAAATATTTCTAAATAGCAAATTCTAGGTGTTGGACAAGAAGTTTACGGTAGAAGTCTTTTGTAGAAGTATGTGGTAAAAGTCTATCTTCTCAAGTCAAACTTAGAATAAAAATTGGCGGAAACTTAAAATTTTTTTGAAGGTAATTTTTATTTGAAAAAGAAGTATACCATTGAAGTTTACTTGAGAAGTCTTCTCCTGAATCTACTGAAATGATTTTTAACATGGAAAGTTTTCCTCCTATATAAATCAACGAGGGTAAGTGTTACTTTGTTCTTGTAAAAAAAAACAAAGTATCTCTCCTCTCTCTCTCTCTCTCTCTCTCTCTCTCTCTCTCTCTCTCTCTCTCTCTCTCTCTCTCTCTCTCTCTCTCTCTCTCTCTCTCTCTCTCTCTCTCTCTCTCTCTCTCTCTCTCTCTCTCTCTCTCTCTCTCTCTCTCTCTCTCTCTCTCTCTCTCTTCTCTCTCTCTCTCTCTCTCTCTCTCTCTCTCTCTCTCTCTCTCTCTCTCTCTCTCTCTCTCTCTCTCTCTCTCTCTCTCTCTCTCTCTCTCTCTCTCTCTCTCTCTCTCTCTTAAATCTGATCTCCTCGCCGTGAGCCTCATTTTTCGCCGTCGCGTCTGTTTTTGTGGTATTATTTCCTTTTCAATTGTTTTTGTAATAATACATTATTCTTCTTTTTTTTTACTTCACATGAGTCTTTTTAATAATACATAGATATGGAGAGATAATCCTACAGTCAACCTTAAAGTCGCTCCATGAAGAGTTTGTGGAGTTCAGGGTTGCCTGAAGTGAACTTTGTTACTCGAACTAAATTCGAGATTCCTGACAATTTTTTTTGCGGGTTGTTGACCGTAATGAAAGTTTCCACTCCCGACGATAATCCGGGTATGATATTTTTTTGATGCAAGAACTATAAGGTAATAAGACTCTTGTGGTATTGTTTGTTTTACGATTGTGATTTGTGTCTTTTGAATATAATAAATTGTTGAATATCTACATATAGAATGGTAACCATCATTTATTTAAATGGTGGGATGAAGTTATTATGGACGAAATTCAAGAGCTTATATGTGTTTCAAAAAAACAGGGAGACTGTATTTGTTTTCTTGAAGATAATGATTATCATTCATCACAAACTCAGATTGAGGCTGAGATCATTCAATTGAAGAAGACAATTCTGCAACACTTTTCTGGAGTGGGGCTGAAAACGACGGTTTTAGTCGTTATATTCCTTTTAACCGTGATATTCTCGTTTTTTGCCATTTAAAATTCAAGAGTAGTGGTCGGATTTGATTATGAAATTTTGATTTTGTTTCTTGAAAATGTATAATTATATGTATCGGTGGGATTTTTATTTTGTTTGTTTTAAACTTCTTAAGAAGACCTCTAATGTAGACTTTCTATCAAAGTCTACAAACGAAAATTAAAAGGTTTTAGATCGAACCAACAAATGAATAGGATTTTGATTGTACCAAATTGATTTAACCGGTAACATAAATTTTTGGAATTCTATAAAGTAGACTTCAATGTGAAGTCTATAAACAAAAATTAAATTGTTTTGATCGAACCAAATTGAGTTAACCGGTAACGTAAATTGTTGAAGTTCTATAAAGTAGACTTCACATTGAAGTCTATTTTTATAAATTCACCTTACTTTATGAGCTGGGGGAAAAATTTGGGCAGGAACCGGTATTTTAACATGATTGATTTGGGCGGAAATTGTAATTTTATTGTACCGAAATGAGCTGAGTTTCTTCTTCTTCTTCTTCTTCTTCTTCTTCTTCTTCTTCTTCTTCTTCTTCTTCTTCTTCTTCTTCTTCTTCTTCTTCTTCTTCTTCTAGCCAATATCAGGACTATAATGCCAATAAACAAAATTTTAAGGATTTTTTGAGGTTTTATGGTTGGAGTAATCCATCCTCGAATCCTCATTTTGAAGATTTGTTCCCCTCGAAATGAGGTTCCTGGTTGTAAATGCTCTAAGAAAAGATGAAACCTCAAATTTGAGGTTTTGCTCACTCCAAAAGAAACCTTAAAACTTCAAAATCTAAAGTCATCTTTGATTTTACATTAAATTCTCAAAACTATTTCTTAAGTTTTCTGTGTACTATTATTAGTTTTAGAGTTTCAAAACCCGCAAAACTATTTTTAATTTGTTTTTGATTTATAATTTTATAATCCGGGAAGTATATCCAAAACTTTCGTAATAGATAAGTATAATAAATAAGTATAAATCACGAAACCCTCCGTGATATGAGGCATACAACTGCAAGTAATATATGACGTTAAGGTGTGTATTAAACCGCCTAGTTTGCTTCTGCTTTGCTTTGCTTTTGAAACAAGATTGCTTCTGAATCTGATTTTTGGTTTTCTTATGATTTTCTTGTGGTTTTCTTTTGTTGTAACCTTTATTTTGGTTCTACAGGTTGGAAACGACTACTATATTTCTCTTTCAGCATGGTATCCACAGTCTGGATAAGTTGGGTTTTTTTAATGAGTGTTTGATGAGTTAGAGTCTGATTGTTAGGATGTTAATCTTATAGTTAGGAAACAATTGAGTTTGATGTCTCTGTTTAACTACTCTCTCTGTTATGTTAAGTTCGAGTGTCCGGGCAAGATAGTGTTTGTATCATTTGAGACATGATCAAACCATCCGTAACTTTATTCTTAAACATTTTCTTGAGGATATCTGTCAATGACAAATGAAAGACATGGTTTGCACTCCAAATGACTACAAAAGCACTGCAAAGGACTGCGACCTCATGAGATCTCAACAGATGAATATAACTACATTTTTGCTCATGTAAAGTAACATCACATGCCGCTGAGAATGATAGACGGGTAAATCCTTATGGATTCAGAAAATCTATTAATGGGCAAGCGCAAGCAGCCTAGACACTTTTCATAGTTTGTGGCCCACCAAGAGAAACTGAAGGAAGCTCAACGTAAAACTACAACATCATATGCTTCATAGGTTACTTATCATTGTCTCTTGCAATTGTTAATTTTTTGAGATATGATTTGGCAACTCCTTAATGCTGAAGTTTGCGTATGTAAATCGTTTGTGTCTATATGCTACACATAAGTATTATAAGTTATAAATTTATTTTGAAGCAAGTGTCTTTTACATTTCTTGTACCATTCAAATTACGGTATCCCCAATTACCAAATCCTAATTTGAAATAATCCAAATTCTTATTTTTACGAATAAAAGTCAACAAACAGTCGTCAATTATTCGCACTACACACACAAAGTAGTCGCAAAATATTTACCATCAGCGTATTAGGTTTTTCCGAATAGACGCTGAATAATCGTTAATTAGTCATTAAACCCTCGCCAAGTAGTCACCATATATTACGACTAAGTTGTGACTATATTAGGCAGTCAGACAGTAGTCGGTAAGTAGTAACACAATCATTACCATAATCGAATTTGGATGTTCTGACTGGACGCTGCATAGCCGTTAAATTAGTCATTAAATAGTCGCTAATTAATAGCAAAATGTCTACCATAATCATATCTTCATGTTCTTGTTAGTCGTCATATCATCAGTAACTTAGTCAATAAACAGTTGCAAAATAGTCACCATATATTACGACTACGTTGTGACTATATTAGACAGTCATGTAATAGTCGACAAGTAGTGACCGAATCAATACCATTTATATGGATGTTTCAAGTAGTCGGGATAGTTGTTAAAATTGTCGTTATCCAGTCGGTACATAGTAGCCCTTTTTATGACTACTTTGTGACTACATTACACAGTCACATATTAGTCGCTCATTGGTTACCTATTTTAACGACTATATGATGACTACCTTTTTCCGACTACATCTGGACTCCCTCTTTAGTCGCACAATTGTCTTCGATATAATCGGAAGTTAGTCCATATAGATTGCGATTACTATATGTCTAAGCTACGACTACTGCTGTTAGTCGTACAAATAGTCATAACTTGCCGACTATTTTTATGACTATGCAATTTAGCGACTATGGATTTACAACTACTATATTTAGTCGTAATTTAGTCGTAAAACCACATTTAACGATTATTCTGCGACTAAGAGTGCAGTCACAAAAACGCTGTTTCTGCAGTGTTTACACATAAATGGCATAACCCTCTCATTTCTCTCTCCTTCTAAGCCATAATTGTTTTCACTCTTTAGTACTGTTTTGGAGAATACATGGAAAACTTCAACTTGGGTTCCCTCCCTCCTTCCATGCTTCATCATATTCTATCAAGGGTATATAAAAATATTATCCGTGATCACGGTGCGGCAAGAGTGGCTTTTCGCGGGTTCAATGCAGTTGGTAGAGAAGATCACTTCTACATAACTGCTAATCTCCTTTCCTTGAATGACTGGATATGGGAGGTCAATGTTGTGAGAACATTCAGGCTTAAGTGCTACTGGTTGAGGAATCCTGAGGCGTTTATCATGCTTCATTTACTTGAAGAAGGGAGAGATAAAATACGTATTTCTAGGGAGAGAGGATGTGTATTGGCCAACTATGTACATGTTATGATGAACTTAGCGTTTAGCGTTGAAGAGAGAGGCAAGGTTCACAACTATCCAAGTGTTAGTCGTAAACATGTTGATCGGGTACATGTATCACTCGATTGGAACTCGGAGGCCATTGGCATTACGAGCACCTGCGGAGTTTATGGAAATATTGGAAAAAGTAGATACAAATACATCCTACGATCGCTGGTGCTCTAAAACAAACCAATCTGGGTATGCTCCATCGATGGAATTAGAACATTGTGGAGGTGCGATTGTTGTTTCTGGCAATATGAGGCATGGAGGTTCTAATACGACATACACTTGTGTGCTCATGACTGACTAACTGAAGACTAGTTTCTTAATTTTGTCGAATATTTCTCATTTACTAAGAAAATCGTAGTTCTTTTATATGTTTTATGTTGTCTTACTATTTATCGACTATCTTTTTTTGGACCTACTGATATTATGATAAAAGCTTATTTCATTATGATGTTAAATTTTTAGTTTGATGTTTGAATTGCTATAAAATCTTACTCACCATTGTAGGAGTTATCACATAATGGGTTAGGCATGGTAGAGTTTGTGTTTAGTTGTTTTAAGACAAATAAAACATGGGAAATACATACAACAACCTTTGAGAGAAGTGTATAATTAGACCATATGTGATGTCCCAATAAACTAAAACATGGCTTATTTGATCTTAGATTTTATTAAACATACAAGAACTTATTCTAATTAGGGAAATGGTCATAAGAATCATAAACTTTCAAATTTTGGCGATTTAAAGCTTCAAGCTCGATCTCGTCGACGAAAGGAGGAACCTCGCACTAGCTCGAATCCAGAACTACTAACAAGCCGCAGCTCGTTACTACGATTCCAAGATCAAAACTCGAAGGTTTCAAGTAGGAGAGCTCGTCTTACGGAAAGTGTTCGACCATAAAAAGGAAGAACACGCTGGGAAGTTAGGAGCAAAGTGGGAAGGTCCTTACCAGGTCACCGATGTTGTAAAGGACGGGGTCTACCGACTCAAGTCGGTGGAGGCCATGGAGTTCTTTTCGAGCCTTACGAAGCTCGACCCGGCTCGATTCTTCCGCAGTCCGAATTCGAGCCTCGGCGGCGCTAAACTGACAAGACAGCTCCTCCTCCCTCCTCTCGAGATGCGCAATCCTGGCCTCCGCAGCGGCATGATCCGCGACCCTTTTCTTCAAACGCTCCTCTCGAGCAGACTCGAGCTCATAGGTCTGAGCATCCAACACCTCGTTCTCAGACCGGACCGCGTACGCATTCACGGCCTCTACAGCCTGCACAAAAAGGCGTCATTTTTTTTTTTAAAAAAGGGGATAAGAGGAAAAAGAAGACCAAAGTAAAAACGTCTCACCTTCCCGGTAACCGCCATCATCTCGGAATACGCACTACCGAGGACCGTTTCCCCCAAAAACTGGGAGCTCAGAACCGACAGACCTAACGCGCCTCAGCAGACGAACCACACCTTCCGGATCGTCCACAACCTAGCACTCCTCTCGGTCCATCCCCTCTGGACTCCTTCTGCAAGATAGCGTCTCGCGAGGAGGGAAATTAGGAGCCGAGCTGCCGCCCCGAAGAGGTCGAGCTATAAATAAAATAAAAAGAGTCAGACAAGTCAAAACGACGACGATAAACAAAAACATTGCGAACTGATAGGTTCTAAGTTTTACCCTATTCTAAACTGCAAGTGAACAGCAATGTCAAAGTAGTATATAGGGCTATCGAATCCACAGGGACACTTGGTCTCAATAGAAACAGAAACGTAGAGAATAAACTAGAAATAAGCAGATGGTGAAGTAAATAAATTGCGAAGCAAGAAAGTAAACAGTAGCAGAGATTAACGGTTGAGAAGCAATAAACTAAAAGCGTCAAGCCTAGGGTATTCTCAGGAAATCAGACAAGCAGACAGTTCATTCAGCAATGATCTAATTAAGAACAGTTCTAGAACTCAAAACACAGATATAGAATTAACCAAATTCTTTTGCGATAATTCTCTAAGTCTAAGTGCAGCAAACCAAACTTTCGTTTGCGAGAACTAACAGATTAAACTAGCATTAATCCCAAGTTTGATATGTTCACAATTATCCTAAACCAAACTTCCGTTTGCGCAAAGTTTAATTGCCCAATTTAATTAGTTCAGATTCCTAAACCCCACTTCCGTGACGTATTTAGCAACCTAAGATCTAGATTCTAATTGATCAGGTTAGAACTAGCTTTAAGCACAATTAAATTGAAGAACATATATAGTTATGGATCCTTAACTGAATTTGAACAAGTCTAGCAAGTCATGAAATCCTATGTGAGAAACCCTAAACTCAACTATGGATCTACTCAGACATGATTAATGAAAACATAATCAAAGAAATAATAGATTGCATATAAGAAATTAAATAGATAAAGGGGTTCGAAATCTTCTCCAAAATAAGTGAATACAGGAAATAGATCAGCCCCAAAAGCTCTAGAAATCTCTTAGCTATTAGTATCAAATCGTATGTAAATTAAACACCAAAAACTTAATTATATAGGTCTAATCTCGGCTGGGGCTTCTGTGTAAATACTGGAACTATTCTGGGCCTCTTTGAAAATCTTCATAACTTGTTAAACCGACGCGTACGGCCCATCTCGCTAGTGTGTCGACCGATGCACAAGGTGTGTCGGTCGATGCTTGATCAGTAAATCGGACAGTGAGTTAAGCTCTCGGCCAAAACGTCCCAAAAGTCCCAAAATGCTCCAAATATCTCCGATTAGCTCCAAACCTGATTAAACCTGTAAAAGACTCTAAACGAACACAAAAGACACTAAAAACACATCTATATCATGGTATAAATTGGGTAAAAACCATGATATATCAACTCCCCCACACTTAGCCTTTGCTTGCCCTCAAGCAAAACAGAGAACTAAAGCTTGGTGAAGAGGTTTGAAAACTCTTCAGAAACTCATTTCATCCTAGAAGCTACAATACTCAGATTCCCCTTAGTAAACCACTGAAAGAATCAATCACAGGATATCAAAACCACAATGTACTTCCCCCACACTTAGCAACTGTCCTAAGTAAACTCCACAATCACTTTCAAGCATTCAAATTCTCCCTACTGACTTGTGCAAGTATTTAAGTGCGGTCTCACCTAAGGAGTATCGATCAAAGGGCACATGGATTCTTACCTTATCAGCTCTAGACCACCATACTATCTTTCTCTAGTCCCTTTCTTCTCTTTCCCTTCTTTAACAACTGATTTTTCCCACATTGGGTATCATTTTATTTTTTTTATCAGTGTTCTTCCCGTTATGGGGTGTACTTTGGACACATTCCATGGATAGCACAAGAGATAATAGGGGTCTCTACCACTCCTGTGACCACTTCGGAGTTACTAACTCATCCTCAGTTTATTATCTTTTTTTTTACTTTATAGAAGGGGAGAAGGGAACTAAATAGGATAGGTTGACAGGCTGTGTCAGAACTAACAGGGAATCCGACACAGAGTATACCAAGCCCTTAGGTGAGAAATCTAAGTCAGTATTAGGGTGAAGTCAGTAAAGGATCCTCTGATACCTGAAGTGATGTGGGTGTTCCCAGTAGGTTGATCTGTTATGGGGTTTTCTAATAGTCATAGATAGATCCTGCAACTTCATCCCAATGGTTACTTAAGTTCCTGCAAGTCTTGTAAATCTTCTCAGAAAATCATAGTTTCTTACTTAAACAATTTTGACTCAATAAAACAAAATTTTTTGAAAAATGGACTGACTCTTAAGAAAACAGAAAGATAAACGTCAGTAGGGCGCTCGGGGTGTAGCCCCACCGATACTATGGATTAAGTCTGTAACTACACGGTTTTTGAATCACATTGTGTAACCACACAAAATCATTTTCTCGAGTTATAACCACAAAAAATTGACTTTTTGTTGACTTTTAACGATTCCGTTAATCAGACGTTAAATTTAATTATAAACCGTTATTTACATTGTTAAACCGAAATTGAGATTAAAACCAGGACAAAGAAATTACTAAACCAGATTTAATACCTAGAACCAAATTAAAATTAAATTAACCCAGATCCAAATTCTCAATCCGACAATAATCGTAATAAAACCCTAAACCATAATAAATCAACCTAAACCAAGACTAAATCCCTAAAAAAAATCCCCATTCTTTTTTTCTTTCCTGTTCGTCGTGTTCAACACGATCTGAGAACATTTTGATTAGTCTTTCAGTTAAATTCGTCTCGCCGATTTTGGGATTTTTACTAGATACTCTCTCTGTTTCTCTCTGCATTCGTGATAAAGGAATTGTTGTGATTGAATCTGACCAGACTCTCTACAGTGATAGAGAAGATGGTTGAAGATCGGACATATCTATTATCGACGGTTTTCTCAACTTCTGGTCTCTCAGAATCCAACTGGCCTTACATGTATCCAGCAGAAGAAGATTCCTCTGAATCTAAGCTCAGAAATGGCAAAAGATCTTTAGATGATGATAAGCTCAAAGACCATCTCCGACAAAGGAAATCTATCAAATTGATGAGAATTTTAATTCATGAAAACGTTCCCAACAAAGAACAATCCGATTCCAACAATGTTGATGGTGATTCACTTATCAACGACATCATTGGCAGAGACAACTCAATAACCTGCCTAATCCGTTGCTCAAGGTCTGATTACAACTCAATCGCTTCCTTAAACCAGAGTTTCCGATCCCTGGTTAAGTCCGGAGACATTTACAAACTCAGAAGACAGAACCGAATCATTGAATACTGGGTTTACTTCTCTTGCCAGCTCTTGGAATGGGTTGCTTTCAATCCTGTCCAAAGAAGATGGATGAATTTACCAACAATGCCTTCAGGTGTTCATGTGTGCAGACAAAGAATCACTCGCTGTCGGCACAGAGTTGCTTGTTCTAGGCAAAGACAAAGAATCACGAACAGGAAAGAATGGGGCTTTTTTTTTAGGGATTTAGTCTTGGTTTAGGTTGATTTATTATGGTTTATGGATTTATTACGGTTATTGTCGGGTTGGGAATTTGGGTCTGAGTTAATTTAATTTTAATTTGGTTCTAGGTATTAAATCTGGTTTAGTAATTTCTTTGTTCTGGTTTTAATCTCAATTTCGGTTTAACAATGTAAATAACGGTTTATAATTAAATTTAACGTCTGTTTAACGAAACCGTTAAAAGTCAACAAAAAGTCAACTTTTTGTGGTTATAACTCGAGAAAATGATTTTGTGTGGTTACACAATGTGATTCAAAAACCGTGTAGTTACAGACTTAATCCATAGTATCGGTGGGGCTACACCCCGAGCGCCCAACGTCAGTAGCACCTCCCCCACACTTAAGACACAATGTCCCCAGTAGTGTCAAGCGAAGGATCGGTAAAAAGAAAGAAAAATTGTTAAAGTTCTGTTGAGTTCTGTCGGGTTTACCTCTGTCGCTAAGCATCGATCGTTGCACTAAGTGCATCGACCGTTACTTGACGACTTTCGTGTATGGTCGATCGTTGCTCAGAACTGCAACGATCGCTGCAATGCGATTACGATCGTGTCATGACGATCGACACAGAAGTGCGTCGATCGACGCACTGCGAATCTGTCCGAGACCTGCAACCAGAAACTCACCAGAAACAAAAACAAACGTAAAATCCTAACAAAAACACCAAAAATTAAGTAGAAAAACACCAGTACCTAATGGTGGGTTGCTTCCCACCCAGCGCTTGTTTAAGGTCAATAGCTTGACCTATCAGAAAGAGATCGAACTCATGGCGGTTTCAACAGAGACTTTGAGTGTCTCTGTGAATGTCTCCTCATCCAAGGTAGCGTATAAGCATTCAGATCATGAGATCTTCCAAGGAACGAACGAGAAGGGTCAGGGTGGGAGTGTAGCTTCGGCGGGATTCTTTGTTTTCCTGCATTCAAAACAATGTGATCAGAAGGTTTAAGCTTAGGTGATTTGTACCTTACCTTTGACGTATATCTGATGTCTGGAGCTTTCTGCTTATGAGCAGTTGCAGGTACTGAAGATGTTAGAGCAGGTTCAAGAGGAACCGCCATCTTCTTCTTTTCACTATCAGATACTGTAGTTCCACCAATCTGAACTTCTTCTTTCAGATGACCATCGGTGGAGATCATCTTCTTTTCATGAACTCGCGAAGTTTCAACTGGTGGTGTTTTATTCACCTTCTTATCCATCACTTTTATGCAGTTAGCCACTTCTAGCTCTTGTTTGGAAGGTTTGGGAACCTTAGGATATGGCACTGGGGGCTTGTAGACTCGTTCTGGTACTGTTGCAGGTTTCTGGACATGTCTGCGTTCGGTGTCGATCGTTGCATGATGTGTGTCGATCGATGCAAGGCGATTCTGTTTCTCGAAAGAACTCGAAATTGCCGTCAGAATGGCGTGTCGATCGTCACTAAGGGGGTGTCGATCGATGCATGTATCAAGCAGACAATATTCATCCAGAAAATCCGAGATTATGCTCTCTTCTTCTTCCAGCAAGTCAATCTCATCCCTTATGTTCACAGCATTGATGTCCAGCTTCTGTTCAGCTCTCTTAGCTTCATTCCGCCTCTCTATTGCTGCATCTGCTCGTTCAATTTTGATATCCAGCTCCTCCATATGTGTGCTCAGAGATTCGAACTTCTCATTCAAATCTTCATACAACGCATCAATCTTTGAGTTGAAGGACATATCAATCTGTTGTTGTCTCTCAAGATACTGCTCCATCATGATTTCCATTCTGCTCTCATGAGCTGTAGGTGCAGGCGGTGCTTGGTAAGAAGAAACACTACAACTCCTTGTAAAGGGTTTCTGAAAAGCAGATCTGTGACTATAGAATCCAGTTCCTTCAACGCAATGGTTAGCTTCTTGTGCATACTTTCCAAGTAGAAGACTATGCAGAGAGTCAACTTGGTTCTTCAACCCAACTATCTGTGAACTGTCAATCCCTGAGCTGAAAATATCATTCCGACACATCGTCCTGATGATCTCTTAGTCTTCTTGGTGATTCTGCGAAGTGTGTCGATCGATGCAAGAAGAGCGTCGATCGATGCAATGCGAAATCAGAGAAAACAGAAAAATAAATCAGCAAAAAAAAAAAAAAAAAAAACAAAAACGAAAAAGAAAACGAAAATTCCTAGTAAAACCCTAGGCTCGAAACTATCGAAGACTCAAAGAGTCCCCGGCAACGGCGCCAAAAACTTGATAGGTTCTAAGTTTTACCCTATTCTAAACTGCAAGTGAACAGCAATGTCAAAGTAGTATATAGGGCTATCGAATCCACAGGGACACTTGGTCTCAATAGAAACAGAAACGTAGAGAATAAACTAGAAATAAGCAGATGGTGAAGTAAATAAATTGCGAAGCAAGAAAGTAAACAGTAGCAGAGATTAACGGTTGAGAAGCAATAAACTAAAAGCGTCAAGCCTAGGGTATTCTCAGGAAATCAGACAAGCAGACAGTTCATTCAGCAAGGATCTAATTAAGAACAGTTCTAGAACTCAAAACACAGATATAGAATTAACCAAATTCCTTTGCGATAATTCTCTAAGTCTAAGTGCAGCAAACCAAACTTTCGTTTGCGAGAACTAACAGATTAAACTAGCATTAATCCCAAGTTTGATATGTTCACAATTATCCTAAACCAAACTTCCGTTTGCGCAAAGTTTAATTGCCCAATTTAATTAGTTCAGATTCCTAAACCCCACTTCCGTGACGTATTTAGCAACCTAAGATCTAGATTCTAATTGATCAGGTTAGAACTAGCTTTAAGCACAATTAAATTGAAGAACAGATATAGTTATGAATCCTTAACTGAATTTGAACAAGTCTAGCAAGTCATGAAATCCTATGTGAGAAACCCTAAACTCAACTATGGATCTACTCAGACATGATTAATGAAAACATAATCAAAGAAATAATAGATTGCATATAAGAAATTAAATAGATAAAGGGGTTCGAAATCTTCTCCAAAATAAGTGAATACAGGAAATAGATCAGCCCCAAAAGCTCTAGAAATCTCTTAGCTATTAGTATCAAAGCGTATGTAAATTAAACACCAAAAACTTAATTATATAGGTCTAATCTCGGCTGGGGCTTCTGTGTAAATACTGGAACTATTCTGGGCCTCTTTGCAAATCTTCATAACTTGTTAAACCGACGCGTACGGCCCATCTCGCTAGTGTGTCGACCGATGCACAAGGTGTGTCGGTCGATGCTTGATCAGTAAATCGGACAGTGAGTTAAGCTCTCGGCCAAAACGTCCCAAAAGTCCCAAAATGCTCCAAATATCTTCGATTAGCTCCAAACCTGATTAAACCTGTAAAAGACTCTAAACGAACACAAAAGACACTAAAAACACATCTATATCATGGTATAAAATGGGTAAAAACCATGATATATCACGAACGAAACGACTCACTCTCTCCGACCCGCTCAGCAATACGAAGTGGAGGCTGAGTAGCTTGAGCCGGGAGAGTCCGAGAAAGTTCGGAAGGAAGCAATGGGTTTTGAGGAACCTGAGCGCGGTCCCGCGGAGCTCGCTCAGGGCCGACCCGCAGAACGGCCTGCACACGCTCGATCGTGAAACTACCCCAATTAACAGCGCCCCCTCTCATACGAGCTAGCAAACCTCTGTGATCGGGTTTGTAGCGAGCGACTCCGGAGCCTCTGTGATAAGAACCGAACCAGATAAGGGACGGCCCAAAAAAAAAAAAAAAACAACAAAACACTAAAACCAGAGCCTTACTGACGCTGGACGACCATCGAGACGGGATGACCGAATAGTCAAAGTCCCCGACCGAATGATGGGTTATCCTGAAGAAGAAGTATCGGTCCTTCCATACATCTTTCGTCGGAAAATCCTCGAGGACCCGCCCAAAACGAGGTGAGAGATAGTAAGTCCCCCGGAACTTAGCGTTGTGCTTCACCGAGCAAACACGCATAAGTTCCTCAGGCCCGAACTCGATTCCTTCTTCTGCGGCCCTGACTCCGAGTCCGATGACATACCGGACAAAGTTCGGCTTCATCTGATGAAACACCAGTTGAAGCTGGGCCAGCACCAAAGAGATTAAGCGGGAAATAGGGAATAAAAGCCCACATTTCTCGAAGTAGGCGTATGAGGCGCAACAATAACCCTCCACCGCGGTTTCCGACGACACCGCCGGCGACAGAATCACAATTTCCACCTCCGGTGGAATCCTGCAAACCCTCCGCAACCGTTCGATTTGGTCTACGGATAGGAAAGACGGCGGATGTGGGCCAAACGAGCCCGCCGCCGTGCTAGCACTAGCCCATGTCGGAAAAAAGAAAGCGAAGAGTTTTGGATGGAAATTTTTCCGATGGGAAGAGAAGTAAAAACCAGAGGAAAAGTAAGAGAAGAAGTGAAAGTGGAAAGAGTAGAAATCACCCTCGGAAAAATACGAGAAAATTATAGTGGGAATCGTGCAAAATCTTAACCGCATGATTCCGAACTCGTAATAATTACGAGAAAATCGAGGTGATTTGGACTCCTCGCTCTCCCCTTAATCTAACCATAGATATGAAATCGACGGTTTCGAGCGCGCGGTAATTAGGTCACATCATCAAAAGAACGAGGCTGAAAAGACTCTTCGCAACCTTTGAATCTTAGTCGTCGACGATCGACCAGATCCACGGTGGGAGATGAAATTCTCAAGTAAATACACGCTATAACTGCTGACGCGCTAAAAAGCAGATCAGCTCATCCCACGCGCCCGTCCTTGACCGTTGGATCGCAATAAGATCTACGGATGGGGCGAGAATAATCATTAGATTTTTCGACGCCCTAGACACGCGCGCGTCTTCCCGAAAACGTCCACCACCCATTAACTTCGACTTATCGAAATCAATGGGCTGGGGGGCTATTGTTGGTACTGGATTTCCCTCTAGGAAATCCGGCCCATTAACAAACAAGACAAAGGCCCGTATCCACGAGCCCGTTCCAGGATCAAAGGCGAAGAGACGACCCGATCCGATCGTTGGGCCCCAACGAATGACACTTAGACAAGGCCCAAGCGACGCCAAAGTAAGAAGCGACCGAGCTCGAGCTCGGCAGGAGACGACGTGGAGATAGAGCGACTTAGTATTTTCTAGTTCAACTGATCCGCGAGAATCACGGGTATCGTTACGAAGGAGAGGCCGAAATATCGGAATGGAGAGGTCAGAGTCGAGACTATTTAAAAGAAGAAGTGGCGACTCATTGAAAACATTCCAACCCTAACTTAGAACACTTCGACTAGATAGCTCGATCTCTACACTTTGTACTCTCTTTTCGACTGTGTTTGTTCTATCTCGACGATCGATCTCAATAAAGTCTTTGATTCATAGGAAACTATACCATTTCTATATCCTAAAGTCCAAATCCACGAATACAAATTCTTAGTGTGAATCCCGGATCTCACAGGGTCTAGTTTTGGAATTTACCAAAAAAAAATCATAATTAATTGTAGACTTTGGGGAGGAAGGCACGAAGTCTACTACAATAGTCAACTCTCCAACTAACGGTCAACCCAAAACTAAACTATGATAAACTTTGGGAGGAAATCTACCTCCAAAGTCAAAGATTGGTCAAATACATACAAAAATGACATATTTTGACTGAGTCAAACTTCACGAAAAATACTTTGACAAAATCAAACGCAAAACTAGACCCAAAATTGAATGGGGACTACTACAAAAGTATACTATACTTTTTGGTTTTCAAAGAGAAGCCGTAGACTTCCCGATACTAGAAAATAAGTTTACTGTCAAAAAATTTCAAAAGTCAATTGCAAAACTAGACCAAATGTTGACTAGTAAATTGAAAGAAAACAACACATATGCGATTTTACCTACTTCAACAGCCCATAACTTCAAGTTCAACCACCAACAAATAAAACCGGCCACTGCTAATGCAAGAAACACCGAGAAGGGTAGAGTTCGAAGAGATCGAAAATTTTAAAATTAAATTCTAGAGTTTTTGAAATAAAATGAGAGAAGATTAAAAGGAATATAAAGTTTTTGAAACAAATAATGAGTTATAGTAGGTTAAATTTAGGTGGTTGAAGCATTGACAGCTTCCAAATCGGTTGTCCATGGTGGTTAGAAGAATTGATGATGATGGCATTGTGGTAAATATGAGGTACAACAAAGGTTATTTAAGTCATTTGAAACTGCCCAAAATTATTAGTAGATTTCTCAGAGAAGTTTGCTTCGTAAATAACTGTCATATACGAAGTCAATATCGGAAATAGATGGCGAAAATAGAAAAACTCCAATTTGCGGTCTACTTTTGCATTTAACCAAGATTTGTGGTCTATTCTCGAAACCGGCCCTATAATTTTTTTTTTCCTTTTTACAGGGTGGTAGAGCTGTACTTCCGTTACTGGCAAAGAGACAATGGCCTTAGGCACATATATAATTTTAATTTCACATTTGTAGAAATACTAGTGTTAGTTACTTAGTTTTTTGGTGGAACATAGCACCCGTAAATTAATGAATTCAAATATTACAACTGTGGTTTTTTATTTGGAAAATGATTTTAGTCTTAAACATCATATTTTATCTATTCTATTATTAGTTTGTGCTCTTTTCATTATAAATTTGTGAAGATAGTTTTTTACCATTGGTTTGATAAAATTTTAGTACTTTATTTATTTCATATGATAAAATGTTTTTAGCATCATTAAGTGTTATATATATATATATATATATATATATATATATTTGTATCTACCTATTACTTAATTATTTTAATTATTTTATAGAATAGTTTTATTTGAGTGATACAAATTTCAGAGTTAGATTTTTAAAGTTATAATTTTTTAATGTTGTGATTTGTTAAATCAATTATGCATTTATGAATTATAAAAGGCCACATATTTTTCTAAATAAGTCTTAGGCCAGTAGGCCTCTAAATGTGTGGCACGGCACTGCAGGGTGTACAAGATAAATGTAGTTTAATTTATTGGTTCAAGATTGTTGTAAAGGTGTGAAACCCCGAATTATCAATTGCATGTCATAATTTAGGTTACTAGATATTCTCCATAGATTCTATTACTTAATAAGGTTTCGACGAAGTCATATAAACTGCACAGCCAACATGTTGCAACTTTTTCAAAAAAAAAATCTTATCGCCATTTATCTCTGAATATATGGTTTGAGAGTTAAATTATTTACTCAGTATTCGTGAACCCGTATGCAAAAATGAAAATCAGATCTTCTCTTTTATGTAATGCTTTGAAGATTCAACGATGGAGACTATCAATTACATTTCACAGCCTCAAAACATAGAACTAGTAACTTCAAAAACAAAAATTTCAAAAGACAAAGATATCTGATTAAGTTCTGTCTGGAAGAAGTAAACACTTACATGAGCTTCACATCCTCTTCATAGTTTGCAAAAGTGTAAACTCTATCGTAATAAGATTCATCAAATACTGGAACCTCAAGTCTTACTCTTGTTGTAATGTTCTTCTCGAGATTATAGTAAAAGATGGATAAAGGATCTTGTGTATCTTGTGTATACATTGTTCTTCTCGAGATTATAGTAAAAGATGGATAAAGGATCTTGTGTATCTTGTGTATACATTGGGTACAACACAATTTCTCCACTACCAGTCATTCAAGCAATGGTTGTATAGTTCATTCTATCCAGCAATGAAAGGGGCAATTTGTAGATCAGCTTCTTCGACCATATATGTTTCTCGGCATCCTCTAAAACCCACAACGTAAAAGGACGACTGTAGATACCGTGGCCATTAACACCTAATTTACCTTTGTAGTTTATCAGAATAAAAGGTACCTAGATCTTTGTAACTTTGTCTTGATCAATGTTGATAAAACTGAATTTCTCAGACCTAACATCAAAACAAACAATGATATATTTTTGTTTATGTATCCTTGCTACATAGTACAAAACACCATTGATGCATATCCCATTATCCTTTAGAGGATAGTGTAATGTGGAACATTGGATCTTCCTCCATAAGAGATTTCTGTGTCCTGTGTCCCTAATGCCAGAACATGATACTCAGCGTACCAGTTGTCGTCTAGGTTGGGAGACAACCAGGTAATACGCAAAACCTTGAACTGATTGTTGATTGGATCATACCCAAAAGAATACTCGGCTTTTCCTGTTAGTTTGGGTGTGGTTACATGCTCTCCTGTTATGGGGTTAGTGATCACAGCCCAAGAATACTTCTTTTCATGAGTATGATGACTACAGACAAGTCCACGAACAGGGCGACATAACTTATAGAAATCCTGGTACAAGTGATAAATCATTATCCGGATTTTGAGGTTGAGGTGAAGAGTAAAAGAACAACTTTGACCCAGCCATGATGGCGAAAATGAGTCTCGGTGTAGGCTGGGACTTGATCGAGAACAACTGGTTGTAATTTGGAAAGCGAATTGAGGACGACCAAAGCTTCGATACGCAACGACACTGAGCTTTAGACTTCACCGGCAATCTCGACAAGATGTTGATAAACAGATCAAAGGGAATCAGATCAAAGTAAGATCGTTTGTTCTTCTGCTTCGGCTTTCTCATGGTGGATAAACCCTAGGTATCGAACAGAAGCTGCTCTTGTGTGTGGCGTACTATTTATATCTTATATTTCAAGCTAGGTTTCATGAGTTGGGCTTTCTTAGGGCATCATACTAACAGTACGGCCCATTATGGCTAGCTCACACAGAAGGATCTCAGGAATCACAGACCATAGTCGCAGATCTTATTCTCAAGTTCAATCTCCGGGTGAAAACGCACGTGTAACACCTGTCTCCCGGCGAACCGGAGACGCGGCATTAGGGCACCCGTTGAATCGGATTCGGTCTAACCGGCATGCCAACTCAACTTGTCCCAGGACCCGGCACCGCTTCCTTCGTATTGAAATCCACTAATGATGTCACACGATCGAATCAATCCCGCATCCGGACCTGCAAGAAAACGGGGACAGGGAAAGAAAAGAGGACTGAGTAATTGTTTCAAACACAATTACCCAGTGAGGGCGGATTTAAGAAACCCGCGATTCCAGCTTACACTACACAACTACGAAGCACAAGTCCTAAGCTAAAAACACCTTGCAATCAGGCCCGAAGGCTTCACCACACAATTCTAACGCCCAATCGTGCATACGAGCTCCAAGCTCACACTCATGAACACCTAACGGCTCCAAGCCCCACACAACGCGTCCAACGCACGGTACGTCCAACGCACCACCACACGGGAGGGCTCGCCAAGACCCTCCTCCGACGATCAAGGACGTCCAACGCCCTACACGCAAAGCCCTAGCACAATTCTACCACGCATATCCATCACGCACAAGCAACGTTTTCGGTTTAAGCGATATCCTAGTGGTTCTACGTTCTTTCAATCAATCACATAGTGGACATTACTATCCCTACTCTACCTAGGAAAGACGGTATTAACAAAGGACTATCGTCCAGAACTGAATAGAATAAGCAAGGGTCAAGACCGATCCTCACCTTAGCCAAAGAAGGGCAAAAACGTCATTTAGGAATCCCTGATTCCCAAACGGTCTTCAGATCTGGGAAGAGGACGGAAAGACAAGTGGATAAGGCCTTCGTCTTGCTCAATTCGAGTTTATGATGAGCTAGTTATGATCAATTGAAAATAATCAGCCCAAACCAGCTCAAACCGAACCAGACCGGTCAACCCGAACCAGCCTGATCAACCCGGACCGGTCAACCCGACTCGGTCCAGTCAACCCGACCCGGTCGGTCAACCCGACCCGGTCCGGTCAACCCGACCCGTCCGGTCAACCCGGCGACGGACGGCGGCTCCGGCGGTGGAGCTCCGGCGACTGGTCGTCGGTTCTCCGGTCACGAGCACTGCTGGCTTTTTAGAATTGTGTGAGAAATGAGGAGCCCCTCTCCTCCATTTATAGGGAAAAGAGCTAGGGCTTCCCTCCCTAATGAGTTGGGCCTTGGGCTTTGGGCTTAAATCAGAAAAGGAAACATATTAATGAGGGAATAATGGACTTGGGCTTGAACTAACTGGGCTTTCCTCTTCTTTTCTTAAAATTTTTATATGGGCTGGTATGAGTATGTTACAATTCTCCCCTCCTTGAAAAGAATTCGTCCCGAATTCCGTGGCGGGAGTTCTCCTCTGCAACTTTTTACCAACCACACCCCGCAGACTTCGCTGAACCAAATCTGACTTGATTGCTTACTTGCTTGAAAAGATCTTGTCTTTGAATCCGGAAGACTGCTTCTCCCCCCCTTATTTTAAACCACGCTCTGAAGTGTACTTCGCTTTGGTACCAATCCAATAGTAGCTCCAGAATGCACAAAAATGTCTCATGCTACCGCCCATGTCCATTAGGGTCGGTCTCCAATGTTTAGAAATAACACTCATCCTTCGAGTGGTTCTAATGTCTGATGAGATGCTCCGCTTCCAAACTGATCCTCCCCAACGGTTTCCATTCCCGTGCAATATGGCGTCAACTTTCGCCTAATTGCTATCCTTGCTTATCTTTGGTGAGCGATGAGGCTAACCATGTCCATTATGGCTACCCGGCTGGTGGGGAACGACCCACTTAACTCCTGATATGCTACAATGCCACGCTTCCGCTGCTCACTCTGATATTTAAACCGATTCCAATCTGAATTCCAGCTCAAGGTTTCCTAGCTTGTGATCCAGTTGTAGTGCTTTCCAAACTCCATCCTTTGGGTTTCCTTCCCCATTAGACTTGCGCTCCTTTGCTATTCCTTGCAGCTTCTTGCCAATCCTCCATAATTTTTTCCTAACACTCTCCCATTGGATTTCCATTTCCAATGACCAGCTTTGTCCACTTGAGCTTGCAGAAGTCTAGTTTGCCAGGCAATTCCAAATGCTGCGATATTCTTTCCATCTTGAGGAACTACATTAGTTTCTCCAGTAATCCACAAAGAAATCCAGGGCAGACCATTTCCTTTCCGGTCCCACCGTTGTACCTTTAGCCTGTCGTGCCATGAAGATCTTCTCCAGCTTCCAGCTTGATCAATCTTCAACGAGCCGTCCATAACTCATCGAAGTTGATGTCACAAACCGATTTCAAGATTCCATACTTAGAATAGGTTTGGACAATTTCCTGCTGCTCCTTGTGATCCAAGCAACTCGAACAACTCTTGAGCTTAATCCAGTCGGAATGACGCCACTTCCCAATGACCTCCTTGCAATCCGGTCTTTCAATCAACCTCTTTCAGCTCCTGTAGCACTCCTTGCAATCCGGTCTTCCCATCGATCTCTTGCAGCTCCTGTAGCACTCCTTGCAGCTTCCCCAACGCCTCTTGCAACTCTTCTAGAAATTCCTGTAACTCTTGAAACTCTCTGCTACACTCCCGCTGTAGTCTCTCCGGTGGACGTCTCCACATCTTAATCGCCCTCGAATGCTTGGTTGAACAATGCTTTGAACAGACGATGACCCCCAATACATACGTCATTACTACCGACTGCCCTATAAGCGCACACCACAACATACACCCCAACATACACCTCAACGGCACACATCACGACATATATCTCGGCGCACATCTTAAGGGCAGTCGCACCACTAAGGTTTGAAGACACTAACTCCAACCTGCACGGAAAAATTCTATCTAGACTGGACCGGCGTGGAGAACAACCTATGATATACATGGTGCTTGAAAAAGACTTTCGCAAAGTAACCATTTTATAAACTTTCGCAAACGCTTTTGAAAAAGATTTGAAAACAAGGTTTTTAGAAAACAACGAAAGCTGATCTCCCAGGACGGAACTGGGAGATCTTAACCTAGGCTCTGATACCAAATTGTAACACCCGCCTCCCGGTTAACCCGGAGACGCGACATTAGGACGCCCGTTGAACCGAAGATGGTCCAACCGGGACGCCATCTCAACTGGTCCCAGGAACCTGGCGCTTCCTTCGTATTCAAATCCACCAATCACGTCACTCGATCAATCAATGAACTAACTGGGCTTTCCTCTTCTTTTCTTAAATTTGTTATATGGGCTGGTATGAGTATGTTACAGCACGTCTGGCTATGTTCTGGGCGATCGAATGTATCATGAACCTTGGTCACAATCAGGTCATCTTCTAAGAACTTTGAGATTGCTCACTATGCTCAAATACTTTGATAGTTTCAGTTGTGAACATGTGAGGTTGGATAGAAACAGAGCTGCTAAACTTATATCGTCAACTGTCACATGGGATCAAAGACTTCAGTCGTACATTGCTCGAGGTTGGCTACATAACATTGTCTGAAGCTGGAACTATGGATGCGGCCTAACCTCCTCCTCAGACTGCAGGCTATGTTCTCTCAGTATTGGCATCTTCGCCCCTTGCAACCTGCTATTGATGCTAATGGTTTGCAATTCTGTAATTTGTGCAAGATATCTTTTTTTTTTTCTTTCTATTTTACCCTCGTTTTAGAGGTTTGTACTCCCCCAATATGCTCCTCAGGAGCTAGCCTTTTGAATACAACCAGCATTAAAAAAAAATAGTAACCACGTACCATATGATGTGCATATTATTTGATACAGATTTTTGGATTTTTAATGATTGGTATAGAATGCACGGGGTTGAAATCCGATTTAGTTTAATGGAAGTAGTAATTAGATTTTAGAATGATTTTAGTATATAGCAACGGATGATTGAAAAATTAAGTACAATGATATTTTCATAATTAGGTAAGTAGGATAGGATGTTATTTCTTCCATTAATATGATGGATGAAGGTAGGAGTTCTAAGAAAAATAAAGGGAGAAAACGCTCTTTCAATAGCAACATTAGTGATGGATTTAACAAAAGGCTTAAGAGCGTTTGTTGGAATTGTAATAAGTCGGGTCATTTAAAACGTGATTGTGGGGCATGAAAGGATACAAAAAGAACGGAACAAAACGGCTTGGGACAAGGGTCTAAGGACCAAGGTCCATCCTCTCATCAAGGTCAGATCTTTTTTTTGATTCATATTCTAATGTGAATTATGTTTCAAAAATTTCTGAGGCATTTTATGTGCAGGAAGATGAAGTGGCATGGTGGATTGACACGTGTGCAACACCACATGTTTGCAAGGATCGTGACTGGTTTGTAGTATATGAGAAAGTTCAAGATGGGTTTGTACTTCATATGGGAAACGAGTCAACCGTCCCTATTTTGGGTCGTGGAAAAGTAGTGTTAGAATTTAGTTCCGGGAAAACTCTTGATCTTTAGGATGTACTTCATGTACCCAGAATTAGAAAAACTTAGTCTATGGTAGTGTTTTAAATAAGTGTTGTTTTAAAACAAGTGTATAAATCTGATAAGTATATCTTATCAAAGTGTGGTGTGTTTGTTGGATTTGGATATTTCTATAATGGCACGTTTATGCTTAATATTAATAACATTGTCATATCTGTTTATATGGCAAGTTCTAGCAAAAATGATACGTCACTATGGCATTCTCGATTAGGTCATGTACATTATAAGCGAATAATTTATATTTCTAAATAAGGATTGATTCCTACGTTAGACATAAATATAGAGAAGTGTAGTACTTGCATGTTGACAAAGATAGTTAGACAACCATTTAAAAGCATTGAAAGAAATTCTGTAGTGCTTGGGTTTGTACATAGTGATCTATGTGATTTGCATGCTACACCATCTTTAGGAAATAAGAAGTATTTTATCACTTTCATAGATGATTATACTCGCTTTGTCATGTATATTTATTACATGCTAAAGATGACGCCCTAGATAAATTTAAGGTTTATAAAATTGAGGTTCAGTTACAACAAAATGATTTGATTACGAAGTTTCGTGAGTATTATTATCCTGCATATTTCCTATATGTAGCCATTACACATGAAACTACGGCTCCATATACACCACAACAAAATGGTGTGTCGGAGAGGAAATATAGAATTTTAAAGGAAATGGTTAATTTCATGTTATCCTACTCAGGATTGAGTGACATATTTTGGGGAGAAGCAATGTTAAAAGCTTGTTATTTATTAAATAGAGTTCCTAACAATAGGAAAAAATTACTCCTTATGAACTTTGGTACAAAAAAAACAATCTTGAATTATCTTCGAGTTCGGGGATGTAGGGTTGTCGTTAAACTTCTCCAACCCAAGATTAAAACTTTGAGAGAAAGAGGTATTGATTGCATCTTTATTGGATATTCTGAGCATTCCAAGGCTTATAGGTTTTATGTCATAGAACCTAATGATTCCATATCGGTTCACACCGTAACTGAGTCAAGAGATACAATATTTGATGAAAACTGTTTTTCATTTATACATATACCAAAGGATATGATTCCTAGTTCAAGTGGAACTAATGAAGGAGACGAAACATTTGTACCTCCTAACATGTCACTCATGCTCCGTAGGAGCAAGCGAGGGAGGAACGAAAAATCATTCGTTCATGATTTTCAAATCTATTTGGTTGAGGGATCAAGGGATGAGATTGGCTTCCAATACTCATATTGCTATCATATTGATAATGATATTAGGACATTTGGTGGGGCTACGAAGTCTCAAGATGTTGCTTTTTTGAATGAAGCAATAAATGATGAGATGGACTCCAACATGGGAAATAATATTGGATCTTATCGGATCTCCCCCCCCCCCCCCGGTTGCAAGCTGTTGGGTTGCAAATGGATCTTCATAAATAATATGAAAGTTGATGGAACAATCGACAAGTTTAAAGCTCGATTGGTTATTCAAGGCTTTAAACAAAGGGAGGTATTGATTATTTCGATACATATGCTCTAGTCTCTAGGATTTCTTCTATAGGGTATTAATTGTTTTGGCAGCTATTAATGACCTTGTGGTTCACCAAATGGATGTCAAGACAGAATTTTTGAATGGTGTTTTGGAAGAAGGGGTGTATATGAAACAACATGAGGGTTTTATTATGCCTGGTAATGAGCATAAAGTGTGTAAGTTAATAAAGTCATTGTATGAGCTAAAGCAAGCACCTAAGCAGTGGCATCAAAGGTTTGATAAGGTTGTCTTATCAAGTGGATTTAAGTTAAATCAGTCGGATAAGTATTTATAAAGCAAATTTAATGAGTCTGGTAATAGAGTAGTCATTTGCTTGTATGTTGATGAAATTTTGATCTTTGGCACTGACCTTAGACAAGTTGAGCTTACAAAAGCATTTTTGTCATCAAATTTTGCCATGAAAGATATGGGGGAGGTGGATGTGATTCTTGGAATTAGAATCAAGCGTGAAAATAAAGGATTATTTTTTACACAATCTCATTATATTGAGAAGGTCCTTAAATGGTTTAATTGTGAGAATTATTCTCCAATGAGCACTCTCATGGATGTGAGTGTGAAGCTTATGCCAAATACATGATAAACAATGTCACAACTCGAGTATTCACAAGTGATTGGCTGTGTAATCTATGTCATGACGAGCACTACGCCAGATATAGCTAATGATGTAGGGAGGTTGAGTAGATACACTAGTAATACTAGTACTCAACATTGGCAAGCCTTAAGAAGGGTACTCAAGTACTTGAAAGGAACCATAAATTATGGTTTGTCTTATGTCGGATTTCCTTCAGTTTTAGAAGGGTATTTAGATGCAAGTTGGATTAGCAACGTAGAAGACCATTCTTCTACTAATTGTTGGGTATTTTTGCTTGGGGGAGGTGCCATTTTGTGGGCTTCTAAGAAGCAAACTTGCATTAGAAGTTCGATAATGGAATTGAAATTCGTAGCGTTAGCATCTGCGAGTGGCTAAGGAACCTAATATACGAGATTCCATTGTGGGCTAAATCAGTATCACCAATATCTATATGTTTGATAGTCAAGCTACCTTGGCTAAGGCCTGTAGCCAAGTGTATAATGGTAAGTCTCGACACCTGGGCGTTAGACATAGCGTTATATGTGAGCTGATCACTCATGGGGTAATTACCATAGAATATGTTCGGTCAAAATCTAGCAGATCATTTGACGAAAGGACTAACTAGGGAATTGGTAGTTAAGTTAGTCAAAGGGATGAGATTAAAGTCCATATAAATATTTAATCGTGGGATACCCAATTCCCCTCTAATACGACGTTAGGTGCTGAATTAAATGTGAAAAGCCTACACTTAAAGATTGAAGCACATGTTTATATCATCCCAAGGTATGTGTTTGGACCTGCAAGAAAAGGAGAGGTTGAATTTTTTTGTTTTTTATAGATCTTTTGAAAAATGCAATTTGCAGGCGCATGATTAAAAGTATCTACCTATATGAGTGCGAAGTGTTGCCGCTTCAAGAAGTTAGGACTTGACTTTGTATGCACTCATGAATGGATAGGGATACATGGCTTATAATAGTGATCAGGTATAAAAACTTAGCGTAGTATGAGAATTAGTGTGTGTATTATCTTCATGTGCCCATATGGGTTGATAGGATTCAATCCATAGGACATCGTGATTCTCAGACATTTGGAATGTTTAATATCACTAATATGGAAATTCAATCGTTCCGACATTTTCATTTATGCATGAGTTTGATATATGTGTTATATATTTAGTGAATTTGTGCTTACACTTGGGGTAGGAACGCTATATATTTAAGTGTGGTTGTAATTTATTAAATGAAACATTGCAACTCTTGGGTATGAACAATTGCAACATTTGGTTTTAAATTATTGCAACCTTTGGTTTTGAACCATTGCAACATTTGGTTATGAACCATTGCAACATTTGGTTATGAACCATTGCAACCTTTGGTTTTGAACCATTGCTTTGATAATGAACCATTACAACTTTTGGTGAATAGTTGCAGTGGTTGATGATTAACAACTGAACCCTTTTGATCTCTATATAAGGAGTTGTTCGCATTTGAAAAAGAATAACAAAAATTTCACAAGCAAAAACAAATAACAATAACAACTAATACAAAAAGAAAGAATGATAAAAGAGAGAGATTTATTGCTTCAAAAGATCATCAAAGATCTTTGAAGAAACACATTTATGCACAGAAAATTCTATTTGTATCTTTTGTATCTTAGCCTAGAACAAGAGAGAGATTTTGGTTGTCTTATCTTACAAAGGGATTTTGTGTAACTCAAAGCTTGGGATAAGATCGAAATAATCTTTAAGAAAAGTACTTTCGGGCGCGATTCAATCATTATCCAAATTCATAGTTTACAATACACGGCAAGATAACCAACAAATCCCTCTTAGGACGGATTCTTAAGAGATATATTTTACATCCCAAAAAGTTGTAATTTTGTGGTTTTCTTGAGCTTTGCTTTCCTAAGTGGCAAAGAGGCAATGGCCTTAGGCACACATATAATTTTAATTTTAAGGCCACATTTGTAGAAATACTAATGTTAGTTACTTAGTTTTTTGGTGGAGCATAGGACCCATACATCATTGATTCAAAATATCATAATTGTGGTTTTTGATTTTGGAAAATGATTTTAGTCTTAAACATCATTTTTCATCTATTCTATGATTGGTTTGTGCTATTTTTATTATAAATTTATAAAGATAGTTTTTTACCATTGATTCGATAAAACTTTAGTAATTTATTTATTTCATATGATAAAAAAAATTTAGCATCATTAAGTGTATATATATATTTGTATCTACCTATTACTTAATATTTTAAATTATTTTATAGAATAGTTTTATTGGGAAAATGCTTAACAAATCCTGAATTATGCAACACTGGTCAAAAATACTCAAAACTACTAAGCTTACCAATGAATATCTAAACTATTAGTTGACTTCCTATAAAAACATTGAAGTTAACAGACTGATTAGGTGACATTAATCAATCTGTTTATTCGACCGTCAATATGATACAACGTCGTTTTGATTGAGACAAAACGACGTCGTTTCATTTTGTTCAAAAAATAAATCATGTCTTTAGTTGGGTTCGAACCTGGGTCTAGTATGTTATGGATAGTGGTGGCTGACCACTGAGCTAGTGGTAATTCGTTGCTATTGATTACATACAAATTATATGAAAATGTCTTTCTTTTTTATGCCCAATAAAACCCAAAAATCCCCAAATCATTTTTTTGTAGATTTGTTTTAAAGAGTGAAAATATTTATTTTTTCTTTCTAAAAACGGAATTTTGAAAATGTGTTGTAAAAATTCTGAAAATGATTTTCAAGAACTAACAATATTACTTTTTGTAACAAAATTATTTTTATAATAAAAAAATATATTCAATTTTGTTTTAAAAAAAGTAAAAACGGATTAATTGTAAAAATGATATTTTTAAAAACTTAATATATTATTCTGATTTGTGACAAAAATAAAATTATGATAGTGGTTTTGGAAATTATCCTAAAATAAAAATTATGTTTTCTTTAAGTAAAGATAATATTTAAAACATTTATACATGGAGCTAAAATTTTAGTTATTTAGAGAAAAACACAAGTTAGGGCTGATGTTTGACTTATGTTATGTAGATGCTATCACTATAGAAATTGATTTGAGGATTTTTGGTTTTTATTAGGCATAGGAAATAAATACACTTTAATATAATTTGTCTGTAATAAATAGCAACGAATTACCAACAGCTCAATGGTGAGCTGCCTCTATTTATAACCCTTGTTCTAAAACGCGGTCGCCTAGCCGCCTAGGCGGCCGCATAGTCGTTGATCGGATGTCCAGCGCCGCGAATAAGGTCGAAGCGGGAGAGAAAATCGGGCTGGAGAATAATGAAGAAAATCGTCCGCCTAATGAACAAATCGCCCGCGTAATGAAAAAATTGTCCGCGTAGTCGGACTTAGAATCCGAGGGTCCACCCATGATTTTGAGATCTAAAGCACGCAATCAGAGAAATTGTTGTTATTGAAGGCGAATCTAAAATCACCGTATACTTCCTCGACCCGTCTTTTCTCCCGAACGTTCCTATTGGTGCCGGTTGTCGGAAATCAAAACCCACATGGTCGTGTCGGTCCACCATGTCGATTTTATTAATGGCTTGCTCGCCGATGAGTTGCATGCTGCAGCGCTGCTTATGCGGCTCACGACATGATTTCTTCTAAAGCGGCTCCGGTGCTTTTCCGTGTTGATTTTAACTGTGGTTTTAGGCTTGAGTGATTTTCCTTTAAATCCGTTGAAGAACGTGGTGAATTTGGTTGATTTTGGGTAAAAAAAAAAGAGAAGAGAGAGCTAAATAGCTTTCAGGTGAGAGATACTGGCTTTCCGGTAAGAGAGAGACGACGCAAGGCTATGGAGACGAAGAGACTGTTCATATATGTCTGTGTGTTCTTATCTATCTAGTAACCGGTTTGGTTTATGACCCAATCTCCGGTTTTCTCTGTTCAAGTATCTAAGTTGAATTCATAGGCTTTTCTATTATTATTAAATAGGGAATGTTCCCGAGCGTACCCAATTTTAAATGGTATTCCTTAGTCACTGGCCTTTAATAATAATATAAGTCCACACAAAAAATTAATCTTTTTTAGTGTGTTAGACAAATATATATATATATATATATATTTCAAAATTTATAGTATTATATGTAAAAATAGTTAAAAGGTCTAAAAAATTCCGCCCCGCGTACTCCCCGAGTTTACCCCGATTTTTCGGTAACTCGCTAGGCCCAAACCGGCCGCGCGGATAGCGCCTAACGCGTTTCCGAACAAGGTTTATAACATACCAGATCTAGGTTCTTTTTAAGACAAATTGATGTAGTGCTAAATTGGCAAGATCAACTGTAACTTCAATATTTTTATGGTAAGTCAACCAATTATTAAATTATTTATTGGTAAGCTTAGTAATTTGGATATTTTTGGCCTATGAATTGTTTGGCATTTTTCCGTTTTTCATTTGAATGATACAAATTTCAGAGTTAGATTTTAAAGTTATTTTTTAATGTTGTGATTTGTTAAAAAACAATTATGCATTTATGAATTATAAAAGGCCACATATGTTTCTAAATTGTCTTAGGCCTCTAAATGTGATGGCAGGGTGGTGTATCCGAAAGTACAAGATAAATGTAGTTTAATTTATTCGTTCAAGATTGTTGTAAAGAGTAAAACCCCATATTATCAATTGGGAATTCGACCAAAAAAATCATAAACTTTGCATGAATTGCCAAAACAGATACGAACTTTGAGCCGGCCAAAAAACACTAAATTTTTCTTTGACTTTTAAATTTATTACCAATCTTTTCGTTGACTCGCCAAATAAACACACCGTTAATAAATTTAACAGAAAAATTAGACTCCGTTAATCCTACTGTTACTGTGTTCGTTAAGTAAAACGGCGTCGTTTTGTTTAGTCTTAACACACCTGTGTTCGTTGCACCTTCTAAATAAACACACTTGTGTTCGTTGCACCGCTTAGGTTCGAACTCACGACCTCATAACCAAATATCAATGTTTCTTCCATTGAGCTAAAGGCACTTTCAACAAAATCTCTAACATATTGTTTTTTATTAAGTATTGACCAAATATCTAAAAAAAAATCTTTAAAAACCTAAAAAAATATTTATAATTTCAATAAAATAGCAAAAATTCAAGAAATATTCTCAAAAAATAAAATTACAAATAATATTTTATTTCTGTCGTTACAATTAAAAAACTGCAAACAATTCTTGAAAAGGTAAAAAAAAACTCAAAATGCTAAAATTAAAATTGATGATTAAAATAATTTTAACGAATATACACAAAAAAATTTCACTTATAAATTTAAAATCAGCATCAAATATTTACAGTAAACATTTTCTAATATCTTTTTGGAGTTAACAGAAAACAAAATTTAAGCTATGATACAAATGTATGTTATACATGAAACAATAGAAATGACATACATCAAACTATATTTGTTAGCCTAACATATATGTTTATTTTTTTGGCATTTTTGGTGTATGTTCGTTCTAATTATTGATCATTTATTTTAATTTTAACCTTTTATTTTTTTTAAAATTTTATAATTTAAAATTTTGGGATTTTTTTTTACTTTTAGTGAAAATATATATTATTTGAAGCTGTTAATTTTCAGATTTTTTTTTTTGAAAATTTTTGGTATTTTTTAAATTTTTTTTTTTTTTTTTTTTTTTGTCAACAGCAAATGCTTCTACCAGTTCTCAGCTAGCCAAGACGGTGAAACAGGATTTAATTAAACAAAATAAGAAGGATGGATCCTTGCACCACGTGCTAGTTTGTCCGCCTTTGTGTTGTGTGCTCGTGGAGTGTGCGTGATAACGAACCTTGTGAAAAAACTCTTGCGACTCTCATACTCGTCTAAGTGTATCATGAAAGCAGGCCATTCTGTGGGTGTAGACACTATCTTCACCAGCTCCAAACAGTCTGTTGCGAAGGTTACATCATCTTGATTCCACCGCTTCATACATTCCATAGCCCAAATAAGTGCTTCGAACTCTGCATGAAGTGGAGATAAGCTGCATCTGATGTTCCTTGCTCCCATCATGATATATCTATCGCCTTCGTAAATGCTATACCATCCCTGTCCTGAAAACCTGTCTCCTTCCTTCCAAGATCCATCCAGAAAACACCATCTCCCTTTAATCTCCACCCGTGTCGATATTGTAACACTATTGTTCTGATTTGTTTGTGCTCCTGTGTTACCCGATGATACCGATGTCTGTGCCTCTCCCCATGCTATGGATTCACTTTCTGCCAGACGTAAAATTTCAAGTGGATCCCGATCAATATTACTATATAATTTATCATTTCTACTCTTCCAAATATACCAAATAATCCAAGGGAAATAACTAATATCCACATCCGATGACACCCGCCAGAACATATAATCCATATTGGTAAACAAAGAGGATAATGGGAAAATTCCCTGATTTGATGGTGTACTTGAAAGTGCCCAAGATTGCAAAGCCGGCGGGCATTCGAAGAGAACATGATTTATTGATTCCTCTTCTGTCCCACACTTAACGCACCGGGTATCACAATTAATTCCCCGAGCTTTTAAATTCTTTGTAACCGATATACAACCCGAGATTGCCTGCCAAATAAAATTTTGAATTTTTGGTGGGCATCTTAACTTCCAACAATGCTCCTGAAGTCGTTTTACATCTGGTCCATACACCACATTTGTGCATCCTTTATCCGGAAATTTCCTTTCTAAAAAGTAACCTGATTTAACCGAATAGTTTCCGCTCTTTGTGTAATGCCAGCCTATGTTATCCGGCCTAAAGATTTTACTAATTGGCAAACCGATAATAAGTGCCGTATCTTCTGGGTCGATAATGCTATTAATAAGCTGCTCATCCCAAATATGATTCGTATGATCTATCAATTGACTCACTTTTAATGAGGGATCAAAAGAAATTGTTTTACTGGTTGCTGATCTCGGGCGGTGGCCTGGAATCCAGGGGTCATTCCATACAGATATGGTCTCTCCTGTTCCAACCCTTTTGATTAGTCCCTTGTTAACCAAAGATCTAGCAGAAGTGATACTTCTCCATCCATAAGATGCGGAGTATGACTTTATTGGGTCTAGAGGACCCCCATTCCTATAATATCGGCCTTTGAATACCTTCGCAAATAATGAATCCGGTTTTTCTATCAATCTCCATAGTTGTTTTCCTAAAAAGGCTGTATTAACGTTCTCCAGATCCCTAAATCCAATTCCCCCTTCACATTTGTCCCGACATAACTTATCCCAAGACATCCAATGCATCCCTTTTTGATTGCCATTCGTGCTCCACCAGAATTGTGCTGTAACACTGGTCAGCTTTTTCGTTACCGTTTTTGGTAATCTAAAACATGACATAACATGATTGGGTAAAGCCGTAGCCACCGATTTAATCAAAACTTCTTTTCCTCCTCTTGTTAGATATTTAACCGTCCATCCATTGACTCTGTTATGAAGTCTGTCATGAAGGAAGCTAAAAATCTTTGTTTTCGATCCCCCAAGACTTTCCGGAATTCCCAGGTAGGTCCCCATTCCTCCTTCCTTTGTAATTCCTATTATTGCTTTTACTTCATCTCGATTTATTTGAGCAACTTTAAAACCAAATTGTATTGATGATTTGTCGAAATTGATTTTTTGTCCTGATGCCAATTCATAACCGCTTAAAATTTTAAGAATAACATTGCATTCCTCTGTATTTGCCTTACAGAAGAATAAACTATCATCCGCAAATAAAAGATGTGAGATTGGAGGGCTTGCTCTTGCCACACTCAAGCCTGTCCACACCTTTTCTCGTTCCGCCTTCCTAATGTTTGCCACTAAGGCTTCCGTACACAGAATGAAAAGGTATGGTGATAAAGGGTCCCCCTGCCGTAGTCCTCTGTGTGGTTTAATTTTTCCTTTCGGCTGACCATTCAATAAGACTTTATATTCCACTGATGTAATACAGGCCATCATTAAAGTTATCCAACGGTCTCCGAAACCCATCCTCCGTAGTAATTTTTCAATAAAACTCCATTCTACTCTATCATACGCTTTGCTCATATCTGTTTTTATTGCCATAAATTTCCCTTTGCACGAAGGGTTCGTCCGTAGACCATGAAACATCTCTTGGGCCAATAAGATGTTGTCCGAAATTAACCTCCCCGCCACAAAGGCTGATTGTGTTTCCGATATAAGTTTCGGTAATAGCGGTTTTAGTCATTGACATAAAACCTTTGATAATAGTTTATATCCCACGTTGCATAAGCTAATAGGCCGCAGTTCCGTCATTCGTGTTGGTCGCTCCGTCTTTGGTATTAGACAAATATTCGTGATATTTAATCTTGTATCAAAAACTCCCGTCTGAATAAAGTTATTCACGAACCGAATAATGTCATGTTTAATGATAGGCCAAGATTGTTGGAAAAACAAAGCTGTCATACCATCTGGTCCTGGCGCTTTCTCTTGAATATTTTAGAGATTTCTTGAATATTTGGTTAGTGTTCAATATAAATAAATATGTAAGAGATATTCTTGAAAGTGCCTTTAGCTCAATGGAAGAAACCTTGTTATTTGACGGTGAGGTGGTGTGTTCGAATCCAGGAGATGCACATGTTTTATTAAGTAAAAACAAATAAAATAACGAAAAAATTGACAATAAATTTAAAAGTCAAAGAAAGTTTAGTATTTTTTCGGCCGGCTCAAAAGTTCGTGTCTGTTTAGGTTGTTTTGTTTTTAAAGGTGTCATAATTTAGGTTACTAAATATTCTCCGTAGATTCTGTTATTTAAGCAGGTTTACATAGCCAACATGCTGCAACTTTTTCTTGAAAACCTTTATCGCCATTTTGCTGTGAATATATGGTTTGAGAGTTGAAATATTTACTCAGTATTGCTAGAACCCTTATGCAAAAATAAAAATCTGATATTCTCTTTTATTTCATGCTTCGAAGCTTCGACGATGGGGAGAATATCAATCACATTTCACATCCTCCAAACAGAGAACTAGTAACATAAAAAGGTCAAAAGACGCACAAAAAACCCCACAAAATTAAAGACAAAGTTAGATCCTCTGATCATTAAGTTCTGTCTGGACGAAGTAAACACTTACATGAGCTTCACATCCTCTTCATAGTTTGCAAAAGTGTATATGGTACAATGTTTTGCCATATAATTAGACTCTTCACTTACTGGAACTTCAAGTCTTACTCTTGTTATAATGTTCTTCACGAGATTATAGTAAGAGATGGATAAAGGATCTTGTGTATAGATTGGGTAGTACAACACAATTTCTCCACTACCAGTCATTCCAGCTAAGTTTATATGTGTAGCGTTTTCACCTACTATACTTAGTGTAGATTCAAGTTTCGATTGTCTTATATTGGTATTAGTGCTCACTGGTTTTGTTGTGTTTCTTCTTGAGCAGAGTAAAGGAGTAAAACAGAGAGACGACACGGGAGATTTACAAGTTCCCAAGGCCAATGCGACCAAGGTACATCTTGGAGAGCTAATACCTGCTCTCAAGGTTCTTATTAGGTGATTTTTCTTAGAGTACAAGATACCAAGAGATTAGCCTAGTTACAGAGATGAAAACCGAGAAAAGATGAAGAAGAAAGAGCTATGGTGATGAGCTTTTCTTCTCTCTACTCTCTCTCTCACTAGATCAGAAATATCCCTTCTTGTTACTCTCACACCGTTAACCTTTCTCGCTTGCTCTCTAACGTCTTTTTAACCTTTTGCAGGTTCCAGCTCAGCATCAGTCAACGACAGACCTTCACCGGCTGTAACAAACCTTATCAGCAATGTTCAGTGTACAGAGACACTGTAAAACGACGTAGCTGCGAGTACTGGGCCAAACACCAGCTGCTTCCTCCTTTTGGGCTTTAACCAGAACAACAGTCCTAGCCCATTAACCAGCTTGAGGCCTTATCCATGTCTGGAATATGATCGCCTCACATTCTCCACCTCGATCTACTTTTCAGACATAACTCGAATCCTTGTCGGATTCCCTTTCTCTTCTTGTTCCGACAGTCACCGCCGAAACCCTAGCTTCTTTACCGAGCTAGCCTAGCTCTTCCCGAGCTAGATCCTTTCTCTGAGAACTCTCAGATCTCGTCTTCCATCTTCGAATTTCTTCGTAGGAAGAGACTTGGTAAGTAAATCAGCCGGATTTACTTTTGTGTCAATCTTCGAAAGAACAATGTCTCCATCAGCAATTACATCTCTGATAAAATGATACCTGTTTGCGATGTGTTTAGTTCGTTCGTGGAAGACGTTGTTTTTCGCCAAGCAGATGGCACTTTGGGAGTCGCAGAACATCTCTACCGATTTCTGTTCAAACCCAAACTCACTGGTAATTCTCTTTAACCATAACGCCTCTTTAACCGCTTCTGACAACGCCATATATTCTGCTTCTGTCGTTGACAGAGCTACTATTTGCTGCAGGCCAGATCGCCAGCTCACTGAGTTTCCTCCAACCTGAAAAGCATACCCTGTGATGGATCGTCTTCTATCCAGGTCAGCTGCATAATCGCTATCACAATAGCCCTTCACATTAAACTCATCTGATTTCTAAAAAATTAACTTGTAATCAGATGTTCCCCTTAGATATCTGAGCACCCATCTAACAGCTTCCCAATGATTCTTGTTAGGACAACTCATAAACCGACTCACCACTCCAACAGCATGGGCAATATCAGGACGAGAACCAACCATGGAGTACATCACGCTTCCAACGGCACTAGAATAAGGTATGTTCTTCATTTCAAGCTCAGCCTCAGCTTTATCTTCATCCTTAGTACTAGATAACTTGAAATGACACCCCAAAGGAGTTAGTACTGACTTTGAGTCTTGCATACCGAAATTCCTTAGCACTTTATTGATGTATGCTTCCTGTGATAGTACTAGAGTCCCAGTCTCTCTGTTCCTGATAATGTCCATGCCTAGGATCCTTTTAGCTGATCCTAGGTCTTTCATTTCAAACTCCCTGCTCAAGATTTCCTTCAGCTTCTTCACTTCCTTTAGATCCTTGGCAATCACCAACATATCATCTACGTAAAGTAGAAGATATATCTTTTCTCCATTTCCATAGCTTTTAAGATATACACAAGAGTCATAATCACTTCTTGTGTATCCTTGAGATTTCATGAACTGATCAAATCTCAAATTCCACTGTCTAGGAGATTGTTTTAGTCCGTACGGAGACTTCTGAAGTAGGCAGACTTTATCTCCTTTAGTATACCCTTCTGGTTGTTCCATAAGTATTCTTTCCTCTAGATTCCCATGTAGAAAGGCCGTTTTAACATCCAGTTGCTCCAGTTCATAGTTAAAGTTCACCACTATGGACAACATCAACCTGATGGTTGTATGTTTAACAACAGGAGAGAATATTTCGTTATAATCAATCCCTTCTACCTGAGAGTACCCCTTAGCAACCAGCCGAGCCTTATATCTTGCTTCCTCTACACCTGGAATCCCTGGCTTCAGCTTAAATACCCACTTACAACCAATAGTTCTCTGTCCAAAAGGTCTGTCAATCAGCTTCCAAGTTCTGTTTTTATCTAGAGATCTCATCTCTTCGTCAGTAGCTCCTTTCCAATGCTTCTTATGGCTACCTTTCATTGCTTCTTGAAACGATCTTGGTTCATCTTCTTCTATCATTTCAGCAGCCATAAGAGCATAAGCAGCTATGTCGAAATCATCATACTTGCTTGGTAGCTTTATGATCCTCCTTTCTCTATCTCTTGCTACGTGATGGCTTTTAGGACCTGGTGACTCAGTATCTGTATCAGACTCTGATACATTCTCTTCTTCTGAGTCCTCCACAACCTCAGTTTCTAAAGTAGTTCCATCTTCAGTTTGTGAATTAGCTCCACCTTCAGTTAGTGAAGTAGCTCCACCTTCAGCTGAAGAATCTCCTTGATAAAGTTCCGTATTCCCCTGATTTTCAGAAAGATGTATAATCAGTGAGACCTTTTCCTTCATTTTCTGATTTCCCTCTTGATTTGTAACCCCAGAGGACTTCTGAAAGTCCTTATAGATCACATCTTCACAGAATGTTACATTTTTGCTAATGACGCATTTCCTATCTTTAGAACTCCAGATACGATAGCCTTTGACTCCCTCAGGATACCCCACAAACACACCCTTCTTAGCTCTAGGTTTGAGCTTCCCTTGATCCACATGGAAGTAGGCTAGACAGCCAAATCTTCTCATGTGAGTGTATTCAGGCTTCCTTCCTGTCCAAATTTCTTCAGGGATCTCAAAACCTAAGGGAACAGATGGTGATCTATTGATCATATACACCACTGTTGAAGCAGTCACAGCCCAGAAGACTTCTCCCAATCCAGTTTCACTTAGTAGGCTCCTGACTTTCTCCAGAATAGTTCTATTCAACCTTTCTGCTAATCCGTTTTGCTGAGGGGTATAAGGGCATGTTTTATGCCTTAATATACCATGAGTTTTGCAATGGTCATCAAAGATCTTATTGACATACTCTAGACCATTATCAGTTCTCAATGCTTTCAGCTTTCTCCCACTTTGATTCTCAGCAAACACTTTCCATTCCAGAAACTTTTGAAAGGCCTCATCCTTTGTTTTTAGGAAATAGATCCATACCTTCCTTGAGAAGTCATCTATGAATGAGATATAGTACTGACACTTGGTAAGACTAGGTGTCACATTTGGTGAACCCCATAGATCCGAATGCACATACTCCAAACGTTCTGTTGAGGTGTGCTTTCCTTTCTTGAAAGATAGTTTATGGGATTTTCCAAAGACAAAAAATTCACAGTGTTTGAGCTCAGAGATTTCTTCTGATTTTATAAACTCCTTCTTTACCAACACCTTCAGTCCTTTTGTGCTCATTTGTCCTAGTCTGCTGTGCCAAAGTGCAGTTCTATCAACTGCCTTCACTGCTGCATTAACCTCAGATTCAACTGGTGTACCATCTAGTATGTAAAGAGTATCCTTATAGTCCCCAGCCAGCACCTCTTTTTCTTTCAGAAATACCTTCAGCCTGAAGTCTTTTGACTGAAACCAACACCCTTGCGACTCCAGCTGTCCCAGAGAAATCAGATTCCTTTTAGCAGTAGCTGAATATCTGACTTTTGTTAACACAATCATTGAATTGTTGTAGTTAACAATCTTCAGTTTCCCTATTGCCGTGATGTCACAATGAGTACCATTTCCCATAAGGATCTTACCTCCATCAATTTCTTCAATATCAAATAGTAAGTCCTTTCTGAATGTTAAATGGTAAGAGCATCCAGAATCAAGCACCCATCCATCTCTTGACTGTTTCTCTGAGGCTGTTAATACCAGTGGTTCATCGTCAAATGCCTGACCCATGCTTGCTTGAGCATTTATTTTACTTGATTGTCCTTTCTTAGGGCAGTCTTTCTTGAAGTGTCCCTCATATCCACATATCCAACAAGTTCTCTTTGTCTTAGCCTTAGTCTTCTCTTTCTCTTGCTGCTTTCCTTTAGCATTAGATTTCTTTGAGTTATTAGGCTTAGACTGTATGTATAGACCTTCATTGTTGGATTTGTTCAAGTAGTTTCCCTTCTGCTTCATTTCTGTTTCCAAAGAGTAAGCTGCTGTCGTTATCTCCTTCAAAGTGATAGAGTGAGTGCCTCCTCTATACTTCAATGTGTGAACCAGTTGAGCAAATTGCGAGGGCAAGCCATTAAGCAGGATACCAGCTTGATCCTCATCGCTTATCTCTACCTCCAGACTTGCCAGATCCGAAATGAGCTTATTAAACACATCCAGATTCTTGTCTAGATTTTTACCTTCCTCCATCTTGAAGCTATAAAACCGTTGCTTGAGGTAAAACCGATTTGGTAAGGATTTATCCTGATACTGAGATTCTAAAGCATCCCACATGCTTTGTGCTGATGAGTGCTTCAGTTTAATCTTTCTCAACACCATATCCGTCAAGCTCATGCTTATTAGATTCCTTACCCTTCGATCTTTCTCAAGCCACTTAGGATCCTTCTTCTTATCCTCTCCTTCGATCCCTTTTCCTTTTAGGTCTGATGATTCATCATCAACATTCAGAACTGAATCAAGACCCAGGATCTCCAGTTGAGCAAGGATCCTATGCTTCCAGATGGCATAGTCACCTTCTCCATCAAACTTCTCTACTTGCCATTTGCCATGTGTAGGTTCAACCATCCTCTCTGATCAGATCTTAATACCCAGATATCACAGATGAGAACACCTTGATCAAAACTAACAGTTCAGATACACCAAGAAAACCCACAGAATACCCAGATTATCCAGAAAACCGTAGACTAGAAAACCCAACCAGAAAATCCAAGAGTAAAAACAGATAACGCAATCCGACTCAGAAACCAGGTAGGATCCGATACCTGCTGAGTCTGCGATCCCTGAGAACTTGAAGATCTGATGGAAAAACACCAAGTAAGAAGGCCACCCTCGATCGTTGCAACCTTTAAGGGCTCTGATACCACTTGTAGCGTTTTCACCTACTATACTTAGTGTAGATTCAAGTTTCGATTGTCTTATATTGGTATTAGTGCTCACTGGTTTTGTTGTGTTTCTTCTTGAGCAGAGTAAAGGAGTAAAACAGAGAGACGACACGGGAGATTTACAAGTTCCCAAGGCCAATGCGACCAAGGTACATCTTGGAGAGCTAATACCTGCTCTCAAGGTTCTTATTAGGTGATTTTGCTTAGAGTACAAGATACCAAGAGATTAGCCTAGTTACAGAGATGAAAACCGAGAAAAGATGAAGAAGAAAGAGCTATGGTGATGAGCTTTTCTTCTCTCTACTCTCTCTCTCTCACTAGATCAGAAATATCCCTTCTTGTTACTCTCACACCGTTAACCTTTCTCGCTTGCTCTCTAACGTCTTTTTAACCTTTTGCAGGTTCCAGCTCAGCATCAGTCAACGACAGACCTTCACCGGCTGTAACAAACCTTATCAGCAATGTTCAGTGTACAGAGACACTGTAAAACGACGTAGCTGCGAGTACTGGGCCAAACACCAGCTGCTTCCTCCTTTTGGGCTTTAACCAGAACAACAGTCCTAGCCCATTAACCAGCTTGAGGCCTTATCCATGTCTGGAATATGATCGCCTCACAATATGGTTCGTTCCAACCAGAAATGAACGAGGCACTCTGTTGACATGCTTTGACCATTTATGTTTCTCGGCATCCTCTAAAACCCACAACCTAAAAGGACTATTGTAGATACCGCAGCCATTAACACCTAATTTACCATTGTAGTTTATAAAAATAAAAGGTCTTTGGATCTTTATAGCCATGTCTTGATCAATGTTGATAAAACTGAATTTCTCAGACTTAATATCAAGGCAAACAATGGTATGTTTTTGGTTATGTGTCACTGCTAGATAGTACAAAACACCATTGATGCATATCCCATTATCCTTTAGAGGATAGTGAAATGAGCAACATACGATCTTCCTCCATAAGAGATTTCTATGTCCTGTCCCTAATGTCAGAACATGATACTCAGCGTACAAGTTGTCGTCTAGGTTGCGATACAACCATGTAATACGCAAAACCTTGAACTGGTTTTCGATTGGATCATATCCAAAAGAATAGGCCGCTTCTCCTATGACTTTGGGTGTGGTTACATACTCTCCTGTCATGGGATTAGTAATCACAGCCCATGAATACTTCTTTTTAATATGATGACTACACACCAATCCTCGAACAGGGCGACATATATTATAGAAATCTTTGCCGAGATATGTGTGATGCTTTGTGGGTACAAGGGATGAATCCTTATCCGGATTTTGAGGTTGAGGTGAAGAGTAGAAGAACAACTTTGACCCAGCCTTGACGGCGAAAAGGAGTCTCTGTGTAGGCTGGGACTTGATCGGGAACAGTTGGTTGTAATTTGGAAAGCGAATTATAGACGACCAGAGCTTCGATACACAACGACACTGAGCTTTACATTTTACCGGCAATCTCGACAAGATGTTTATGAACAGATCATAGGGAACAAGATCAAAGTAAGATCGTTTGTTCTTCTGCTTTCGCTTTCTCATGGTTGACAAACCCTAGATTTTCGAATAGAAGCGGCTCTTGTGTGTATGTCGTACCATTTATATCTTAGCCTTCACGTTAAGTTGTATGAGTTGGCCTTTATTAGGGCAATATACTAACAGTACGGCCCATTTTGGCTAGCTCACAAGAGCTTTCCGTAATTTGTCTACAACTAGCTCATATATTCCCATACGCATAATTCTGGATTCCGACACAGCAACATATGTTTTTTTGTGTGTGTGTGCCAAATATGTGAAATTCATATTAATGAAGCTTGTTTGGAGTGATTACAAAAGGGGACGAACTAACTAGGATTAATCTCGGCAAAAATAATAAAAACAAGATTAAGCTTAAGAAGAACTGAGCAATCAGATAAGGAAGGATCTAGCCGTTGGGAAGCCACTTCTGCAGCAGGTTACCAAAGTTTTTGAGATTTTGTTTCCCCTATATAGTGTCTCAGATCAGACAAAAGCGCGCTTAGCTTTTGCTAGCTAGTTAGGCAAGGCCATAAAGTAAGTGAAGTTGGAAGCCTAAGCCAAGAAGGTACGGACGTAGGGTAAAGGATAGCTGTTTAACCAACTGTAATGCAAATTATCTATCTATAAACAATAATAAAATTATTATTTTAATCATCAATCCATCTAAAGCACTTCCTGAGGCTATCAACGTCCAGTTTGAGACTTAAAGAGCTATTGAGGGGTTGAGGCCGTGGAGTTGTGAAGCTTGTTATTCCTTTCGGCCCAAATGGTGTGGATGATGGCTTGAGCCACAAGCCTATCCAGGGTCAATGGAGATGTGCCATCAGGAGAGCTGAGCCAGTCTGAGAGCGCTGTTCAAGTATGGAACGCCATGGGTCTGTATCCAAATCTTTGAAAGGTCATGTCCCATAGGGTCTGCTAACTTCGCATCGCAGAAAAAGACGATTTCTGCTTTCCTCATAGCTGTCACATAGAAAACAAGAAGGGGATATTTGAATGCCCCAGCTTACCAGTCGAGCACGCAGAGGCAGACGATCAAGAAAGAGCACCCACAGGTTGAAAGCATGCTTTGGGATGGAGCCTTTGAACCAGACTGTGGGAGCCCAGTTTTTAGGAAGGGCTTTAGGTCGCAAGCATTCCCATGTCTCCTTAGCAAAGACCTTGGCCAGGCGCTTGTCATTGACCAACCAATAATACTTGTCCTCAGAGGAAGCCAGAGAAAGAAGAGGGATTGTAGTCAAATGAGTATGAAGGAGTTCAGCAGCAGTAGATCGGCCAGGGCGCAAGTTCCAGCATGTATGCTGAGTAACATGCCATGTCCACAGTAGCATTGATAGGGATTGAGAGATGTTCTCGGTCCTGACGGACCAAACGGATTAAAGAGAGAACCCATCGGTGTCCATGAGTCCCACCAGAAACTTACTGATTTGCCATTGTGATCGTTTCGATCTTGTCACAACAAAAAGCTCAAAACGATCAAGAACAAGCATGAAAAATTAATGGAACACAAATACCGTCGTCTTAGACATGCAGTAACGATGTTGGCAGTTTGTAATGTGCCAATTGTATCTAAAACTCAATCAGGGGCAGACCCATGCCTAGAGGACATTACAAAAAACAGGCCTATAACAACGGTTGTATCTATCCCTAATAGGCCTTACCATCGGATTTGCGACGAAAGCCAAATCATCGATCGTTACTCATTAATCTTACTCATCGTTAAATTGTTGCATTCTAACGACTGTTCACATTCGTCGTTAAAAATCTGTCGTTCATTCGTCGATACTTTAATAATTCGCAACTAAGTTAGCCACGAATTAACATCAAGCAGTGACAGAAACCAACATATATATTTAATAAATAATAGTCATTAAATCATCGTTAAAGTATTCGACGTTAGATCGTCACAATATATCATAAAGATATCCGTCGTTCTTTCGTCTTTAATTTTATGTCGAATTAACGACGAATCTTAAATATACATATTATTAATTACAATTATATATATATATATATATTATTTGTATATAAATAATTCAAAATTAACATAAAATTTAATAATAAAATATAAAAATATTATTATAAAATAATTTAAAACCGAACGAAAAACATGTAATACATAAAACACCGAAATTAAACTATCGTAATCGTTCATCTTCAAACCGGTATTGGCCAAAAAGTCTACGGCCTCGGTGAAGTCTCTGGTCTCTGGTACGAACGTACCGCCTCTTGGTTCCTTATCATCTCCTCCAAACCCTGTGAAAACTGAGGGTTATTGTCGGCTAGAAGATCGAACAAGCTCTCATGAGCTCGCATCCGCTCCTCATAAGCAGAAGTCTTCTCTTCCAATGTGGTCGTATTCGTCTTCAACTCCGTGATGACGGTGGAAGTGGTATGAAGCTCTGTCCGTAAAACGGCCACATTCTCGTAGAGACCTGTCGGTGTAATGTAGAAGCGATTGGAGCATCCTTAACGGTTCCAATTCCTATGATCCATCCCTTCTTCCTAAGAGCGACCTAAAAATTAAAACGATAACTAATATGTAAATACCCAAAATAATTTGAAAAATCTTTAAACTAAGTGAAAGGAAACGAATTTTTACCTCGGTGAAAATCTCATCGATCTCCTTGGTCGTCAACCTATCACAGATCGGAGCACCGTCCGGTGACAACTCCTGTGATAGCTGCCTCTCTCGATGTGTGACTCGAGACGTAGAACGTCTCAGCCGAAAGACTCACAAAAAGACCATTCTTTTTTTTTGTGAGTTGATGCGTAGAGGGCGGGCAGCGAAAGAAGCTCTCCATCTTTAGGATATATATAATAATGTCGACCCATCTTGATTCATACACATCCATTATATTTATTCGAATAATTATAAAAACGAAAGGAAAAAGTAGTAATTTAATTTCATACAATCTCTAAGTGTATGCCAGCAAAAGGCTTCTGCCCGAAAATATGTGACGTCGTCGACTGACCATCTGGCCCTGTGGTAAACCAAGATGAGGAGAACTTTGCAGATTTGTAATCAAAGCCAGCTTCTATTTAACCTTTTTAATAGCATTTATATGTGATATTCTTTTAGAAAACAATATTTTCTTTTCCTATCAAACTATCATGATCAATTTATATACTTTCATACTTGTCTCTCATGCTTCTTCACATAAGCGACTATAATCTTCTCTACTCTCTGCCACCTATTTCTTTACTCCTCTTTTCGGTTCACCTATAGAAATAATTGTTTAATGAAGTTTCAAAGATCCTAAAATGACTCAGTCATTTAGGTCGGTGGTTCCGAATTAGTATACATGGGTTTATAATATATTGAAATTTTGGCATTTGAGCTATATTAAGTATAAGTATAACTAAAATGACTCAGTCATTTAGGTCGGTGGTTCCGAATTAATATACGTGGGTTTATAATATTTTGAATTTTGGCATTTGAGTTATATTAAGTATATGTATAACTATTTATAGGTATATAATTATACCTCGGATTCAGATACCTATTCAGTTCTCGATTAAACATCGATTCAGTTCCAGTTTTTTGGATATTGAATGTTTAAGATAAATGAGACATTTTTATAGATTTCGTTTTCAGTTTTTTAGGCCCAAAACTAAATTTTAGGAAACATAATTAGAATTTATATATTTTTCCATTTAAATATTAGATCTGAAACAACCGACAAATAAAAATGAATACTTTACAAGGTTAAATATTTAAGTTTATATAAACATATAAATTTTACAAAAAAAATTAAAATTTTTGTAGGTACAACTTTAAAAGTTGATGAACATCAGCAACATCTAATATGGTTGCTAGGGAATAAGATGTTCATATCAGAGTTAAGAATTTTATGAAAGGGATTAGATTATGTAGTTTAGGGTTTATATTTCTCATGATATATGTCTTTTATAGAGAATCAATTGTATACTAATCATTTTAGTGTACTGCTTCGACTGCTATTGTCTATGAGTCCTACATCCTTTCTCGGCATGTGGATCCACCTTCGTCTGATGGTTGTTGCGTTAGTATGATAAGTTTGAAAGACTTGTTTACTGTTCCTGTAATCACCACGCAATTTTCCATGTGTTTTATCTTCACTAGCATGGTACCGTGAATCATTTTCTTGTAGGTCACACATCTTTCAATGCTCTAACTCAAACAGATTTAAGTCTGGAGTTCACTTAAGACGTGACACAAAAGATAAATTTATTTTGATGACGTAGATAACTAAATCAATTCTTTTACACCTGTCTTCATATAACAGAAGTCGAGATGTTATAATACTCACTTATCGCAATCTTCCTTTCTCGGCATGTGGATCCACCTTTGTCTGATGGTTGTTGCGTTAGTCCGATAAGTTTGAAAGACTTGTTTATTGTCCATGTAATTACCACGTGACCATCCATGTGTTTTAGCTTCACTCGCACGGTACCGTGAATCACTTTCTTGTAGGTCACACATCTTTCAGTTGCTCTAACTCAAACACATTTAAGTCTGGAATTCACTTTAGACATGTGACAGAAATATAAATGCATTTTGATGACCTAGATAACTAAATCAATTCTTTTACACCTCTCTTCATATACCAGAAGTTGAGATGTTATACTACTCACATAGTGCAATCTTCTTTTCTCGGCATGTGGATCCACCTTTGTCTGATGGCTGTTGTGTTAGTCCGATAAGTTTGAAAGACTTGTTTATTGTCCATATAATCACCACGCGATCTTCCATGTGTTTTATCTTTACTCGCATGGTACCGTGAATTACTTTTTTGTAGGTCACACATCTTTGAATTGCTCTAACTCAAACACATTTAAAACTGGAGTTCTCATTAGACATGTGACAAAAAGATAAATGTATTTTGATGACGTAGATAACTAAATCAATTCTTTTATACCTCTCTTCATATACCAGAATTTGAAATGTTATAATACTCAGATAGCGCAACGTCTCCATTGCGCACCATAATCGTTTTCTTGACGGTGTGAGTCGACATGACACGCATTTTTGAATTTAGCTCAATTTTCCGGCTCGGGAACTAGAAGCTGGTTTGATTCCATTGAAAGATGTATTGTGATATTGAGGATATCTATACACTATGTATTATTAGTTTTGGCGATTCAAATGGATATCAATACACTTTTAATGATACAACCGAATGCACGAGAAAGTGTGACCCTAGTCCGTCAAACTGGTTTCAGCTCTTTTGCCAGATTTCGATCTGCGTGTAACCATCTTCGGTAGCACAAGCTCTGAACATTCCTCTGGTATTAAACGGCATTGTGACTTGACCATCAGCAGAGACAGAAATGAGTCCACATGTATGTTTGGGCACAGAATGGTCAATGGCATAAGCCGCAGCCTCGGTTAAAGACAAGCCTTTATATTCCATAAGTGCAGCCACCTGTTTAGCTACGGTTCCACGAATGATCTCTTCTCCTTGACCTGTAGCTGAGACGGCACAAAGGTGGTTCACGTATGTTCCTGCTCCAATAATGGCTGTGTCCCCGATTCTCCCAGGCATTTTATTGACTACACCGCCCGTGGATGTAGCCGAAGCCAGATTCCTTGCTCTATCCACGGCTACACAACCAACCGTTCCTTTTTGACTACCGCCATAGTTTTCCGGTTCTTTCTGCGTAGGTCTTGTGTAATCCAACTGTTTTTTGAGAAATTCAAAGAAGAAGTAAGAATAGGTCTCAAGAAAACATTGAAGAAACAATTTATAATATACCTGGACTTGATCGAATTCTTTGGCCTGTTTTAGCCTTTCAATGTTTTCAGGAGTTATGAAATAGCTCGAATCCGCAGTCTCAACGTCCTATAAACCGAAAAGTACAAGAATGAATGGAATTCAGTAATCAATGATAAGAAAACAAAAGTAATGTAGAATCACTTGACACTAACATGTGCTCTTGCGAAAGTTTCTGCACCATCGAATGCGAGATATACATGAGGAGTTTTTTCCATGACGAGGCGAGCAAAGGAGATTGGATTAACGACAGTGCTCAAGCCTAAGACCGCTCCACATCTCTTTGTCTTCCCGTCCATTATGGATGCGTCCATTTCAACAGTGCCTTGGTTGGTTAATACAGATCCTTTACCCGCATTGAACTTGGGGTGGTTTTCAAGCTCACGAACCTTTTCAATAGAGGAAATTAACCAAACAGAAACTATATAAGGACTCATAAAAAATGGCCTCTTGTAATTTTCATAAGGAAAATCAATAATTCATATTTCTTACGATCATAATCCTAAAAGGTTTTGAACTTGGGAGTTTAAATTCTCTCTTATATATTAGAAAATTTCCGTCAGTAATTTTTTAATATGGACAAGTGACATTTGTCTTCATATAGTTTTTTATTGCCGACAATAACCATTACATGATGGTCCTCAAGCGATACAACTTCATGAGGAACATACATGAAATTAAAATGCAACATATCTGAGCACATATGACAAATATCTTTAATTGATGCTTTTAGGACACCAAATTATTGTGTGCTGGCCGGTGAATACTTGCATTGCATTGTAAAGAGAAAGAAATTCACCGAGAGTAATTCAGCTTCCTGAGATCACACACAGCCATTCGCAATGCCACAACCTCAGCTTCTACAGGAGAAGAAACAAGGTCAAATGGATGCAGAGCCCTGAACTATATACAGAGCCATTGTCACGGTCCATTTTTATCCCAATAAGTATAACAGATAAATCTACGGAATTGATTTAACCGAGAGGGTAAATCCACTATGGAATTACTATGTATTTATACTTATGTAAATGTAATTATCTGAAAGGTTTCTAGAAGGTTTTAGATAGTTGATGAGTTAGTGGATTGTGGTGTGGGATTGTAATAATGATATTGGGATAGTAGAGTGTGATAGTGGAGATAGTGGAGATGGTGGAGTAAGTAAAATTTTATCTCTACTGTTAGATCGTTTTAATCACGACAGTTCATTTGGGTTAAAAATTTGTATATAAAGGGGGTGAAGTTTTCATTTGTAATCATCCAACAATTTACAATATAAAAATCTCTCTAATTTTTCTCTCTCTAAGAGTTTTCTCTTTATATTTCTTAAGTTCTAAAGATCGAGTTTGAGTAAGGCTGACTTAGCAATCACAAGGGTGAAAAGGTGATAAGGCCGCACGTACCAGTTATGAAGAATTAGTCCGTGACAAGTGGTATTAGAGCCGAGTTCAACCGAGGCTAGAGAGAAGTCTATCCGAGAGAATGGTTAAGGGAAGCAAGGATGCTACCAGTACGACTTCCGAGACCACGACTGTCCAAGGAGCAAACAAGCCGGATAAGGGTGTTTCCCAGGAGGCTTTGGGGGCGGTTGTTGGAGAGATGTCGGAGAAGCTCGAGAGGGTCGAGTACACCGTGAATGAGTTGGAGAGTCATGTGCTCAAAGGGTTGGAGGAATTTAGGCAGAGCGCCTCTGACCTGTACTCCCGCTTTGAGGGGTTGAAGGAACTAATGATAGGATGTATCCAAGCCTTGCCAGAAGACATCGAGGGGATGAAAGCAAGGCTCGTCTTTGTGGAAGTGGATGTGGCGCTATGAAAGAAGGCAAGCGCAAATGGATGAGCCGTTATCGCCAATGGAGCAAGTCGGGTGGACTTTCCGAAACCATCACGATTTAGAGGGGAAGAGATGCTAAGGAAGTTGAGATTTTTTTTAGAAAATGGAACAATACTTCGACAATCTCAATCTTGGGGAGGAGATGGCGAAGGTGAAGGTCGAGACTTCGTACTTTACAGACACATCTATGTTATGGTGGCGGAGAAAACACACAAAGATAGAATGAGGAATACGCCGGATCAAGACGTGGGAGGAGTTCAAGAAGGAACTGAAGCGTCAATTCTACCCGGAAAACGTCGTGTATGAAGCCGGAAGAAGTTGAGGGAACTTCGACAAAAATGTACGATTCGGGACTATGTGAAGGAATTCACGACCCTCATGCTTCAAATGCCCAACATGTTGGATGAGGAACTCGTGTTCTATTTCACCGATGGGCTGCAAAATTGGGCTAAACAAGAGTTGTAGCGAAGGGGAATTCATTCCGTTGACAAGGCTATTGTGGTGGCTGAGTCGTTAACTGATTTTCGTACTCAAGGTCCCTCCGATTCATTCAAAAAGAAATAGAAGGTTGTGACTAAAGGTGTGGGATAGAGGCGAGATTATGACCGAGAAAATGCCCGACCATCGAGGAAGTATGAGAAAGATTCTCGATGGGAATATTTTGAAGCCAAGAAGAAATCGTTCATACCAAGAGGTGTATGCTTCATGTGCAAGGAGCCACATCAGATGAAGGATTGTCCAAAGATGGGGTAACTATCCGCGATTAGGGAGAATCGTGATGCGGAGACTCAGGAGGTAGAATCAAGCAAGATGGGGTCGCTACAACTCCTTATCGCCCTTAAGGAAAGTCCGGTTGCAAAACCAATGAGCAAGGGCTCATGTACGTAGAGGCCCGAATTAATGGAAAGCAAACTCGAATGATGGTGGATACGGGAGCCGCTAACAACTTCATGGCTAACGAAAAAACTAGAAGGCTCGAGATCAAGTGGGATAAACGAGAGGGCGGGATGAAGACAGTGAACGCCAAAGTTGGATCCGTCCAGTCAACTTCTCTGTGGTTCCTATGGATAACTTCAAAGTTGTCCTCGGATTAGATTTCATTAGTCAAGTCATGGCAATACCGATGCCCACACTTAGCTCGATTTGCATATTTGAGAAGGGTTAAGCATGCATGGTTCCTACTGTTGGAGATAATAATTATGGACTGAATCACTTGTCGGCGATGCAATTCTACAATGGCATAAAAAGGGTGAGCCCACAGTGATGAAATTGGAAGGCGAATGTGAGAATACCACGCCAATACCGCCAGCTATTGAAGTTGTTCTCGAAAAGAAAATGGACGTGATGCCAGAAAAAATACCAAAGAAGTTGACACCTAGGAGGGAGGTGGATCACCGAATCGAGTTAAAGACGGGGGCCAAACAACCAGCAATGGCGCCTTACCGGATGGCTCCATCGGAACTTGAGAGTTAAGGAATCAACTCGATGAACTGTTGGCAAAAGGAAAACTGCGACCGTGCAAAGCTTCTTATGGTGCGCCAGTGTTGTTCTAGAAGAAGTCAGATGAATCTTTTAGGATGTGTATGGACTACCGGACACTTAATAAGGTAACGATAAAGAACCGCTACCCGATTCCTTTGATCGCCAACTTATTTGACAGAATTGGAGGAGCCAAGGCGTATATCAAGATGGACTTACAAAAAGGTTACTATCAAGTCTGGATTGCTTAAGGAGATGAGCCACTGCATGCATAACTCGTTATGGGTCGTTCGTGTGGCTTGTGATTCCCTTTGGCCTCACGAACACCCCATCCACGTTTTTCACCCTAATGAATCAGATCTTTCGACCGTATCTGGATCGATTCATGGTGGCCTACTTGGATGACATTTTCATCTATAGTAACTCAATGGAGGAGCATGTAGAACATCTGCAGACCGCCTTACGAGTTATTTATGTTAACGAACTTTTTGTGAAGTGGGAAAAGTGCACCTTTGCTACCGAGGAATTCCGGTTCTTGGGACATGTCATTGGGCATGGAAAATTGAAGACGGAAGATACCAAGATCAAGGCGATCATGTAGTCGGAGGATCCAACTAAAGTGATGAAGTTACAGTCATTTCTTGGACTGGCGAACTACTATCGCCGGTTCATTGAGGGATACTCTAAGAGGGCTGATCCCTTGATGGACTTATTGAAGAAGGCAAAGCAATGGGAATGGTCAGATAGATGCCAAGAGACATTTGAGGAGTTGAAGGCCGCAGTAAGTCAAGAACATGTCCTTTCCTTACGGATTTTAAGTTGCCATTCGAGATACACAGAGATGCCTATAATTTTGTGATTAAAGGAGTCTTGATGCAAAGGGGGCAATCTGATTGCCTTTGAGAGTCGGAATATGAATGGGATCGTTGAGGAGATACACAGTCCATGAAAAGGAGATGACAACCATGGTCTGTTGTCTAAGAATCTGGAGACACTGCATGTTGGGATCACACTTTCTGACTAAGTCTGACAATGTGGCCACCAGTTATTTCCAGACACAGAAGAAGCCGTCTCCAAAGCAGGCTCGTTGGCAAGACTTCATGGCTGAGTTCGATTATACCTTGGAGTACAAGCCAGGAAATACAAATGTATTGACGGATGCATTGAGTCGGAAGGCCGAGATGGCAGCCGTTAGTTTGGTTGAAGGAGTCATTTTGGGATGGATCTGAGAAGGCTTGCAACATGATCCAGCTGCCCAAGAATTGATGAAATTGGCGAGAGAAGGCAAGTCAAACCGGTTTTGGGTGAAGAAGGGGTTACTTATCACCAAGGGTCGGAGGCTCTATGTACCAAAGTGGGAAAGTTTTCGCCGAGACATAGTTCATGAGTGTCACGATAATCAATGGGCTGGACATCCAAGATAGAAAAGAACGTTGGCCTTGATTGAAGCAGCCTACTTTTGGCCACACATGCGAGACACCGTGGAGTTGTACCCGAAATCTTGTCTGGTTTGACAACAAGACAATACGTAGAATAAGCAGTCGGCAGGTTTGCTTGCCGATTCCAGAACGACCATGGGAGTCGGTTTCACTGGATTTCAAATATATGTCTTACCTAAGTCGGAAGGCTTTGGCTCTATCATGGTGATTGTGGTCCGATTCTCTAAGTATTGAACATTCATATCATGCGATCGCGATGCCAAAGCCGAAGAAGCGGAAAGGGCATTTTTCAAGAACGTGGTAAAGCATTGGGTATTGCCGAGGAATATCGTGAGTGATCAGGATCTCCGATTTACAGGACACTTGTGGAAGGAGTTATTCAAGATGCTTGGGACGGACTTAAGCTATTCAACAAGCTTTCACCCTCAAACTGATGGGCAAACGAAAAGGGTGAATGCATTACTAGAGTTATCTCCTATACTTTGTGATATAAGATCGGAGGTGGATAGTTGTTTTGATCGTCCAGCTGGTCGGAGACGCTCTCTGGTTGATCCGGGGTCGATGATCGAATGGGAAAAGCTTGCTGGCCGAAGGCGCTCTCAAGGCTTCTCAATGGATGGAAATGGAATAGATGATGGATCGAAGAACGCCACTCAAAGGTGTGAAAGCCTTTGTGATAAGCTCAAGAATCTAAGCCTTAATGAATCCACACATAAGACATAAATTCATAATGTTTTCTAAGAAGGGGAATCCACACAACTTAGAGAAACAAAGAACAAAGCATAAAAGCTTTAGAAGAGAGAACTCTTTTATTTTCCAAAAATTTCTATGTTATTTACAATATAACAATGAGCTTTTTATAGCTCTTACAAGTTAATCTTTACAATAAATACAATAAAATAAATGATTTACATTTAAACAAAAGAAAGAAAATTAGCTAAATCAAATTACTAGTCTTTTTCCACCAATTTAGCCATTGTTATTGAATGAGAATCCTTGATTTTTTTTTATGAAGTTATTAGCTTGAGATTCTCATAATAAACTCATATCTTGAAGACCTTGATTCACTCTATCTTTTTTTGATATTGCATCATTCTCTCCCTCTTCAAATGGTTTTTTCCTCAAAACCGTTTCACCTTGAGATTCTTTTTTTTTGGAAAACAAAACGCAAAACAGATTTTTTAAAAGGAAAACAAAGTAGAAACGAATTTTTTTGCTTTTCTTAATTTTTTTTTTTTTTTGAAAAATCTGAAATCAAAAACAGAAACAAATGGCAACTTTTTTTTTAATTCGTTTGATGAAAAAAATAAAACAAGAGTTTTTTATGGTTATTTTAGAAGATAGAATCAAAGAACAAAAAAAAACTTTTTTTTTTTGGTTTTAAAATGTAATAACAAAAGAAAACAGAAAATCAAAACGATAGTGATAGGAGCGTTTAAGCTCTGATACCAAATGATATAAGATCGGAGGTGGATAGTTGTTTGGATCGTCCAGCTGGTCGGAGATACTCTCTGGTTGATCCGGGGTCGATGAACGAATGGGAAAAGCTTGCTAGCCGAAGGCGCTCTCAAGGCTTCTCAATGGATGGAAATGGAATAGAGAATGGATCGAAGAACGCCACTCAAAGGTGTGAAAGCCTTTGTGATAAGCTCAAGAATCTAAGCCTTAGTGAATCCACACATAAGACATAAATTCATAATGTTTTCTAAGAAGGGGAATCCGCTCAACTTAGAGAAACAAAGAACAAAGCATAAAAGCTTTAGAAGAGAGAACTCTTTTATTTTCCAAAAATTTCTATGTTATTTACAATAGAACAATGAGCTTTTTATAGCTCTTACAAGTTAATCTTTACAATAAATACAATAAAATAAATGATTTACATTTAAACAAAAGGAAGAAAATTAGCTAAATCAAATTACTAGTCTTTTTCCACCAATTTAGCCATTGTTATTGAATGAGAATCCTTGACTTTTTTTTTATGAAGTTATTAGCTTGAGATTCTCATAATAAACCCATATCTTGAAGACCTTGATTCACTCTATCTTTTTTTGATATTGCATCACTTTGTGAGTGCAAATCAAAGAGATTGGGCTAAGTTGCTGGACATCGCCCAATTTTACTATAATTTGCAACAAAGTGAGTCCACAGGACGGAATCCATACGAGCTTGCGACAGGACAAAGACCTTTGACACCACACACTTTGGCCGCACCGACGACTGAAAGAAAAAGTCCAGGGGTGTTTATAATGGCAAAACAATGGGAGGAACTTGCCGATATTTCTCGGGTATGTCTAGAAAAATCCCGGAGACGAATGAAGAAGTGTGCGGATGAGAAGAAATGACCATCCAAATACTTGGTGGGAGACTTGGTCTTAGTGAAGCTCTTTCCTCAACAATTCAAGGCATTTCGAAGCTTGCACAAAGGCTTAGGTCGGAAGTATGAGGGTCCTTTTAAAGTGATTGCGAAAGTCGGAAAGGTATCCTACCGATTGGAGTTACCACCTACTCTGAACATCGACTCGGTGTTCTATGTCAGTATGCTGAAGCCTTATCACAGGGATGAAGGGGATGAAACTCGAGGAGTTTCAAATCGAGCACCACCTGTTGTGACTAAGTCTTATGATGATGAGATAGGTGAAGTGCTTGCAAAGAAGGAAGTGAGAAAACGAGGTGTTCCACGTCATACCCATTTTCTAATCAGAAGGGTCTACCTAAGTCTGAAGCAACATGGGAACCGGAGGGCGACTTGTGGCGATTTCGGGATAAGCTAGCGGAGTACGTGGAGACGAGGTCATTACCGAAATAGATGGGGGAGGATGTCACGGCCCATTTTCAGCCCAATGCGCATAACAAATAAATCTACAGAATGGGCTTAACTGAGAAGGTAAATCCACTATGGAATTATTAAGTATTTTTACTTATGTAAATGAAATTATCTAAAAGGTTTCAAGAAGGTTTTAGATAGTAGATGAGATAGTGGATTGTGGTGTGGGATTGTAATAATGACGTTGGGATAGTGAAGTGTGATAGTGGGGATGGTGGAGTAAGTAAGATTTAATCTCCACTGTTAGATCGTTTTAATCTCGATCGTTCATTTGGGTTGAGAATTTATATATAGAGAGGGGTGAAGTTTTCATTTGTAATCATTCAACAATTTCCAATATAAACATCTCTCTAAGTTTTCTCTCTCTCTAAGAGTTTTCTCTTTATATTTCTAAAGTTCTAAAGATCGAGTTTGAGCGAGGCTAACTTAGCAATCACAAGGGTGAAAAGGTGATAAGGCCGCACGTACCAATTTTAAAGAATTATTCCGTGACACCATGATGTCTTCTAATAGGAAAAGTTTGTAAATATATATATTTTATAATAATGTTTAGTAATAAATAAAAATTAAATAAAATAGCCACTGTAAAATTTATATGATATAATTTTAACTTGTATAATGTTGATCTAAAATATTATATATTTTTTTGAAAACATAAGACATATATTCATATAGAAATTATATTAATAATAAGTTTCATATTTTTATATTATTCAAATTATAAAAAAATATAATTTGAATAATATATATTTTTGATAATTTTTTATATTCTATTTTTATAAAATTATAAATAGATATCTAATTGTTAATATTTAGCTTTATTTTTAACATAAAAATCTTGAACATTCAAATTTCGGCCATTTAAAACTTCAACTTTCGGCTCGGCCATTTAAAGCTTGAAGTTACGGTTGACTGTTCAATTTAATATTAAACTTACATTGACTACGCCTAATTAGTCATGACGATAAATCATTTAACGGAGAGACTACACGGTGTTAATCATACGTAAATGGGGTTCTGTTAGTCACAAACGACGCCGTTTGACTAATATATAAATGGGAAAAGTCAAAAAAATCCTGAACTTTCAAATTTCAGCCATTTAAAACTCCAGTTTTCAAATTTGGGCCATTTAAAGCATTTAACTCTTGAATTTCAATAGTCCATACATTGGTTCGACTCTTAAACTTTTTCTTTTCAATCCCTTTCATAACATCGGCATGTATGCCTCTCCCTTGCCCATCTTGAAGCCCTTCCACTTTCAGCCTCATTGCTAAAACCTCTCATACAATAGATGTTGCTTTGGCATTGCAAGTACGGCCACACTCTAGTGAGTTCTTGATAGTGTGCTCTACAAGCTGTTGTCACTACTCTCCCATTGTTTATATCGATTACGTTTTATGTTATGTACATGATCGACATGAACAGCCGTAGGAAGTACCTTTTTAGAACTGTCATTGTTTCCACAAACAAACTGTTATTTTTTTAAAGTTCAAAGAAACCTCAAGATATTGTAAATACTGAAAAGAATTTAAAGGTCATAAAAAGTGAATTTTGGATTGATAAGTCATTGTGCAGCAAAACCGATCAACTTGAAACATTACAACGCAATATACTGGCCAATTTGACACAAAATAAATGCATCAAAGGCTCCTCATTTGTACTCTTAAAAATCTCAAAACAAAGTATTCAAGAAAACTAAGACACCCAATCAGAGCATGAAAATATCCATATATGAAGACGAAGATTATAAGCAAGGTTAAGAACCTATATCTGAGTCAAAATTTGGAGCTTTAAATGGCCGAAATTTCAAAGTTCAGGATTTTTTTACCTTTTCTCATTTATATATTAGTCAAAACGGCGTCGTTTTGTGACTAACAGAACCCCATTAATGTTTGATTAACACCGTGTAATTTCTCCGTTAAATGAATGACTAATTAACGTCGTTCCCAATTAGGCTTAATTAACGTAAGTTTAATATTAAATTGAACAATCAACAACTTCATTCTTTACATGACTGAGTCGAAGTATTCACGTTTTTAGAAATGAAGTATGTTAAAATACATAATTTTTTTTATATTTGATTAATTAGTGGGTTCTAATTTATTTTTCAAAAGAGATTACTACAACTGTTAAATTTATTTTATAATTTATAAATATAATTGGTATAATAATTTATTTAATTTATTTATCATTATTGATTATATATAATTTATAATACAATTTTATTTATAATTTTATTTATAATTTTATATACCATAATGTAATTAAGTTTAATTTCTAAATTCGAATTTAATTTATTATTTAAAATGAAATTGATTAAAAAGTTTTTTTATTAGATATTGCTATAACTAAAAAGAAATATACACCTACTTCTAAGGTAAAGAAAGATATTTAAAGATATTAGGAGTAAATTCGTTATAAATTAACTTGACTTTATTACCCATAATTAATAGCAAATTTCACAATATAATATATGAGAGAATGTTAATTTCAAAAATATTTATGTTTTAATAGCAAATTTCACGATATTAAATATCAATCAAAATTCATTTGATGTGACCATGTAGTCTTTCATTTGATTATTATTTACTACTAAGAAAAGAAGATTTCTAGCTACATTTATAATGTAGATTTTTAGCTATTTTTATAATGTATTTTATGTTATTTTATAAATGTTTACAAGAATGAAATCTTGTAATTTAAGTTAGCATCTCTGCTCTACTGAAAAAAAAAAGAAAAACAATTACACCCTTTGACATAATATTGTTGACTCAATAACCTTATTATGGTACATAATCAAACCGTTACCAAAAAAATATTGACATTTGACTTCCGAGTTTATATATGGTTTAGTTCGGTCGTCTATATAAATCTCATAACGATACTCAAATTACAAGAAAACATAATCCTCATACTAAAGACATAGACATCAACATGGTTGTGTATGTGAAAAACAACTTTCCACTGGTCCCTTTAGTAGTGTTTTTGCTTCTTGTTACTTCATCATGTGGAAGATTCAACATGAAAATTTCACAAGGCGAGGTGAACACTATCTGCTCAAAAGCGAAAAATCCTTCGTTTTGCTTCAACTTCTTTAAATCGACTCCTGCAACTACAACATTAGATCTTTCTGGTGTTGCAAAGTTTTTGATCAATGACGCATCACAAGATGCCTCAAACATACAAAAGCAATTCGAGTCATTGGCAAAAAGCATGGCTGATCCTCGTTCCAAGAATATTTATACACAATGCTCAGAAAATTACAAAAATGCACTTAGCGAGTTTGATGACGCCCTCAAAGCTTTGGCAGCCAAGGATAATGCCAGTTTAAACATTAAAGTCTCAGCTGCAATGACAGATGGAGACTCGTGCAAGTCCGAGCTACCAAGTATTAAACCTAGTCCACAACTCTTACAGAAGATTTCTGATATGGATAATTTGTCAGGCATTATTTTAGTCATTTCTAACATATTACCTAAAATCTAATAAAATGTTATAAATTTGTTGTAAGAAATCTTTACTTTTTTATATTTATGTGGTTTTATAGCTTTTCCATACTACAAATTATTAGTATTTGAAATATTGGGTGACCAATTATATTAATTATAAAGGGTTTTAATTTTAAGTCAATCTCAGTTTCTAGGAACCATTGAGACTAAATTTAAGAAAGCCTTAGTTTAATGAATTTTCTATTCCTCTAAATTATATGGTTTTATCCCATTACAAAATTATCCAAAAGCCAACACAAAAAGAATAGTTTATATGTAATCAAACATAAACTTGGAAGTTCAGGAGACTATTATCAAGAGAAAAACATATTTTATTTGATTTGATAATATTAAAATTATATAAAGGTGTTATTTTATTTTTGATGAATAAATAAATAATCGATTTCCAAAGTTCTGAAATATGATGATTTAAGTTTTTTTTAAATATAAGAAAGGGATTTTGCAACGTATATTGATATTCTTGTGTTTTCATGCATTTAGAGCATTGTTTAGTTCGTGTTTCGGTTTCGTTTAGCTTTTCTTTGTTTCATTTGTTTGTTCTTTGTCATCTTTTTAGTTAGTTGCATCTAGAGTTGTAGTTTAGCATATCTAGGAGCATTTTGCATTTGTTTTGCTTCTTTTCAGGTGTTGGAAGGTTACTAGGATGATTTGGGAGCATATGGAGCTGAATGGGATGGAAGAACAAGAAGGGAGAGGAGAGTGGCGAGGCCAGCGGTTGACCCAGCGGCCACAACCGAGACCGCGAGTTTCCACCGTGAAGACGAAGATTCCCGAGCCATTCTGCCGTGTGTACCGCGGTTACACCAGCGGATGAAGACGAGACCGCCGGGGAGCTCCAGCGGTTGAGCCACCGGGTTGGATAAGACCGCGAGTTCGGGATGAGCCGTCGACGAACTTGAGTGAAGAAGCCGAGCATGCAGCGATTCCTCCAGCGTTTGACCCAGCGGACGACCCAGCGTTGTGGCCAGCGGTTACATCAAGACCGTTGGCTACGTATTTTCCCTTGACTTTCTGAACTTTGACCAGACTTGTTAATTGGTTTTCTGGGTTGACCCAGTCTTGTTGGGTCGACCCAGCTCGAGTTTAGACACCTTTAAATAGATTTTTGGGTAAAAAACCCTAAATCTATCTCTTTTTCTTTGAAGAACTTGTAAACATCTAATCCTTCTTTTGGATCTTTGCTATTTTAGTGAAAGTTTGCCAATTTCTTCTTCTAATCTTTCCATCTTCACTAATCTTGATGATTAACACTACTTTTATGGGTTTTGTTGATCTCATTATGATTAGTGAGTAGTTTCTCATAGGGTTTATGGGTTAGGTAGGATTAGCTTGATTATGGATGATTAAGGGATGTCTAATGTTTAATCTTTCTTAAATCTCCTCTATCTAAGTGTGCTTAATGCTTATTTAACCTTGATCAAGTTGACTAGGATGTTTAGGATTTCTTGCCCACCATGTGTTCGATGAAATTCCAGTTTTAGCTTTGATAGGATTTTCACATTCTAGCTCATGAAAATGGATGTCTAGAGTGATTATTGGCTATTTAGAACTTGATTGAATGCTTGCTTGATCTTAATTCACAAATGAGAGTTTGTTCTTGAATTAGGATTAAGTGAAGAGATTAGCTCTAAGATATTAGGCTAATTAGCTTATTGTGTTCTTGCTAGGAGGTTATCTTGTTTGAAGCTTGATTAGCATCCTGAGATCATCCCGAGTCTCCTAGTCCATTGACCTTTCTCATAGACCTTATTCTTGTTATTGATTTCTAGTTATTCTCGCTTGTTTAATTCTCTTAGTTTAGATTTGTCTGCTTTGTCATTTTCAATTGCACTTAGGATCTCTAGAATTCCAACTTGAATTTGAATTTGCTTGGCTTTTAAGGTTAGGTGCATTCTTATTGGCATAATCCACTCCCAATTGGTTCGATACCTCTTACTACACGATAAGTAAGAGGAATTGATACCTCAAGGAATTACTAAAATTCTTGTTATCAATTTGGCGCCGTTGCCATTTTGGGAACTTGGATAGATCAATTCGATTTCCTTTCCTATTTAGATCAAGTTTTGGCTACTAACTTTGCTACTTTCTCTCTCTTTGATGTCAGGTGTATGAACTTACGCAGCAGGGGACCAACGAACTTAGTTGCACGGTTTTCAGACATCAAAGCACTTGAAAGACAGTTAGCAAAGGAGCGACGAGCTTTAGAGAGAGCTGCGCACTTGGAAAGACTTGGGTTGGAGCAGGAAGAAGTGGTTCAGCCTCAGTTTGAGCTTCAAGAGCAGCCAGTTATAGATCTACATGGTCAACAGGACCAACAGGACCAGCAGGGCCATCAGGAGCAGCAGCATCATCAGGATGATGATGCTGGAGATGGATAGGGAAACAGGATCCCGGTTCATCCCGACAGACCTTTTAGAGCCATTGGTGATGGCGATACGCCGGATACAAATGCAAACCGGCGAGGAATCATTCCACCACCGGTGAACAACAACAACTTTGAGATCCGGGCTATGGTGATGAACATGGTGCAGAACAATCATTTTCATGGGCTCGCATCCGAAGATTCCTTGCAACACTTGGATACATTCGATAAAATCTGTGCTACTACAAGGCTCAATGGCGTGACTGATGATGGTCTCAAGATGCGCCTCTTCGTCTTCTCTTTGTCGGATAGAGCCAAAGATTGGGAAAGCACCATCCCTTCGGGGTCCATCACTACCTGGGCAGACCTTAAGAAGGCTTTCTTGAAGAAATTCTTCTCAACTACAAGGACTGCCCGTTTCCGCAATGAGTTATCCGGGGTTATGCAACGAAAAAACGAGAGCTTCGCTGAAGCTTGGGAAAGGTTCAATAAGCTCACTACTCAGTGCCCACACCACGGTTTCACCAAGGAGACACTACTCAGTAACCTCTACCGCGGAGTGCTTCCTAGAATGAGGGCGATGCTTGACTCTTGTAGCAACGGACACTTCTTAGGAAAAGGAGTTGATGAGGCTATGGAATTAATTGAAAACCTTGCTACAAGCGACGGGAATTACAATGAGGATTATGAGAGGAGTAATAGAGGATCATCTTCTACGGATGAGAAGTACGAGAAGGAAATCAAGTCTCTAAATGACAAGATAGACAAGATGATCTCCTCAAGCCAAAAGCAAATAAGCTTTGTGGAGAACTATGATGACTCCCAACCCGTCCTATTTAGTCTTGAAAGAGATATGACCCAAGAAGAGATCAACTTCATTGCGGGCCAAGGAGGTTTCAACAAGGGTTTCAACCCCAATTACCGGAACCATCCTAATTTCTCCTATCGGAACCCCAATGTGGCAAACCCACAAGATCAGATTTATCCCCAAGCTCAACCCCAAGGACAAGCTCCACAACAAGGGCAACAAGGCTTTCAACAATCTCAACAACAAAAGCCATTTGTCCCTTACACTTGTTGGGATAGTGTCCTGAAATCACACTTGTACTCACTCCTGATGATAGTTGTGTGTCGAGATCAGACATTCGTATAATACTGGGCGGTTGCAATGTTTTGCTAGAAGCGTCTTGCAATCTGTAAGTTGTATACTTACTGCCAGTATTATATGATCCTATAGGGTCACACACCTAAGCAAACTGGAAGCTAAGACATGGGAATGATCATTATGGTAATGATCATATTAATGTGTATTGGATACACATTATTATCGAGAAAATGGTGTTGTGTCGATCGACACAGCTTGTATGTCGGTCGACACAGTTCGGGTTTCGAAAGGGCTTTTGAAATTATGACTTAATCAAGTCTGGCCCGTTAAGTGTGTTTTAGGTCGAATAAAAACTTGATAGTGTCGACCTAAAACGTGAGCCGTCCACTTTTTCTTGACAGAAAGAGCAGAAACACCAGAAACTCTTAGATCCCATAGATCCGGCACTAGCATCCCGTTTCCAGCTTGTGTGCGTGTGTATCTGGTAGAGGCGAGGCACCTGTGTCGCTACTGATCTCGTTCACCATTCATTCCACTGCCAGTAACAAGGTAAGAACGAGGTTAGTGATTCAATATATCAAACCCTTAGATCCTAGGAGATCCAACAACACTAACCAATAAGGGTTTGGCAATAAGCCTCAGTTTCAAGGTCAACAAAGCTATGCTCCAAAGCAACAATACCCACCCGGCTTTCAACAACAACAACCACAAGCTTCTTCTTCCTCTGGCTTGGATAATGAACTCAAGAGTATGATGCAACAACTACTTCAAGGACAAGCCTCCGGTGCTATAGAAGTAAGGGATTTGAAGAGTGAGTTGCAGAATTTGACATCAAGGGTAACCAACATGGAGAACAAGAATGCTTCAAGCTCTATGCAACATGGAACTTTACCCGGAAAATCTGAGCAAAACCCCAAGGAGTACATCAATGCTATCACCTTGAGGAGTGGTAAAGATCTACAGCCAAAGCAACTTGCTACACCCATTGTGTCTTCTAATCTCAATGAGGACATTGAGAAACAGGGTGGGGAGGTGACTTTGGAAAAGTCTGTTTTTGCCAAAGAGGATGAAAGTGAGGTTGAATTGAGAAAGGGTAAAGCTATAGCTGATGAAAGGGTTGAGGAAGCACCTAAGAAGAAGAAGGATGAGTTTGTTCTACCACCATATGAGCCCAAACTTCCTTTTCCGGGCAGATTCAAGAAGCAATTGTTGGAGAAGTATAAAGCTTTGTTCGAAAAGCAAATGAAGAATGTAGAGCTAACAATGCCCTTGATAGATGCTTTCCTATTAGTCCCACAATACACCAAGTTCCTCAAGGATGCAATCAAAGAGAGAACAAAGGAAGTTCAAGAAATGGTTGTAGTCTCGCATGAGTGTAGTGCATTCATACATAGGAGTATTGTGCCACGAAAGCTTGAAGATCCGGGTAGTTTCACCCTTCCATGTGCTATTGGTCCTTTGAGATTTGAGAGTTGTTTATGTGATCTTGGAGCAAGCGCAAGTTTGATGCCTTTCTCGGTAGCTAAAAGGCTAGGCTTCTCCACCTACAAGGCTTGTAGGATTTCCTTGGTTCTAGCAGATAGATCGGTGCGATACCCAATTGGACTCCTAGAAGATCTACCGGTGAAAGTAGGAGGATATGATATACCGACAGATTTTATTGTATTGGAGATGGATGAAGAACCAAAGGATCCTCTAATCCTTGGGAGGCCATTTCTTGCTACAGCTGGTGCAATCATAGATGTCAAGAAAGGGAAGATAGACCTCAATCTTGGTAAAGACATAGTGCTCAACTTTGACATCAACAAGGTGATGAAGAAGCCAACCATACAAGGGCAGATGTTCTACATAGAGGATATGGAAGAGCTAGCAGATGAGCTCTTGGAAGAGTTAAACATGAGTGATCCCTTGGAAGTTGCTTTGACAAAAGGTTGTGGGGAGTATGGATATCTTTGCGATGAGAGCTGGGCTTATATGAGAGCACTTGATTCACACAAGCCTTTTCTAGGAGAGGTTGAATACTTGGAGCTTGGATCAGATTCAGTGGGTAAAGAGATAGAGGTCTTTGCCGCGGGTTATGGAGCTGAAAGCACCAAGGGACTGGAGCTGTGCAAGGAGCAGCTTGTAGCTGATGACTGGAGTGAGCTCAAAGCGCCAAAGGTTGAGTTAAATCCCCTTCCGCGGGGGCTTCGGTATGCATTTCTCGGCCCTAACTCTACTTATCCTGTCATTGTGAATGAGTTGCTGCGTGATGATGAGTAGATTGCTTTAACCACTGAATTGAAAAAGTTTAGGAAGGCAATAGGCTATTCGCTTGATGATATAAAAGGGTTGTCACCTAGTTTATGTACTCATAGGATTCATCTTGAAATCGAATCTATGTCATCAATTGAACATCAAAGAAGATTGAATCCTAATCTTAAGGAGGTAGTCAAGAAAGAGATTATTAAGTTGCTTGATGCAGGGATAATCTACCCTATCTCGGACAGCACGTGGGTTTCCCCAGTGCGCTGTGTCCCGAAGAAAGGGTGGATTACGGTAGTTAAAAGTGAAAACAATGAACTAATCCCAACTAGGACTATCACCGAGCATAGGATGTGTATAGACTATAGAAAGTTAAATGCAGCATCTAGAAAAGATCACTTTCCGCTTCCATTCATTGACCAAATGCTTGAGCGTCTTGCTAACCATCCTTATTATTGTTTTCTCGACGGATACAGTGGGTTCTTCCAGATCCCAATACATCCAAACGATCAGGAGAAAACGACATTCACTTGTCCTTATGGCACCTTTGCTTATCGAAGGATGCCATTTGGCTTGTGTAATGCACCGGCTACCTTCCAGCGGTGCATGATGTCTATTTTCTCGGATCTTATCGAGGATATCGTAGAAGTTTTCATGGATGGTTTCTCTGTGTATGGCTCTTCCTTCTCTTCTTGTTTGTTGAATTTGTGCAGGGTATTGAAGAGATGTGAAGAGACAAACCTTGTGCTTAACTGGGAAAAATGCCATTTCATGGTCAGAGAAGGGATTGTGTTGGGTCATAAGATATCTGAGAGTGGTATAGAAGTGGACAAGGCTAAGATAGAAGTCATGATGAGCCTACAACCGCCGAATTCAGTTAAGGGTATCAGGAGTTTCCTTGGACATGCCGGGTTCTACCGAAGATTCATCAAGGATTTCTCCAAGATAGCGAGGCCTCTCACACGCCTTCTTTGCAAGGAAACTGAGTTTGCTTTTGATGCTGAATGTCTGAAGGCTTTCAATGAGATCAAGGAAGCCTTAGTGAGCGCTCCTATTGTGCAAGCACCTGATTGGGAACTACCATTTGAGATCATGTGTGACGCGAGTGACTATGCAGTTGGGGCAGTTTGGGACAGAGGAAAGACAAGAAGTTGCATGTTATCTACTACGCTAGTAGGACATTGGATGATGCTCAAGTGAAGTATGCAACAACTGAGAAGGAGCTTCTAGCTGTGGTGTTTGCTTTTGAGAAGTTCATATCATACTTGGTTGGATCTAAGGTCATAGTCTACACGGATCATGCTGCGTTGAGATATCTTCTTGCCAAGAAAGATGCCAAGCCAAGGCTTCTAAGATGGATATTGCTGCTACAAGAGTTTTATTTGGAAATCAAAGATAAGAAAGGGATAGAGAACAGTGTAGCAGATCATCTTTCAAGGCTGCGAATCAAAGATAGTGTTCCCATTGATGATTCACTTCCGGAGGAGCAACTAATGGCTGTTAGGACTGTGAGAGAAGCTCATGATACAAGAAGAAAGTTGGAAGCGGTTAATTCTCTTGACGACAAAGAGCCATGGTATGCTGATCTTGTTAACTACTTAGCTATTGGAAGAGAGCCACCGAGTCTAGACAGCTACAACAAGAAGAAGTTCTTTCGAGAAGTCAACAGATTTTATTGGGATGAACCATACTTGTTCAAGAGATGTTCAAACAGTCTTTACAGGAAATGTGTGCCGGAAGAAGAGATGCAAGGGATCTTGTATCACTGTCATGGTTCGGATTATGGAGGACACTTTGCATCGTTCAAAACAGCAACCAAGGTTTTACATTCGGGTTTTTGGTGGCCTAGCTTATTTAAGGATGCCCATGATTATGTTTCGAAGTGTGATGCGTGCCAAAGAAAAGGCAACATTGGTAAGAGAAATGAGATGCCACAAAACCCGATATTGGAAGTAGAGGTGTTTGATGTATGGGGAATAGACTTCATGGGACCTTTCCCATCTTCATATGGAAACAACTACATCCTTGTGGCTGTGGATTATGTATCCAAATGGGTTGAAGCTGTAGCCAGTCCTACAAATGATGCTAAGGTTGTTATCAAGCTCTTCAAAAGTATCATCTTCCCAAGATTTGGAGTCCCAAGAGTGGTGATTAGTGATGGAGGTTCACACTTCATCAACAAGCTCTTTGAAAGCCTCATGAAGAAGTATGGAGTTAAGCACAAGGTCGCAACTCCATATCACCCTCAAACGAGCGGGCAAGTTGAAGTATCCAATAGGCAGATCAAGGCAATCTTGGAGAAAACCGTGGGAGCTTCTAGGAAAGATTGGTCTAAGAAGCTCGATGATGCGCTTTGGGCTTATAGGACGGCATTCAAGACTCCCCTTGGAAACACTCCTTTCAATATGCTATACGGGAAATCTTGTCACTTACCGCTCGAGGTGGAATACAAGGCTATGTGGGCTGTCAAGTTGCTGAACTTTGACATCAAGACCGCGACTGAGAAGAGATTGATTCAGCTGAATGAGTTAGATGAGATACGGCTTGAGGCTTTTGAGAGCTCGAAGATATACAAGGAAAGAACCAAGCTCTTCCATGACAAACTCATCTTGAAGAGAGAGTTCAAGGAAAGAGATCTTGTGTTGCTCTTTAACTCCCGGTTGAAGCTGTTTCCCGGGAAGCTCAAGTCGAGATGGTCGGGTCCGTTTAAGGTAAAGGAAGTGAGGCCTTATGGAGCGGTGGTTCTTTGGGGTAAATCCGGTGAGGAGTTCACGGTTAATGGTCAAAGGCTCAAGCACTACTCCTCTTCAGAAGCTATAGAGGAAGGAACTTCGATTCCGCTCTCTAGCCCTCCCTCCGCCTAAAAACCCGGTTTGAACAGTCTAGCTTACCGACTTTAAACAAAAGCGCACTTGGGAGACATTCCCATGTTTATCCTTGTAGATATTCTTTATCTGGTTATTTTTGATGCTTTTATTTAAGTGTTTTCAGGTTCATAAGTATTTAATAGGTCAAGGGATGATTAAAATCAATTAAAGAAGCATTTGGGTTAGAATTCTACGGAGGAACCGAATGAACAGCGGTTTAGCTCGCGGTATGAACGAAACCGCTGGCCTCTTTGATTCGCTCCGAACCAAGTTAGCGTGACGACGGCGGATGAGCTCGCGAACCGGAGCGAGACCGCAAGCCAATTCGGAGCAGACGACGCTGAGAAGCCGGGGCCACGGCGATTCCTCCAGCGGATAGACGATGACCGCTGACTCCGACAGCGTTCGCTCCAGCGGTTCGGTCAAAACCGCCGTAAACCCAGAAATCATGACGCTGCGTCGATCCTTCCGAGCCAAGTTAGCGTGACGACAGCGGTTCTCCCGGCGACCTTGCCAAGACCGCGAGTTCATTCGATCTGCTCCCACGCCAAAAAGCTGAACCCACAGCGGGCAAGCTAGCGGACCAACGTAAAACCGCGAGCCATTTCGTCCGATACGACGCGTCAAACTGCCGTGACGCCAGCGGTTCGTCCAACGTTCACATCGAGACCGCGGGCCGTCGCAGGTAAGTCCACTTAACCCGAAAATCGATTTTAAAAATCAACTAAACCGGATTTCAACCGATTTTTGACCAACAAGCTCCGTTTGACCAGCCGGGGCCCACCTTTTTCCCTTGTTTTCCTCATTACGCGTGACTCTCTCTTCTCTGTCTCCTCTGCGTTTTTGACCAAGAAAAAAAAAATCAGATTTTTCTTTCAAGTTTCAAACTCACTCTTCTCACTCATTTCTCAACCAAAATTCGAGATTTTAAGCTCTAAATTCAAGGTTTTCTTAGCTCTTTCACTTGAACTCACTCTCTACCATCACCTCTCATCAGAAATCAAGGTATAACTTCCTCTCTTTCAATTTCGAAATTGCTCAAAATTTTCAGAAATTTAGAAACTCGAGATTGTGGTGTTTGCTTGATGATTCTTGTTAGAAACATTTGCTAGGTTGTTCCTAGACAAAAACCCAACTCAATTTCACCCTTGAATTGCTTGAATTGAATTTTCAGAAATTAGGGTGGTTCTTGAGGTTTATGATTTTCGAAAATTTTGGGGGAAAGTTAATTTGATTGTTTCTAATGGTGCATTTGGTTGCTTAATGGTCATGTTTGTGAGACTACTGAATTTTGTTGAGTTTTGTTTCATTAAATTTCTCAAAATGCACTTAAAGAGCCTTTGCTTGAAAAAATTGAGCTAAGTGTTGAATGAGTAGTTAATTGGTGGTTGATTAGGCTTTTAAATGCTTGACTGAGGACTGAATGAAGTGTAAAACTTGTGTGATCAGCTAATTTGCAAAATCAATTTTATGAGCAAGTTGTTGAAATGCTTGAACTTGGAGATAAGAGGATCGTCTTGTGGCCTTGTGCATTGATGATGTATAGCATTGCTTGCTGAGTTAGATGTGTTGATGAATTGAACTTTACACTAAGACATCTCCAATATTTGTTGTTTTGTAGATGGTTAGAAAGCAAGCTCCGCAAGACAAAGGAAAAGGGAAAGTGACTGAGGCACCGGCAAAGAAGCAAGTTCAGACAAGGGCTTCTGCAAGGGCTGGTACAAGCGCAGGCACAAGCGCTGGTGTAAGGATCGGGTCAAGGACAAAGACCACCCTTCCGAGAGATAGGTCCAAGCTTCCTTCGTACGCATTCCTCTACACGCACTTTAATGCTATGACTTGGCTCCCAACAATGTTCGGGGATCCTGTGACTCTTAGGAAGCTAGGTATCTTTGATGATGTGAGCAACATACTTCGGAACATGGCCATGGAAGGTTTCATCAGAATGTCCCATCCTACTCACCAGGATGTGGCTAGCCAATTCCTTGCCTCCCTCGAAGTCACCTTTCTAGGGAATGAGCCGTCGGAGGAAGATGGTCACGGGTTTATCAAGTATATGATCGAAGAGGAGGAATACAAGACATCGTTTAAGGAGCTAGCAGAGATCTTCAGTTTCAGTGATGGAATGCACTCGAAAGCCTCTTCATGTGACATGCTAGCACATGAGGCTTGGGGCCACATTGGCATGGGTGTGTGGAGAAGCGGAAACAGCAAGAACACACACATCAGACATCCGGCAGTTCGCTATGTCCATCACGTCCTATCACACACTATGTATGCGAGAAACGACGCGGGGGGACCGACTGAAGAAGAAATACGATTGATAGCTTGGGGATTGAGGACCTATTGCGCGTTTTCGAGTATACAAGTTGGTCACCTCGACTACTATCGGAACTCAGGTACCGCGGGGCTCTTTGCACGCCGCCTTCTCCATTACAAGCAGTGGGCTTGGAAGACCACGGACAACAACCCTGCACTGCGAATTGGTGGCCTAATTACCCCTATACTTCTCCAAAAGGGCATTGACTGTGGACCGGTAACTTGTGACTACGAGTTGATTGATGTGCCTTTTCTGAAGTTAGTCCGCTATTTGTATGGAAAGCTGCACATGAGATACGCATACATCTTCTGCGTCAACATTGAGGAGAAGGCAAAGGTCTTTCTACCGAACACAGCTATCACCTCCCTCTCTGATCCGGAAAACCTTGGGTTCTATGTAGACCCATCCTACTTTGTCACCGCAGCTGATGAGGTGATGGAACACATCAGTAGGGCTAAGAGGAGGAGAGAAATTCCTTCCCAAGTACAGTTGGATGAGGAGATGTTAGACGCAATGGAGGCTGCCGAGTCTCCCGAGCGGCTCTATGGTAGTGCGAGGTACCACTTCCAGGGTTACCAAGATCCTCTTCCACCAGGCCCGCTCTGTGATGCTCATACGCATATCCGTGTGCTCCAACGTTGGAGCAAGTTCCAAGACCGAGTGAACCTGAAGGTTATCAAGGGATGCAAGGATTTGAAGAAAGGGTATGAGGAGCTCAAGAAGGGGTATGAGCACATGAAGAATGGTTGCAAGGAGATGCAGAGACAGCTGAAGCACCTCACGGACAAGTTTGGTTGTGCATCTTCTTCCGCGACAGACGCCTCAGCAGGACAGCCGATGCCTTTGTCCATGCCGATGTTCGATTTTGATGAGCCTCCAGTAGAGAGGAGACACTCCTACCAAGGAGAGGGACCATCGAGGCCAGCTCCTCGCCAGCGACACCGAGCTTCCATCAGTGGCCCGCGGTACAGTGCTCGATACTCACCCGAACTTCCAGAGCCAACATCGAGCAACGAGTCTCCATCACTTTCTACTCCTCCAACTCGGGAACCATCTCCCGAGTCTCCACAATTATGAGGTACCAAGCCAACACTATCTTGTAAATACTTGCATTTTAGCTTTTCTTTTTCTTTCTTTTGAGTCTCTTTCTCAAGGTTGCTTTCACACCGAGACGGTGTGAAGTAAGTTTGGGGGAGAGACTAGTCGCTATTCTTGTGTTCTTTGTTCTTATTTTTGTTTTTATCATATTTGAGTCTCATCCATCCTTAAGGCATAGAAAAAATCCAAAAAAATTGAAAAATTTCAAAAATTTTCACAAAAAGAAAGCATCTAGTTGCAATAGCATCTTAGGATCGAGTCTAGTTGCATCATATAGGACGCATGCATCGGGAGCAATGATTTGATTTCCTCGTAAGGTTTAATTGGGTAAAACTTGTTTCATACGCTAGCTTAATGCTAGATAGATCACACTAAGGTTGTAACTCGAGAATCGCATTGAAAGCTAGAATGAACCCTGCTTGGATAACTTGCTTTGAACCTTGATTTGATGCTGAAACTTGTTGTGATTTGAAACTAGCTCCATCTAAGTGAGAACTTTAATTGAATCATCTAATTATCCTTGTTCTTGCTTTGTGTGATAAACTCAAGGGTACCCCAAAATATTTGAGCAATATTATCCTTTCTACCCCTCTCTACTTGCTCAAATAGACTTCCACGCCTTTCACCACCCTTATTTTAAACCCCAAACACTTTCTTGAGTGGTAGGCCTACTTGGAACAAGCTCGGTAAAAAGTGTTGAGTAGAGGCGACTAGGAGAGATTTCCATTGTAGATGCAAGCTCAACATCTTTAGCTTTGCAATAGGTTAGGACCTAAGTTTGGGGGAGGATTTGAGAAAGGAAAAGGAGGGTAAAGAAAAAGAAAGAAGTTTGAATGGGATCAAAGTTGTTTGGTAAACAAAGAATGAAAGCTCTTAAGTGTTTTGAAAAAGAAGAAAGTGTCTCAATGTTTTGAAGTGAAAAGAAGCCAAAAGGCTCACCAAAAAGAAAAGAAAGTTTGTGAAAAAAGAGACCAAAGAAAAGAGAAGAAGAGTTTTGAGCTAAGTTAAAAAGAGTAAAGTTACCAATGTTTTCAAAGCGTTTTGAATGATCCTTGGGGGTTTCTTGAAAGCTCTTTAATTGATAAAGAAAGATAAGGCAAGAATGGCCTTGAAAAAAGGGTAGATCTCATTTAGGAAGATAGTCTAGGAGAAGAAGCTCTTGGGGTTTAGGTAGATGGGAATCTATCCTAGTATGCACCAATTGCCTCTAACTCTTAGCATTTTACTAAAGCTTGTTCATACTTCTTTAAGAGAGAACCTAAATGATTGTGGAGAAGCCTTCCTTTCAATTGAGACCATTTTTGTCTCAAGACCTTGTCCCTTAAGCCAAATGAGTTTGATCACATTGCTATGAACATGATTCACTTGAAAGATCTAATGAATGTCAAGGAGCTAGTGGATTTGAATGCTTGTGTAGGTTGAAGGTTAAGCTAGAAGTATTGTCTTGATAAGTATGGCTATATCCTTGGAGTAGGCCTTTCTCGGTTACACTTTGGTTGTATAGACTTGAAACTTGTTGAAACTTGATTAAACCTTTGGATATGAGCTCCCACCTTCAAACCTTTCTCCCAATTTTACTTGTTGATCTCATGCTTGCTTGTGGACAAGCAAGGTTTAAGTTTGGGGGAATTGATATTCTTGTGTTTTCATGCATTTAGAGCATTGTTTAGTTCGTGTTTCTGTTTCGTTTAGCTTTTCTTTGTTTCATTTGTTTGTTCTTTGTCATCTTTTTAGTTAGTTGCATCTAGAGTTGTAGTTTAGCATATCTAGGAGCATTTTGCATTTGTTTTGCTTCTTTTCAGGTGTTGGAAGGTTACTAGGATGATTTGGGAGCATATGGAGCTGAATGGAATGGAAGAACAAGAAGGGAGAGGAGAGTGGCGAGGCCAGCGGTTGACCCAGCGGCCACAACCGAGACCGCGAGTTTCCACCGTGAAGACAAAGATTCCCGAGCCATTCTGCCGTGTGTACCGCGGTTACACCAGCGGATGAAGACGAGACCGCCAGGGAGCTCCAGCGGTTGAGCCACCGGGTTGGATAAGACCGCGAGTTCGGGATGAGCCGTCGACGAACTTGAGTGAAGAAGCCGAGCATGCAGCGATTCCTCCAGCGTTTGACCCAGCGGACGACCCAGCGTTGTGGCCAGCGGTTACATCAAGACCGATGGCTACGTATTTTCCCTTGACTTTCTGAACTTTGACCAGACTTGTTACTTGGTTTTCTGGGTTGACCCAGGCTTGTTGGGTCGACCCAGCTCGAGTTTAGACACCTTTAAATAGATTTTTGGGTCAAAAACCTAAATCTATCTCTTTTTCTTTGAAGAACTTGTAAACATCTAATCCTTCTTTTGGATCTTTGCTATTTTAGTGAAAGTTTGCCAATTTCTTCTTCTAATCTTTCCATCTTCACTAATCTTGATGATTAACACTACTTTTATGGGTTTTGTTGATCTCATTATGATTAGTGAGTAGTTTCTCATAGGGTTAATGGTTTAGGTAGGATTAGCTTGATTAGGGATGATTAAGGGATGTCTAATGTTTAATCTTTCTTAAATCTCTTCTATCTAAGTGTGCTTAATGCCTATTTAACCTTGATCAAGTTGACTAGGATGTTTAGGATTTCTTGCCCACCATGTGTTCGATGAAATTCCAGTTTTAGCGTTGATAGGATTTTCACATTCTAGCTCATGAAAATGGATGTCTAGAGTGATTATTGGCTATTTAGAACTTGATTGAATGCTTGCTTGATCTTAATTCACAAATGAGAGTTTGTTCTTGAATTAGGATTAAGTGAAGATATTAGCTCTAAGAGATTAGGCTAATTAGCTTATTGTGTTCTTGCTAGGAGGTTAGCTTGTTTGAAGCGTGATTAGCATCCTGAGATCATCCCGAGTCTCCTAGTCCATTGACCTTGCTCATAGACCTTATTCTTGTTATTTATTTCTAGTTATTCTCGCTTGTTTAATTCTCTTAGTTTAGATTTGTCTGCTTTGTCATTGTCAATTGCACTTAGGATCTCTAGAATTCCAACTTGAATTTGAATTTGCTTGGCTTTTAAGGTTAGGTGCATTCTTATTGGCATAATCCACTCCCAATTGGTTCGATACCTCTTACTACACGATAAGTAAGAGGAATTGATACCTCAAGGAATTACTAAAATTCCTATTATCAGATATACATAACTTATGTGTATATTAGGTAGATAGCCAAACTGATCTTCACCCATTATTCGTTCCAAAAAAACCCTACCCCGTCAGCCTATTCATGATCCGCTCAGATTTTTCTTCCTAAAATTTTGTATTGGTGCTCATTTTTTCTCTTCTTCTCTCTTTATTTTTTTTTATCTCGGGAACCGTCTACCATATCCAAAAAAGCTAACACCGGGCTTCAAATCTCAGATCTGATTTCCATATTCTAATTTTGAACATAGAATCAAGTGAGTTTTGTGCTGATTTGGTATTTGTCTTTTGTATCTACTCCAATTGCGACCCAGTCAGACTGTAATATCATGTTCCAAGAAATGGTCAACGGGAAGTCAACGAGGGGCATTTCTGTAATTTTCAAGAAAGGAAGGGTATTTTGGTAATTTTACCAAAATGCGAGCCGGAAGTAGAGACGGGCCAAATGTTATTCTTCTTGTTCATAAAGAACATTTAGAAGACCAGGAATGGAAGAAACGGAGATTAAACGAGTTTTACGGACTACCGGGAAAGGAAACCGATAGAACCGATAAAACATGTAAAAATCATTACGGGAGCTACGGGAGTCCGATTGAGGTGGAAAGACTTTCTACATTCTTCTAAAAGAGTCTAGTATTTTTAAAAAGAATCTTGAAAGATTTATTTCAGAGTCTACGAAGTTTTAAAGATTTTTAACGGACTGTCAAGAATGAAAACCGACAAAACCGAGAAAAAGACGGAAACACCTCTAAACGTGCTCCATAACTTATGAAAATTTGAGCACAGCTCCATTTAAATATGGAGAGGCTATGGTTAAAAGTATTGAGCAATATTTGATACCTGGATCAAGTTATAAGTTTTAGACCATTAAGAGGTAATTAGTGGCTAAAAATCCAAAATAAATTCATAGGAGCTTGGGATTGGACCAGGGTGATTGAGGCTGATTACTAAGGTTAATTTAGACCTAAATACAGCCCAGTATGAAGAATGGGCAACGAAATCTGGTCCAAGAGATTAAGAAGCTTCTTGATATTTTAGGTGCATGAATCTTAATTTGTGAGTTGTCATTAATCCAAGGGCTGCATGGAGGAGGCTACAAGTGGATGGTGGATGATCAAATGCATTTTTTTTTTATGGATTTTGGTGAGGAGGTCGTGGCCTAAGATGGAGAAGAAGAGGAGACAAGTGGAAGGTGGAGATCACACCACTTTAGCTATATAAGGAGGCCTTGGGTCACTCATTTTCTTCACACCAAAAACACTTCTCAACAAGAGTAGTAAAGAAGAGAGAAATAAGAGAGAAAGAAGAGAGAGAGAAGGGAAGAAGGAGAGGAAGAAGGAGGCGGCAAGAAGAAGGAGGAGGAGGAGAAGCCGGATGGAAGAAGAAGGAGGAGCCGGAAGGAGAGAGAAGGAGAGAGAGAGAAGAAGAAGAGAAGAGCGTGAGATAAGAGAGAGAGGAGAAGAAGAATATGGAGAGAGAGAGAGAGAGAGAACCGGAGGAAAGAGAGAACCGGAAGAGAAAGAGAACCGGAGGAAAGAGAGAGAACTGGAGGAGAAAGAAAATGAGGAGATAGAAGATGGTCCGGAGGCTCCATCAGAATCATTAGGTCAAGTACGGGTCAAGGTCGGAGGTTCGAGAAGGGTTGGGGTAGCAGCGGGTTTAGTTCGGATCTCGGGAGTTCCGTCAATCCAACCATCCGTCGTCATAATACCACTGTGAGTCGGCTAAATTGTGTGTTGCATTTAGGTAGAATCATATAGATCCGGAATTGATAAACCGTAGTTTAGGTTGCATACCCGATTGATTGAATTGGTTAGAACGGCTAGGTTGATTAATAACTCGGTTAATTAATTAAATGGTTAGGTTAAAGGATGCATGCTAGTTAGCTTATATCCGTAATCGTTGATAGTTCATAGATTGATTGATTGGGTATTGCATTAGTTGATTGATAGTTCGTTGATTGCTTGATTGGGTGATGCATACATATAGAACGGCATGCTAGGACATATATGCATATATAATTATTTAAGAACGTATCTAAATGAATCTATATACGGGAAATTATGAGTTGATTAAAATACGGTTAAATGACATAACACACTTAGAATGTAATAACAGGTGGATTAATGAATGAAAGTTAACGAATAATGAGATGTCGGGGAGTTAGTAATCTTACTAACTCTAAACCGACAGATCGAGGACATATTAAAAGATACTTAGGAAAGGATAAGTAAGAGAAGTAGAGTGATTGATGAGCAGTCTACGGGATTAGTAATCTACTAATCCCAAGGTAGCGGATTGAATAAGTAAAGGTTAAGGAAATATTAAAAGACAAATAAACCTAAATCATTGTTTGTGTGGTGTTGTGATTGATTGTTTGTGTGATTGTGTGTATCTACTTCGGTGTTGGGCCAAGTAGACTGTTAATTGCTTGATTGTTTATCTACTTTGGTGTAGGGCCGAGTAGACTGTACTGTAGATACTTACTCTGGTGCGGGACCGAGTAAGTTTGGGTGATGTGGAGGTTGGTGATAGGACTTGTCGGATGGATTGGGGATTATGATAGTGTTTCTGTTTGACCTTGTTGGTATTGCGTGTTAGAGTCCCAATGAGTCTGCTTGTTTACATTACTGTTATTAGGACTCTATAGGGCGCATTAGATTCCGCAAGTCTAGAGATGGCGTTCCGGTACTTCCGACCCGATTGGATCCTCGGGTAGTTACCTGATCAGCCACGTACCTTCGGTAGTGGTTCTGGCAGGTGTTAACCTATGGAGTGATGTATGTAGGTGTATGGTCCGGAGAATACGGGGCCGCGTCCTAGGGCCGGACTACATGGAAACTTGGGTTATCTAGGGGTAGCCTGAGTCACCGCGTATCGATGGACGGAGAACGGTTTCCTAGCCGCAGGACTTCATGTTATCGCCTAGGAGTCGTGGGAGTTTTTAGCTACCGTGGCGGCAGCTAAGTGTTCCCGTGGAAGTCACCGAGTTCGCAAAGTGGGCCCAGATGGTGTGGAGATGCGTTAGAGCTGAGATAGATAGATCGGTCTAATTAAGAACATGTGCTGCAGTGTTCTCGATTCCCTTCGTTGATGATTGTGTTGTTATTTGAATGCTTGTGGGTGTTGTGAAGCTCATCTCGTCTTGGTAGCATGTGATCAGCTATTATACTTGATTGTTATTTTGGGTGTGGGTGGGATTATTAGATTATTAGCAGCCTTTAGTTGGGAGCCGTCTCACTGGGTAATCTTAGATTACTCATTAGACTCTTTGTGTTTTTCAGGTTTGGCGTAGCTCGGCGGACGCGTAGGACACTCGGAGTAGTCTTGGGTTGGCATTGGGTATCGGTTATTACGCATTTTGACTGTTACTTTCGGTTTCGGATTTTGTTGGAACGTTCCGCTAAATGTTTGTATTAGACCGTATATTACAATGAATCAGATTTATATTTTTCAAGTAATAAAAACGGAATACTTCCCTGATATACGGTTTTGTCCGAACCGAACACAACTCGTGGAAACGGTACAGGTTGCAAAGCCCTGTATCGTGGACACGAGGTAAACGGAGTCAAAGATAGTTTGGTTCGAGCCTTTGTCTCAAACCAGATTGTCTCTGGCTTTCGTATTGTGACAAACTCTTCTCGTATGACTGCTCGGGTTCGATCGGTCATGTTCATGTTTGATTGTTGGCCGGTCAGCTCGTCGGTCAGCGGAAAACGGGAAGGTGACGTTACACAGACCATGCAGCCACCGCAGAGACCAAGATTCCAGATCTTCCGTGCCAGAATTTACCGCTGGTGAAGAACCCAACGGCCAAAGGGTTAACTCCTACCTCAAACCTGAGTAGGGTAAATTTTATTTTGAACGCCCTTGATGAAGACGAAGTGGCGTTTATCCGTGAATCATCATTCATCAAACTCATTGAAGCCTCGGGGAAATCACCTTTTTCGGTGCTTTAATCAATTCATTATCATGTCCATGTTATAAGTAAAAAGAAACAAGAAATTTGGTTTCTCTTCGCAGAATGGCCGATTAGGGTTTCCCTTAGGGAATTTGTTTCACATTCTAACAGAAGCCACTGTTACATGCTGAATTTGAAGCTCTAATTTGGGCAATGGAGTGTATGAAGAGATGGAATCCACATGAAGTTACCGATGTGATAAATTTTTCAGCGTTGGTGAAGATAGTGTCTACAGTGAAGGAATGACCAATTTTTTCTATCGATCTGGAGGAACTTGCATAAAAAAAAAACTTCTTCACAAGGTTTGTTATACACATATCCCTCGGATGAACAATACAAAGGCGGGAAAAGCTGGCACGAAGAGTTTGTATTCAACCTTCTTACCTCATTTATGTAAATCCTGAACCTCCTACTTCGCACACGGAGCCGTTTTAGTTTCATTCTTCGGTTGACAAAAAAAAAATCAATTTTTGTTTTTATTATAAGTTATGTTTTTAATTATTCAACATAATTTTAGTAACTCAATATTATGATGATTATTTTTAAAATGTGAGAATGTATTGAATACGTTTTTTCGTTTTAAATTTTTTATTATATTTTATTTTTAATAAAATAATTATAAAAATGATGTGATGTAAGCTTAATATGTATTGTGATGCTCATATATATAATTTATTTGTGTTTCTAATATTTTAAATATTAAATTTTATAATTTAATATATATGAGAGTTAAAACATGAAAATCCGTTCATTTAATATTTTTGCATTGGTTTAAGTTCATTTTAATGTTTTTATAATTAAAATTTGTTAATTCATATTTTTAACTTGTCTTCTAATGAGTATTTTTAATATATTTCTATAATCGGAATAAATTGATATATTTTCAAGCAATTTTCTGGGTGTCTAAAATATTTTGAAAATTTGATAAAACAACCCGTCAAAAATTACGTCGTAAAAACATCAACCATAATCTAAACCATCATATATTCAAATAATATAAATATTATATAATTTAAAAATATTTTTTTCAAAATAATAATACATCAAATAAAATTTGTTAATTCATTCTAGTTTTTCTTCTGGTAGGCAAAGTTTGTAAATATATATGATATAATAATTTTCAGTAACAAATAAAAATTTAATAAAATAGTCACTGTAAAAGTTATATGATATAATTTTAATATGTATAATGTTAATCTAAAATATTATATATTTTTATGAAAACAGATAACATATATTCATATAGAAATTTAATTAATAATAAGTTTCATATTTTTATACTTTTCAAATTATAAAAAAACTATAAACAACCTGCATAAAACTAGAATTGTCTAATTATCAATTATAACCGACCAATTATATATATGAATAATATAAATATTTGATAATTGTTGATATTTCATTTTTTATAAAATTAAAAATACATATCTTATTGTTAAAATTTTAGCCTAGTTTTTAATATAAATTATAGTTTAGTCATTAGTAATTTGAATATTTTTATATTATTCACTTTTTGGAAATGAAGTATGTTAAAAATACATAAATTTATTTTTCTTTTTTTATATTTGATTAATTAGTGGGTTATAAATTTTTTTTTCAAAAGAAATTCCTACAACTTTTAAATTTTATAATTTATAAAATATAATTGGTGTAATAATTCATTTAATTATATTTATTATCATGGATTATATATAAATTTATAATACAGTTTTATTTATTTTGTTTTATATAACTTAATGTAATTAAGTTTAATTTATAATTTCGAATTTAATTAATTATTTAAAATGAAATTGAGTAAAAATATTTTTTATTAGATTTTGCTGTAATAAAAAATATACATTTACATCTAAGGTAAAGAAAGATATTTCAAGATATTAGGAGTAAATTTGTTAGAAATTAATTTGACTTTATTATCCTTGAATTCAATTATTCTAATGGTAAATTTCCCAATATAACACATGAGGGAATGTTAGTTTCAAAAAATAATTATGTTTTATTAGTATAGATTCATTCCATGTGTGAGCATCAAGCATGTAAAAAGAATTGTATTCAAATATCAATCTAAATTCATTCGATGTGACCATGCAATCATTCCATTAATTATTTACTACAAAAATAAGATTTTTAGCTGTTTTTTATAATGTAGTTTATGTTATTTTATAAATGTTTACAAGATGAAATCTTGTAATTTATATAGTTAGCATCTCTGCTCTACTGAAAAAAGGAAAACAGTTACACCCTTTGACATAATATTGTTGACTCAATAACCTTATTATGGTACATAATCAAACACGTTTACCAAAAAATATTGACATTTGACTTCGAGTTTAGATATGGTTTAGTTCGATCGTCTATATATATATATATAAATCTCACAACAATACTCAAACTACAAGAAAACATAATCATCATATTAAAAACATAGACATCAACATGGTTGTGTATGTGAAAAATAACTTTCCATTGCTCCCTGTAGTAGTGTTTTTGCTTCTTGTTACTTCATCATATGGAAGATTCAGCATGAAAATTTCACAAGGCGAGGTGAACACCATCTGCTCAAAAGCTAAGAATCCTTCATTTTGCTTCAACTTCTTTAAATCGACTCCTGCAACTACAACATTAGATCTTTCCGGTGTCGCTAAGTTTTTGATCAATGATGCATCACAAGATGCCTCAAACATACAAAAGCAATTCGAGTCATTAGCAAAAAGCATGGCTGATCCTCGTTCCAAGAATATTTATAGACAATGCTTAGAAAATTATAAAAATGCACTTAGCGAGTTTGATGACGCCCTCAAAGCTTTGGCAGCCAAGGATAATGCCAGTTTAAACATTAAAGTCTCAGCTGCAATGACAGATGGAGACTCGTGCAAGTCTGAGCTATCAAGTATTAAACCTAGTCCACAACTCTTACAGAAGATTTCTGATATGGATAATTTGTCAGGCATTGTTTTAGTCATTTCTAACATATTACCTAAAATCTAATAAAATGTTATAAATTTGTTGTAAGAAATCTTTACTTTTTATATTTATGTGGTTTTATAGCTTTTCCATATTACAAATTGCTAGTATTTGAAATATTGGGTGACCAATTATATTAATATAAATTATTTTAATTTTAAATCAATCTCAATTTCTATTAACCATTGAGACTAAATTTAAGAAAGCCTTAGTTTAATGAAGAATTTAATTTTCTATTCTCCTAAATTATATGGTTTTAGCCCATTACAAAATTATCCAAAAGAACAACACACAAAAAAATAGTTTATATGCAATAAAACATAAACTTTGAAGTTCAGGAAACTATTATCAAGAGAGTAAAAACATATTTTATTTTATTTGATTTGATAATATTCAGATTATATAACGGTTATATTTTCTTTTTGATGAATAAATAAATAATCGATTTTCAAATTTTTGAAATATGATGATTTTATTTTTTAAAATATAAGAAAGGGAATTTGCGACGTATATACAATACTATGTGTATATTAGGTAGATAGCCAAACCGATCTTCACCCTTTTTTGTTCCAAAAATACCCCTACCCCCTACAGCCAATGCATGATCCGCTCAGATTTTTCTTCCTAAAAAATTGTATTGGTGCACATTTTTCCTTCTTCTCTTTATTTTTTTTTTTTGGAACCGGCCACCAATATCCAAAAAAAGCTAACACCGGGCTTCAAATCTCAATTCTGATTTCCGTTTTTTTTTAATTTTGAACCTAGAATCCAGTGGGTTTTGTGCTAATTTGGTATTTGTCTTTTGTATCTACTCCAATGGTGACCCAATCAGACAATGCAGCCACCGCCGAGACCAAGATTCTAGATCTGTTGTGCCGAAATTTTTCCGCCGGTGAAGAACCCAACGGCCAAAGGGTTCACTCCTACCTCAAACATGAACGGATAAATTCGATTTTGAACGCCCTTGATGAAAACGAAGTGGCGCTTATCCGTGAATCATCATTCGTCAAGCTCATTGAAACCTCAGATAAACCACTTTTCGGTGCATTTGGTCAATTCATTATCACGTGCATGTTATATGTAAAAAGAAACACGAGATTTGGTTTCTCTTCGCAGAATGGCCGATTAGGGTTTCCCTTAGGGATTTGTTATAGTTACTGGTGTACCTTGTGGAAGATTTTCGAAAGCCAACAAGAAGAGAAGCGTAATTTGGTAAAGGACCAGAATTTGTGGGGACAGTTGTTCCGCCATCTTGAGTCTTTAACTGCCGACTCACTGGAAAGCTGTTGAAGAAGAGGATAGTGCAAGACAAAAAATATTAGGATTAATTATATGTTTCTTGCTCTTACCGCCTCTATTCTGTCCCATGGGTCATTTCCCTAAGGTTCTATATGAGCATGTGGAATTCATTAGGTATATGGACTATTTCCTTGCATACCCATGAGGAAGAGATGTTTCCAGAAGTGTCAATAGCGCCAAAGTTGTTGATATTGTTGTGCACAACATGATATAACTGAAATTCAAGGCAATGTCTCCAGTCGATTGACTCAAATCAGTGAGGTAGGCAAGGCTGTAAAACCTGCAGATTTGTGTTTTGAAGCAGCTACTGTAAGTACCAATAAAGATACCATTAAATAGAGTGTAACTGAAGCCATCTTCAACTTTATGTACAAGTCGAAAACGCTGTCGGGTGATGGATATGTAGCTTCTGGGAAAGGTAATGGAGACACGGGGGGGGGGGGGGGGGGGGGGGGGGGGCAAGTCCCTTGGGAGGGTCTGCGCAAATAAACAAATCTGTTAATGCCGGTAACCTTACCCCGAGGCTTGATGATGTTATAGATGAGGTTATAGTATCTCTCTAGACCGCCAACGAGAAGGTTAGTTAGTTGATTCTTTGATCAATAAATTGGCAGTTTTTGAGTTTTGCATAAACATTTATGCCAACACTTTACAGCAATTCAAATGGTTCTTAGTATTTGCTTATGTTAACCGATTACTTCTTTATTTCCCCAAGTTACTAACTCTGTTAGTTGTGCTAATATCTCAATTGTAGGACCGTCAGAACAAGAAACCCGTTGTACAAACCAGAGAAACTTTAGAGATGGGGGACAACATGGAGATTGTTCAATATGTTCAGGTTTGGAAACTTTCCCTGCCTTCTCTCTAACTCCCGTCGTTCAAATCACTTTACGATGTCCGACCATCGGTAGCGGCATCTCGCCAAGCCGATGGTCGGGTTACTTTTGCTCCTTTTGTAGCTTTGTCCTTGTTTCTTTTGTCGATTTCATCTAAAATTTTCCATGTATCATATAGATGAAATCGTTACTTTCACAGAAAATAATTCCAGGCTTTTGTCCGGTTATCCTCCCGATATGTATCGGGTTTTTATTCCCGGTGGCCTTCCGGGGTTTCCGATCTTCTTCACAGAGCTGGGCCATCTCGAAACCTTCGACCACTTTATTATATTATTAAGCGTAGGCGGGTTTAGACTGTTCTAGGCGGGTCTAAGCGTCCTAGGCGGCTCTACACAATCTTTAACTAATTATCATTTGATTATTAATTTTTGTGTTTATTTCAATCTAATTTTAAAAATTTATTACATTTAACTTAATTTATAAGTTTTATTCATAAAATTAATAGTTATCAATATAAAAAATATTGTAATTTTAACAGATTTTGATAGGAAATATCGAGTGATGATAAATTTAACTGATTTTTTTTGTTGTTTCGATGTAATTTGAATTCTAAATCTATTTTTAAGATTACAAATATTTGAATTTTATGATATATATATATAGTAAAATATATCTAAAATATATGGTTTTCATTTAAAATATATCTAAAATTGCGACCGTGCAAAGCTTCTTATGGTGCGCCAGTGTTGTTCTAGAAGAAGTCAGATGGATCTTTGAGGATGTGTGTGGACTACCGGGCACTTAATAAGGTAACGATAAAGAACAGCTACCCGATTCCTTTGATCGCCGACTTATTTGACAGAATTGGAGGAGCCAAGGCGCATATCAAGATGGACTTACAAAAAGGTTACTATCAAGTCTGGATTGCTGAAGGAGATGAGCCACTGCATGCATAACTCGGTATGGGTCTTTCGTGTGGCTTGTGATTCCCTTTGGCCTCACAAACGCCCCATCCACGTTTTTCACCCTAATGAATCAGATCTTTCGGCCGTATCTGGATCGATTCATGGTAGCCTACTTGGATGACATTGTCGTCTATAGTAACTCAATGGAGGAGCATGTAGAAGATTTGCGGACCGCCTTACGAGTTATTTATGATAACGAACTGTTTGTGAAGTGGGGAAAGTGCACCTTTGCTACCGAGGAATTCCAGTTCTTGGGACATGTCATTGGGCATGGAAAATTGAAGATGGAAGATACCAAGATCAAGGCGATCATGTAGTCGGAGGATCCGACTAAAGTGACAAAGTTACAGTCATTTCTTGGACTGGCGAACTACTATCGCCGGTTCATTGAGGGATACTCTAAGAGGGCTGATCCCTTGATGGACTTATTGAAGAAGGCAAAGCCATGGGAATGGTCTGATAGATGCCAAGAGGCATTTGAGGAGTTGAAGGCCGCAGTAAGTCAAGAACATGTCCTTTCCTTACGGATTTTAAGTTGTCGTTCGAGATACACAGAGATGCCTATGATTTTGTGATTGAAGGAGTCTTGATGCAAGGGGGGTAATCTGATTGCCTTTGAGAGTCGGAATATGAATGTGATCGTTGAGGAGATATACAGTCTAGGAAAAGGAGACGACAACCATGGTCTGTTGTCTAAGAATCTGGAGACACTGCATGTTGGGATCACACTTTGTGACTAAGTCCGACAATGTGGCCACCAGTTATTTCCAGACACAGAAGAAGCCGTCTCCAAAGCAGGCTCGTTGGCAAGACTTCATGGCTGAGTTCGATTATACCTTGGAGTACAAGCCATGAAATACAAATGTATTGGCGGATGCACTGAGTCGGAAGGCCGAGCTGGCAGCCGTTAGTTTGGTTGAAGGAGTCATTTTTGGATGGATCTGAGAAGGATTGCAACATGATCCATCTGCCCAAGAATTGATGAAATTGGCGAGACAAGGCAAGTCACACCGATTTTGGGTGAATAATGGGTTACTTCTCACCAAGGGTCGGAGGCTCTATGTACCAAAGTGGGAAAGTTTTCGCCGAGACATAGTTCATGAGTGTCACGATAATCAATGGGCTGGACATCCAAGATAGAAAAGAACGTTGGCCTTGATTGAAGCAGCCTACTTTTGGCCACACATGCGAGACACCGTGGAGTTGTACCCGAAATCTTGTCTGGTTTGACAACAAGACAATACGGAGAATAAGCAGTCGGCAGGTTTGCTTGCCGATTCCAGAACGACCATGGGAGTCGGTTTCACTGGATTTCATATATGTCTTACCTAAGTCGGAAGGGTTTGGCTCTATCATGGTGATTGTGGTATGATTCTCTAAGTATTGAACATTCATATCGTGCGATCGCGATGCCAAAGCAGAAGAAGCGGAAAGGGCATTTTTCAAGAACGTGGTAAAGCTTTGGGGATTGCCGAGGAATATCGTGAGTTATCAGTGTTGGAACGTTTAGATGAATCCTGATTCAATTCCAGATTCAGATTATCCTAAACATGCGATCTAGGTTCTTCTCAGAATAGAAACAAATGATGATCTCACCTTATACCTATTATTGCAGCGGAAAGAGAGAACAGGTCAGAGATCAGAGAGCCACCGAGTGATAACTCCTCCAGAGGTTCACACACGCACACCAAGCAGGAAGAGAGGCTGCTAGACCACACGGGAATCGGCGCAGGAGGGAGAGAGAGTCGCGGCTAGGGCATCGACTCGACCTGAACTCGTCTTAAGTTTATATAAAACTTGTTCAGTTCGTTTTGGGCCATTTGGCCCAAATGCCAATTAACTCCGAGGCGTTCGCGCATTGCATCGATCGTTGCACCTTATGCATCGATCGATGCACAATGGCTAAACCCTCTTATTCTCTCTAAGTATAGTAAATGCCTAGCACTTTTACCATACTCCTGCTAAACCGTTCCTACACGATTTCCTGTTAGCTTAGGCGTGTGACCCATATGGGATCATATAATAAAGGCAATAAGTCCAAGACTTATAGATCATGAGCGGACTCTAGCAAGCCATCATGACCCCCAGTATTATATGACTTATGTCTGATCTTTGACATACTCTTACTTTCTAGAGACAGTACCGAGATTACTGGACACATTTCCAACAATCTCCCACTTGTACTGGAATCTCTGTATTCATAATCCTTTTGTCACAATATCTCGATTAGTCATAAGGCAAGATTAGTGTCATCCTTATAAAGCCTAATCTTGTTCATCGGACTCTGATTTGATACTGACAATCCAAACGACTCGGGACAGTCCGTTTGAGCATGGCCATGCATTTTCCAGTATTCAAATCTCCGATTGGCCTAGAGATATTCACTCCATTTATATTGGAGGGACAAATCCCGTCTTGTTCCATCACTGTAAACTACTCATTTCATAATGTACCCAAACAAGGTCCTTATAACTATCGCAGAACGATAGCGTTAGACAATGATCAAAGTGCATCAGTCCATGTGCAGTCACATGCATGCGAACTCAGGTCTAAGGACTATACTCTATAGTCGTAGTAAGAATCTCTTATGACACAGATATAAATATCCTGAAGAGTTCTTATAAGCGGGTCTTGTCCGGTCGTATGTTCCCCAACATACACCTATGTACTGACTTTGATGCCGAGCATCTATGACACACTGAGACTTTGTCATAAGTCACGTACCAATCCAGTCTCACACGGTTGTTGGTGTTCCAATTTCAACAACCTTTGACTAGGGACAGGATTATATAAAACATCTATCAAATATAGGGTCTCATGATCAAGCTAAATGACTTCGATGACTCAAGATCAAGTCATTTACTTCGATGACCTATAAAATGGTTCATATCATTTTGGAACGATTATTTCATCACAGTTAAAATAATCTTGAAATAATAATTTCATTATCAAACATCTCAAATGTTTTACTAGAACATATCAATAACTAAATAAAGCCCTTTACTAACTCCCACTGAAATTAAGACTACATCTTAACTTCACTTATCCTACAGCTACAGTCCGTGACTCGTGCTTAGGGCTAAGGAGTGGCTTCGTTAATAGATTAGCAACGTTCTCATTTGTTGAAACTTGCTGATCTACTTAACATCTCTGTCATTTATCTTAAGGTGTTTGGACCTCTGATGTGCAGCTAGTCTCATCTATGCTGGAAATCACATCAAGTTCATTGACGAACTCTTCTTTCCAAACAACCTCTTTCGCCGCTTTCCAAGCTGCGAAATGTTCAGTTTAAGTCATGGAGTCAGCAACAGTGCCTTGCACCGCCAGACAGACACAAGATATAACCGGACTGTGACCGGAAATCATCTTTGTCTGTTGGAAACTTGCCTTTCAGACTCTGCTGACTTGTAGCACATCACTTTCTCCGTAAATCAAGAACTTATCCTTAGTATTCCTCAAATACTTTAGGACATACTTTAGGAAGCTTGATTCTTTGCTGGATTTGACTGGTCTTTACTTGTCTTGCTTGACATTAAAGCAACATCAAACAAGTACGTTTCATGGCATACATGATAGATCCAATTACCGAAGCATATGGAATCCTATCCATGCATTTAAGCTCAGCAGTTATCGTAGGATACTGTATCTTGCTTAACGTAATGCCATGTGACATTGGCATAAAACCCTTCTTGGATTGCTGAAAAACGTGTAGGACAATGTCAATTTAAGAATCCTGACATTGTCCTACCAGCTCTTTTGGATCTCTATCTTTAAATCCAAAATCCAAGACTTTCGTGGCTATACCCATGTCATTCACAAAACCAACTCCCAAGCCAGTCCTTTACCGACTGCAGCATTGGGACGTTATATCCGAGAATCAGTATGTCATCGACATACACTATGAGAAATGCAATATCGCTCCCACTTATCTATTAGTAAACACACAGTTCCGCTTCGTTCCTGTTCAAGTCAAAACCTTGACTTCTTCAACAGAACGAAGATTCCAACTCCGATATGTTTGCTTCCATCCATGAATGGATCGATGAAGCTAACTTACATAAAATGTAATTTTTCGGAGTCCGGGCTCACTTTCGCTTCTTTGAATTTCGCAGATTCATCGCTTTCAATGATCAGCAGATCATGCGAACTTTCAATGATTATCAGGTTCAACTAATGACGAGAAATCACTCTCGGATTAGTAACTGATTCATATCTGCGAACTTCAGGCTCCACAGGTGTAGATTCTACAGAAATCTGTAAATCCTTCCGCTGCTCTCCCTCAATAGGTTAAGCAGCCTCCTGTATTTCTCGAATTTCTTCGAGTTGTACTTTTACTCCCACTGTTCTTCTTTGGAAAGTAACTTCCCTTCTTAGAAAACAGAATGGTCGTAAAAATACCTTTTACTCCCACTGTTCTTCTTGGAAAGTAATTTCCTTCTTAGAAAACAGAATGGTCGTAAAAGTACCGAGCCTTGGTTTCCCTAAGAAAACTTCGAGTTATGCTTTTACTCCCACTGTTCTTCTTGGAAAATAACTTCCCTTCTTAGAAAACAGATTGGACGTAAAAGTAACAAGCCTTAGTTTCTCTAGGACAACCAGCGAAGTAGCACAACTACAAATACTGAGTAAAGACAAATTTGGATCGATTCCAATCCACATTAACGTGGTGTCTTTCAACCGATATTTGTGGAACTATTTCAGCGTAAACTTAGATATTTTAGAGCGTTATTCTTAAATAATATCATGGAAGATTCGTGTGACTCATCTTTAATCATTTCTAATAAGATCTGATTCTTTCTCACAGAAACACCTTCAGGTTTTCAGGAGAAATGAGCTGTGAAACGATTTCACACTCATTAAGATGATCACACAATCAATGACTTAAGTATTCTCACTCGTGATTTAATCCAGAGTCTTAATACTATTGTCATTCAGATCCTATACTTCATTCTGGAACTCTTTCGACCATGTCAAAGAATTCCGACTTGTGTCTCATCAAATGAACACAGTCACACTCACTGAAGTAATCAGTAGAGATAATGAAGAGCAGGAAATTTTTCTCTGGCATTACTGCTCATCGGACCACATACATGAGTATGTTCAATCTCCAATAAGCCTTTGGGCCTTTCTCTAGCTCGGCTAAGATAGGCCCTTTGTCTTTTGGTCCAGTAAACAGAATTCAAGTCTCATAAGATATCGTATCAAATGAGCCCAACAGTCCATAACTATGGGATTTCTGAATCCGTCTTATTCTATGTGACCAAGACATTTATGCCAAGAAAAATCAGGTTTAATTCATCAGATTTAAACCAATTTGGTATTTATGTTACTTTTAGGCACTCTTTGGTTTAAGATATAAAACTCATTCCTTGAATAGGGTGCTACAATTAATATTTCATTAAGATCAAAAGAACAAAACTTATCTTTTATCAAAATGAAAAACATTCAAATTCTTACAAGAAAATGAAAGACAACTCTGCTTAAAGCAGGTACATTGTAGCAATTACTTAATACAAAACCAAGCCTCAAAGGGATCTATAAGTGAAAAACCCTACGGCTGAGGCAGCATCCCAAGCTCCTTCCAGACATGTAGTTTCACTTGCCCTTCCTTCAACGTTCTACTGTTGCTTAGGCTCTGCATATTATCACAAATATCAGTGCCACAACCAGTATCCAATACCTTTAAGGACGTTCTACTGTTGCTTAGGCTCTGCATATTATCACAAATATCAGTGCCACAACCAGTATCCAATACCTTTAAGGTAGAACTTGAAGTAATAACATGAATACCTGAGGAAGTAGTCTCATACATCGACTTCAACTCCTCATCATCTTCCATGAATTTAATGCAATCTCTCTTCCAATGCCCTGTCTCCTTACAGTAGCAGCACTTACCAACGTAAGAGGTATTTGACTCGGGCTCAGAAGACACACGCTTGCCATGATTTAAAATCTGGACAACTTTGTCTTCACCCTTGTCAGCATTAGGTTTAGTAAACCTACCCTTCTCATTCATGAGATTGTACAGGGTACTCTTCACGTTTGGCTCAACTGTCTTGAGCATATCATGCAGTTCAGTCAGCGTCTTCGTTAAGCCTTTCTTGATATAGTTCTTTCTGAACTTATCATAGCTTGACGGCAGTGACTGCAGAATGATTTCAGTTGCCAACTCTTGGCTAGCTGGATAATCCAGTTTCCTCAGGTTATCAATGTAACCCATCATTTTACTGACATGAGGACTCACTGGATTATCATTTGGTAGCTTGCAGCTAGTGAGAGACTTAACCAACCGCTATCTCTCCACTCTTATCTGCTCCTGAAATTTCAATTTCAGGCTGCTGATCATCTCTATTGGCGACTCCATGTTCTCATATTGCTTCTGCAAGTCTGAGTCCATGGTAGCCAATATCAGACCACACACATCTACCGCATCATTATAATGCTTATTCCAAGCATCATATACTGCATGAGAAGCATTGGACCCGATCCTCACGGGGAGAGCTCTCTCAAGGACATAGTCCTTTCTCTCCTGTCTGAGGACTAGCCTCAGGTTCCGCGACCAAGTCAAGAAATTTGATCCGTTCAGCTTGTCCATCCCAAGGATAGACCGGATCGAGAAAGTGTTTTGATTGTTTGTGCTAGTCATAACTGAAATTTAAGATAAAAGGATTTTAGTTAATATGTTCAATATGATTAATCTCGTATTAAAATTAATATGATTAATCACGCATTATATTCAATAACATCAGTTACCCTCAATAGAATATAATGATTCCAAGATCCACATATAACTAAGATTAAAGTGGGCCACTGGCCGTCACCCAACCTTAGCTTATATCGGTAAGCCCTATATCGGCTAATTATATCCGTGATATAACTCTTGGTTGTGAATCTGGCCCTAGGCCCAATCCACTCTGATGTCTCAAGGTCTGGGACTCCCAATGACATTTATGAATCACAAACCGTCTTACCCACGCAAAAGCAGACACCCTCACACTGTAAGGCCATGAATACAATTGAATGGGCTTTGACAGCTGACATAGCCTGGACAAGACATCCAACGCTTGATATTATTTGAGGTTCGTAGGTTTATTAAAATTTCATTCCCAAAATAGAAGATTACTATTTCGGGAAACTTTCTATTTTTGGAAACCTACTATTTTCGGAAACTTTCTAAAATTGGAAACTTTCTAAAACCGGAAACTTTCTAACTTTAGAAATTTCTTAAAATCCAAAACCCGCAAATTCAGAAACTTCTATTTTAAGAAACTTTCTAATTTCAAAATTTCGGAAACTTTAATTTAAAATCGACTTTATAATTTTATAAAATAAATTTTAAATTGATCTGAAGAAAGACTCAAATAATTGGCCCAATTGTTTTAACTTCTTGGCCCGAGGCCCAAGAATTTGTACATGTCCAAGACATGACCCAATTGTCCAATTATTTGACATAACCGGTCTGGTTCATTAAAACTGGTCTAACCAAGTTTTAATTACTACGATGACCACAATTGTCAACCGGTTATTTACTAAACCGGATTTTCTCAATTTATTTGGTCCAACCAAATCAAATTAGAAATTCCTGGTTTAGGCACTAAATCCAATAATTCTTTCGACATTGGATTTCTTATCCCGGTTTAACCAGACTTAATAAAATTATTAAATCTGTTTATTAAACCGAGACGTTTAATTTTAATTAAATTAAACCGAGCCGAAACCCTAACCGCATCGATCGATGCTCATAGCATCGATCCTGCAACGATCGTTCATCGATCCTGCATCGATCGATGCTCTCACGCGTGCACGAACGGTTATCAGGTTTGGCCGAGAGATTCTCGCGAGATCCATGCGATCGTTCGAACGATCCATGCGATCGCGGTCAATCTCTCGCGACTGCAACGATCGATCCTTGCATTGCATCGATCGATGCAATGCGATCTCAGTCGATGCAAAATCAGTTTAGATCACATACCAAATCAATATAGTTTGGTCATGCGATTTTTAAACAGTTTGTTTAGGATTCAATTCTTGTTTCTTAAGTGATTTATCTTATCAGTAGTTGATTCAAAACACTTTTAAACAAGAAAACAGTCCTAAACATGAATCTAAACAAGAAAAACCAGAACCTAAAGCTCTGATACCACTGTTGGAACGTTTAGATGAATCCTGATTCAATTCCAGATTCAGATTATCCTAAACATGCGATCTAGGTTCTTCTCAGAATAGAAACAAATGATGATCTCACCTTATACCTGTTATTGCAGCGGAAAGAGAGAACAGGTCAGAGATCAGAGAGCTACCGAGTGATAACTCCTCCAGAGGTTCACACACGCACACCAAGCAGGAAGAGAGGCTGCTAGACCACATGGGAATCGGCGCAGGAGGGAGAGAGAGTCGCGGCTAGGGCATCGACTCGACCTGAACTCGTCTTAAGTTTATATAAAACTTGTTCAGTTCGTTTTGGGCCATTTGGCCCAAATGCCAATTAACTCCGAGGCGTTCGCGCATTGCATCGATCGTTGCACCTTATGCATCGATCGATGCACAATGGCTAAACCCTCTTATTCTCTCTAAGTATAGTAAATGCCTAGCACTTTTACCATACTCCTGCTAAACCGTTCCTACACGATTTCCTGTTAGCTTAGGCGTGTGACCCATATGGGATCATATAATAAAGGCAATAAGTCCAAGACTTATAGATCATGAGCGGACTCTAGCAAGCCATCATGACCCCCAGTATTATATGACTTATGTTTGATCTTTGACATACTCTTACTTTCTAGAGACAGTACCGAGATTACTGGACACATTTCCAACAATCAGGATCCCCGATTTACAGGACACTTGTGAAAGGAGTTATTCAAGATGCTTGGGACGGACTTAAGCTATTCAACAAGCTTTCACCCTCAAACTGATGGGCAAACGAAAAGGGTGAATGCATTACTAGTGTTATCTTCTATACTTGCAACGAAGTGAGTCCACAGGACGGAAACCATACGAGCTTGCGACAGGACAAAGACCTTTGACACCACACACTTTGGCCGCACCGACGACTGAAAGAAAAGGTCCAGGGGTGTTTATAATGGCAAAACAATGGGAGTAACATGCCGATATTTCTTGGGTATGTCTAGAAAAATCTCGGTGACGAATGAAGAAGTGTGCGGATGAGAAGAAACGAAAGTCGGAAAGGTATCCTACCAATTGGAGTTACCACCTACTCTGAACATCCACTCGGTGTTCTATTGTCAGTATGCTTAAGCCTTATCACAGGGATGAAGGGGATGAAACTCGAGGAGTTTCAAATCGAGCACCACATGTTGTGACTAAGTCTTATGATGATGAGATAGGTTAAGTGCTTGCAAAGAAGGAAGTTAGAAAACGAGGTGTTCCACGTCATACCCCTTTTCTAATCAGAAGGGTCTACCTAAGTCTGAAGCAACATGGGAACCGGGGGGCGACTTGTGGCGATTTCGGGATAATCTAGCGGAGTATGCGGAGACGAGGTCGTCACCGAAATAGATGGGGGAGGATGTCATGGCCCATTTTCAGCCCAATACGTATAACAAATAAATCTACGGAATGGGCTTAACTGAGAAGGTAAATCCACTATGAAATTATTAAGTATTTTTACTTATGTAAATGAAATTATCTAAAAGGTTTCTAGAAGGTTTTAGATAGTGGATTGTGGTGTGGGATTGTAATAATGACGTTGGGATAGTGAAGTGTGATAGTGGAGATTGTGGAGTAAGTAAGATTTAATCTCCACTGTTTGATCGTTTTAATATTGATCGTTCATTTGGGTTGAGAATTTATATATAGAGAGGGGTGAAGTTTTCATTTGTAATCATTCAACAATATCCAATATAAACATCTCTCTCTAAGAGTTTTCTCTTTATATTTCTAAAGTTCTAAAGATCGAGTTTGACTGAGGCTAACTTAGCAATCACAAGGGTGAAAAGGTGATAAGGCCGCACGTACCAATTTTAAAGAATTATTCTGTGACACCATGATGTCTTCTAGTAGGAAAAGTTTGTAAATATATATTTTATAATAATGTTTAGTAATAAATAAAAATTAAATAAAATAGCCACTGTAAAATTTATATGATATAATTTTAACTTGTATAATGTTGATCTAAAATATTATATATTTTTTGAAAACATATGACATATATTCATATAGAAATTATATTAATAATAAGTTTCATATTTTTATACTATTCAAATTATAAAAAATATAATTTGAATAATATATATTTTTGATAATTTTTGATATTCTATTTTTATAAAATAAAAATAGACATCTAATTGTTAATATTTAGCTTAATTTTTAACATAAAAATCTTGAACATTCAAATTTCGGTCATTTAAAACTTCAACTTTCGGCTCCGCCATTTAAAGCTTGAAGTTACGGTTGACTGTTCAATTTAACATTAAACTAACATTGACTACCCCTAATTAGGCATGACGATAAGTCATTTAACGGAGAGACTACACGGTGTTAATCATACGTAAATGGGGTTTTGTTAGTCACAAACGACGCCGTTTGACTAATATATAAATGGGAAAAAGTTTTAAAAAAATCCTGAACTTTCAAATTTCAGCCATTTAAAACTCCAGTTTTCAAATTTGGGCCATTTAAAGCATTTAACTCTTGAATTTCAATAGTCCATACATTGGTTTGACTCTTAAACTCTTTCTTTTCAATCCCTTTCATAACATCGGCATGTATGCCTCTCCCTTGCCCATCTTGAAGCCCTTCCACTTTCAGCCTCATTGCTAAAACCTCTCATACAATAGATGTTGCTTTGGCATTTCAAGTACGGCCACACTCTAGTGAGTTCTTGATAGTGTGCTCTACAAGCTGTTGTCACTACTCTCCCATTGTTTATATCGATTACGTTTTATGTTATGTACATGATCGACATGAACATCTGTAGGAAGTACCTTTTTAAAACTGTCATTGTTTCCACAAACAAACTGTTTTATTTGAAAGTTCAAAGAAACCTCAAGATATTGTAAACACTGAAAAGAATTTAAAGGTCATAAAAAAGTGAATTTTGGATTGATAAGTCATTGTGCAGCAAAACTGATCAACTTGAAACATTACAACGCAATATACTGACCAATTTGACACAAAATAAATGCATCAAAGGCTCCTCATTTGTACTCTTAAAAACCTCAAAACAAAGTATTCAAGAAAACTAAGAAACCCAATCAGAGCATGAAAATATACATATATGAAGACGAAGATTATAAGCAAGGTTAAGAACCTATATCTGAGTCAAAATTTGGAGCTTTAAATGGCCAAAATTTCAAAGTTCAGGATTTTTTTTACCTTTTCTCATTTATATATAAGTCAAAACGGTGTCGTTTTGTGACTAACAAAACCCCATTAATGTTTGATTAACACCGTGTAATCTCTCCGTTAAATGACTAATTAACGTCGTTGCCAATTTGGCTTAGTTAACGTAAGTTTAATATTAAATTGAACAGTCAACAACTTCATTCTTTACATGACCGAGTCGAAGTATTCACGTTTTTAAAAATGAAGTATGTTAAAATACATAATTTTTTTATATTTGATTAATTAGTGGGTTCTAATTTATTTTTCAAAAGAGATTACTACAACTTTTAAATTTATTTTATAATTTATAAATATAATTGGTATAATAATTTATTTAATTTATTTATCATTATTGATTATATATAATTTATAATACAATTTTATTTATAATTTTATATACCATAATGTAATTTAGTTTAATTTATAAATTCGAATTTAATTTATTATTTAAAATGAAATTGATTAAAAAAATTTTTATTAGATATTGCTATAACTAAAAAGAAATAAACACTTACTTCTAAGGTAAAGAAAGATATTTAAAGATATTAGGAGTAAATTCGTTATAAATTAACTTGACTTTATTACCCATAATTAATAGCAAATTTCACAATATAATATATGAGAGAATGTTAATTTCAAAAATATTTATGTTTTAATAGTATATGTTCATTTCATGTGTGAACATCTAGCATATAAAAAATTGTAATTAAATATCAATCAAAATTCATTTGATGTGACCATGTAGTCTTTCATTTGATTATTATTTACTACTAAGAAAAGAAGATTTTTAGCTACATTTATAATGTAGATTTTTAGCTATTTTTATAATGTAGTTTATGTTATTTTATAAATGTTTACAAGAATGAAATCTTGTAATTTAAGTTAGCATCTCTGCTCTACTGAAAAAAAAAAGAAAAGAAAAACAATTACACCCTTTGACATAATATTGTTGACTCAATAACCTTATTATGGTACATAATCAAACCGTTACCAAAAAAATATTGACATTTGACTTCCAAGTTTATATATGGTTTAGTTCGGTCGTCTATATAAATCTCATAACGATACTCAAATTAGAAGAAAACATAATCCTCATACTAAAGACATAGTCATCAACATGGTTGTGTATGTGAAAAACAACTTTCCACTGGTCCCTTTAGTAGTGTTTTTGCTTCTTGTTACTTCATCATATGGAAGATTCAACATGAAAATTTCACAAGGCGAGGTGAACACGATCTGCTCAAAAGCGAAGAACCATTCATTTTGCTTCAACTTCTTTAAATCTACTCCTGCAACTACAACATTAGATCTTTCTGGTGTCGCAAAGTTTTTGATCAATGATGCATCACAAGATGCCTCAAACTTACAAAAGCAATTCGAGTCATTGGCAAAAAGCATGGCTGATCCTCGTTCCAAGAATATTTATACACAATGCTCAGAAAATTACAAAAATGCACTTAGCGAGTTTGATGACGCCCTCAAAGCTTTGGCAGCCAAGAATAATGCCAGTTTAAACATTAAAGTCTCAGCTGCAATGACAGATGGAGACTCGTGCAAGTCCGAGCTACCAAGTATTAAACCTAGTCCACAACTCTTACAGAAGATTTCTGATATGGATAATATGTCAGGCATTGTTTTAGTCATTTCTAACATATTACCTAAAATCTAATAAAATGCTATAAATTTGTTGTAAGAAATCTTTACTTTTATATTTATGTGGTTTTATAGCTTTTCCATACTACAAATTGCTAGTATTTGAAATATTGGGTGACCAATTATATTAATTATAAAGGGTTTTAATTTTAAGTTAATCTCAGTTTCTAGGAACCATTGAGACTAAATTTAAGAAAGCCTTAGTTTAATGAATTTTCTATTCCTCTAAATTATATGGTTTTAGCCCATTACAAAATTATCCAAAAGACAACACAAAAAAAGAATAGTTTATATGTAATCAAACATAAACTTTGAAGTTCAGGAGACTATTATCAAGAGAAAAAAACATATTTTATTTGATTTGATAATATTCAAATTATATAAAGGTGTTATTTTCTTTTTGATGAATAAATAAATAATCGATTTCCAAAGTTCTGAAATATGATGATTTAAGTTTTTTTAAATATAAGAAAGGGAATTTGCAACGTATATACATAACTTATGTGTATATTAGGTTGATAGCCAAACCGATCTTCACCCATTATTCGTTCCAAAAAAACCTACCCCATCAGCCTATTCATGATCCGCTCTGATTTTTCTTCCTAAAATTTTGTATTGGTGCTCATTTTTTCTCTTCTTCTCTCTTTATTTTTTTTATCTCGGGAACCGTCTACCATATCCAAAAAAGCTAACACCGGGCTTCAAATGTCATATCTGATTTCCATATTCTAATTTTGAACATAGAATCAAGTGAGTTTTGTGCTGATTTGGTATTTGTCTTTTGTATCTACTCCAATGGCGACCCAATCAGACTGTGATATCCTGTTCCAAGAAATGGTCAACGGGAAGTCAACGAGGGGCATTTCTGTAATTTTCAAGATAGGAAGGACATTTTGGTAATTTTACCAAAATACAAGCCGGAAGTAGAGACGGGCCAAATGTTCTTCTTTTTTTCATAAAGAACATTTAGAAGACCAGGCATGGAAGAAACGGAGATTAAACGAGTTTTACGGACTATCAGGAAAGGAAACCGATAGAACCGATAAAACATGTAAAAATCATTACGGGAGCTACGGGAGTCCGATTGAGGTGAAACGACTTTCTACATTCTTCTAAAAGAGTCTAGTATTTTGTAAAAGAATCTTGAAAGATTTATTTCAGAGGCTACGAAGTTTTAAAGATTTTTAACGGACTGTCAAGAATAGAAACCGACAAAACCAAGAAAAAGACGGAAACACCTCTAAAAGTGCTCCATAAATTATGAAAATTTGACTACAGCTCCATTAAGTTATGGAGAGGCTATGGTTAAAAGTATTGATCAATACTTGATACCTGGATCAAGGTATAAGTTTTAGACCATTATGAGGTAATTAGTGGCTAAAAATCCAAAATAAATTCATAGGAGCTTGGGCTTGGACCAGGGTGATTGTGGCTGATTACTAAGGTTAATTTGAACCTAAATACAGCCCAGTATGAAGAATGGGCCACGAAATCTGGTCCAAGAGATTAAGAAGCTTCTTGATATTTTAGGTGCATGAATCTTAATTTGTGAGTTGTCATTAATCCAAGGGCTGCATGGAGGAGGCTACAAGTGGATAGTGGATGATCAAATGCATTGTTTTTGGATGGAATTTGGTGAGGAGGTCGTGGCCTAAGATGGAGAAGAATAGGAGACAAGTGGAAGGTGGAGATCACACCACTTTAGCTATATAAGGAGGCCTTGGGTCACTCATTTTCTTCACACCAAAAACACTTCTCAACAAGAGTAGTAAAGAAGAGAGAAATAAGAGAGAAAGAAGAGAGAGAGAAGGGAAGAAGGAGAGGAAGAAGGAGGCGGCAAGAAGAAGGAGGAGGAGGAGAAGCCGGATGGAAGAAGAAGGAGGAGCCGGAGGGAGAGAGAAGAAGAAGAGAAGAGTGTGAGGTAAGAGAGAGAGGAGAAGAAGAAGATGGAGAGAGAGAGAGAACCGGAAGAGAAAGAGAACCGGAGGAAAGAGAGAGAGAGAGAAATGGAGGAGAAAGAAAATGAGGAGAGAGAAGATGGTCTGGAGGCTCCATCAGAATCATTAGGTCAACGGTAGGGTCAAGTACGGGTCAAGGTCGGAGGTTCGAGAAGGGTTCGGGGTAGCAGCGGGTTTAGTTCGGATCTCGGGAGTTCCGTCAATCCAACAATCCGTCGCCATAATATCACTGTGAGTCGGCTAAATTGTGTGTTGCATTTAGGTAGAATCATATAGATCCGGAATTGATAAACTGTAGTTTAGGTTGCATACCCGATGGATTGAATTGGTTAGAACGGATAGGTTGATTAATAACTCGGTTAATTAATTAAACGGTTAGGTTAAAGGATGCATGCTACTTAGCTTATATCCGTAATCGTTGATAGTTCATAGATTGATTGATTGGGTGTTGCATTAGTTGATTGATAGTTCGTTGATTGCTTGATTGGGTGATGCATACATATAGAACGGCATGCTAGGACATATATGCATATATAAGTATTTAAGAACGTATCTAAATGAATCTATATACGGGAAATTATGAGTTGATTAAAATACGGTTAAATGACATAACACACTTAGAATATAATAACAGGTGGATTAATGAATGAAAGTTAACGAATAATGAGATGTCGGGGAGTTAGTAATCTTACTAACTCTAAACCGACAGATCGAGGACATATTAAAAGATACTTAGGTAAGGATAAGTAAGAGAAGTAGAGTGATTGATAAGCCGTCTACGGGATTAGTAATCCACTAATCCCAAGGTAGCGGATTGAATAAGTAAAGGTTAAGGAAATATTAAAAGACAAATAAACCTAAATCATTGTTTGTGTGGTGTTGTGATTGATTGTTTGTGTGATTGTGTGTATCTACTTCGGTGTTGGGCCGAGTAGACTGTTGATTGCTTGATTTTTTATCTACTTTGGTGTAGGGCCTAGTAGACTGTACTGTAGATACTTACTCTGGTGCTGGACCGAGTAAGTTTGGGTGATGTGGAGGTTGGTGATAGGATTTCCCGGATGGATTGGGGATTATGATAGTGTTTTTGTTTGACCTTGTTGGTATTGCGTGATAGAGTCCCAGTGAGTCTGCTTGTTTACATTACTGTTATTAGGACTCTATAGGCGCGTTAGATTCCGCAAGTCTAGAGATGGCGTTCTGGTACTTCCGACCCGATTAGATCCTCGGGTAGTTACCTGATCAGCCACGTACCTTCGGTAGTGGTTCTGGCAGGTGTTAACCTATGGAGTGACGTCTGTAGGTGTGTCCGGAGAATATGGGGTCGCGTCCTAGGGCCGGAATGCATGGAAACTTGGGTTATCTAGGGGTAGCCTTAGACACAGCATATCGATGGACTGAAAACGGTTTCCTAGCCGCAGGACTTCGTGTTATCGCCTAGGAGTCGTGGGAGGTTTTAGCTACCGTGGCGGCAGCTAAGTGTTCCCGTGGAAGTCACCGAGTTCGCAAAGTGGGCCCAGATGGTGTGGAGATGCGTTAGAGCTGCGATAGATAGATCGGTCTAATCAAGAACATGTGCTGCAGTGTTCTCGATTCCCTTCGTTGATGATTGTGTTGATATTTGAATGCTTGTGTGTGTTGTGAAGCTCATCACGTCTTGGTAGCACGTGATCAGCTATTATACTTGATTGTTATTTTGGGTGTGGGTGGGATTATTAGATTATTAGCAGCCTTTAGTTGGGAGCCGTCTCACTGGGTAATCTTAGATTACTCATTAGACTCTTTTGTGTTTTTCAGGTTTGGCGTAGCTCGGCGGACGCGTAGGACACTCGGAGTAGTCTCGGGTTGGCATTGGGTATCGGTTATTACGCATTGACTGTTACTTTCGGTTTCGGATTTTGTTGGAACGTTCCGCTAAATGTTTGTATTAGACCGTATATTACTATGAATCAGATTTATATTTTTCAAGAAATAAAACGGAATAATTCCCTGATATACGGTTTCGTCCGAACCGAACACAACTCCTGGAAACGGTACAGGTTGCGAAGCCTTGTATCGGGGACACGAGGTAAACAGAGTCAAAGATAGTTTGGTTCGAGTCTTTGTCTCAAACCAGATTGTCTCTGGCTTTTGTATTGTGACAAACTCTTCTCGTTGACTGCTCGGGTTCGATCGGTCATGTTCTTGTTTGATTGTTGGCCGGTCAGCTCGTCTGTCAGCGAAAAATGGGAAGGGGACGTTACACAGAACATGCAGCCACCGCAGAGACCAAGATTCCAGATCTGCCGTGCCAGAATTTACCGCTGGTGAAGAACCCAATGGCCAAAGGGTTAACTCCTACCTCAAACCTGAGTAGGGTAAATTTGATTTTGAACGCCCTTGATGAAGACGAAGTGGCGTTTATCCGTGAATCATCATTCCGCAAACTCATTGAAGCCTCAGGGAAATCACCTTTTTCGGTGCTTTAATCAATTCATTATCATGTCCATGTTATATGTAAAAAGAAACAAGAAATTTGGTTTCTCTTCGCAGAGTGGCCGATTAGGGTTTCCCTTAGGGAATTTGTTTCACATTCTAACAGAAGCCATTGTTACGTGCTGAATTTGAAGCTCTAATTTGGGCAATGGAGTGTATGAAGAGATGGAATCCACATGAAGTTACCTATGGGATAAATTTTTCAGCGTTGGTGAAGATAGTGTCTACACTGAAGGAATGGCCAATTTTTTCTATCGATCTGGAGGAACTTGCATAAAAAAAAAACTTCTTCACAAGGTTTGTTACACACATATCCCTCGGACGAACAATACAAAAGCGGGAAAAGCTGGCACGAAGAGTCTGTATTCAACCTTCTTACCTCATTTATGTAAATCCTGAACCTCCTACTTCGCACACGGAGCCGTTTTAGTTTCATTCTTCGGTTGACAAAAAAAAATCAATTTTTGTTTTTATTATAAGTTATGTTTTAATTATTCAACATAATTTTTAGTAACTCAATATTATGATGATTATTTTTTAAATGTGAGAATGTATTGAATACGTTTTTTTGTTTTAAATTTTTTTATTATATTTTATTTTTAATAAAATAATTATGAAAATTATGTTATGTAAGCTTAATATGTATTGTGATGCTCATATATATAATTTATTTGTGTTTCTAATATTTTAAATATTAAATTTTATAATTTAATATATATGAGAGTTAAAACATGATAATCCGTTCATTTAATATTTCGGCATTGGTTTAAGTTCATTTAAATGTTTTTATAATTAAAATTTGTTCATTCATATTATTAACTTGTTTTCTAATGAGTATTTTTAATATATTTTTATAATCGGAATAAATTGATATATTTTCAAGCAATTTTCTGGGTGTCTAAAATATTTTGAAAATTTGATAAAACAATCCGTCAAAAATTGAGTCATAAAAACATCAACCATAATCAAAACCATCATATATTCAAATAATATGAATATTATATAATTTAAAAATATTTTTTCAAAATAATAATACATCGAATAAAATTTGTTAATTCATTCTAGTTTTTCTTCTGGTAGGCAAAGTTTGTAAATATATATGATATAATAATTTTCAGTAACAAATAAAAATTTAATAAAATAGTCACTGTAAAAGTTATATGATATAATTTTAATATGTATAATGTTGATCTAAAATATTATATATATTTATGAAAACAGATAACATATATTCATATATAAATTTAATTAATAATAAGTTTCATATTTTTATACTATTCAAATTATAAAAAAAAACTATAAACAACCTGCATAAAACTAAAATTGTCTAATTATCAATTATAACCGACCAATTATATATATGAATAATATAAATATTTGATAATTGTTGAAATTTCATTTTTATAAAATTAAAAATATATATCTTATTGTTAAAATTTTAGCTTAATTTTTAATATAAATTATATTTTAGTCATTAGTAATTTGAATATTTTTATATAATTCACTTTTTGGAAATGAAGTATGTTAAAAATACATAAGTTTATTTTTCTATTTTTTATATTTGATTAATTAGTGGGTTATAAATTTTTTTTCAAAAGAAATTCCTACAACTTTTAAATTTTATAATTTATAAAATATAATTGGTGTAATAATTCATTTAATTATGTTTATTATCATGGATTATATATAAATTTATAATACAGTTTTATTTATTTTGTTTTATATAACTTAATGTAATTAAGTTTAATTTATAATTTCGAATTTAATTAATTATTTAAAATGAAATTGAGTAAAAGTATTTTTATTAGATTTTGCTGTAACAAAAAAAAAGAATAGTTTATATGTAATCAAACATAAACTTTGAAGTTCAGGAGACTATTATCAAGAGAAAAAAACATATTTTATTTGATTTGATAATATTCAAATTATATAAAGGTGTTATTTTCTTTTTGATGAATAAATAAATAATCGATTTCCAAAGTTCTGAAATATGATGATTTAAGTTTTTTTAAATATAAGAAAGAGAATTTGCAACTTATATACATAACTTATGCGTATATTAGGTTGATAGCCAAACCGATCTTCACCCATTATTCGTTCCAAAAAAACCTACCCCATCAGCCTATTCATGATCCGCTCTGATTTTTCTTCCTAAAATTTTGTATTGGTGCTCATTTTTTCTCTTCTTCTCTCTTTATTTTTTTTTATCTCGGGAACCGTCTACCATATCCAAAAAAGCTAACACCGGGCTTCAAATGTCATATCTGATTTCCATATTCTAATTTTGAACATAGAATCAAGTGAGTTTTGTGCTGATTTGGTATTTGTCTTTTGTATCTACTCCAATGGCGACCCAATCAGACTGTGATATCCTGTTCCAAGAAATGGTCAACGGGAAGTCAACGAGGGGCATTTCTGTAATTTTCAAGAAAGGAAGGACATTTTGGTAATTTTACCAAAATTCAAGCCGGAAGTAGAGACGGGCCAAATGTTCTTCTTTTTTCATAAAGAACATTTAGAAGACCAGGCATGGAAGAAACGGAGATTAAACGAGTTTAACGGACTATCAGGAAAGGAAACCGATAGAACCGATAAAACATGTAAAAATCATTACGGGAGCTACGGGAGTCCGATTGAGGTGAAACGACTTTCTACATTCTTCTAAAAGAGTCTAGTATTTTTTTAAAGAATCTTGAAAGATTTATTTCAGAGGCTACAAAGTTTTAAAGATTTTTAACGGACTGTCAAGAATGGAAACCGACAAAACCAAGAAAAAGACGGAAACACCTCTAAAAGTGCTCCATAAATTATGAAAATTTGACTACAGCTCCATTAAGTTATGGAGAGGCTATGGTTAAAAGTATTGATCAATATTTGATACCTGGATCAAGGTATAAGTTTTAGACCATTATGAGGTAATTAGTGGCTAAAAATCCAAAATAAATTCATAGGAGCTTGGGCTTGGACCAGGGTGATTGTGGCTGATTACTAAGGTTAATTTGAACCTAAATACAGCCCAGTATGAAGAATGGGCCACGAAATCTGGTCCAAGAGATTAAGAAGCTTCTTGATATTTTAGGTGCATGAATCTTAATTTGTGAGTTGTCATTAATCCAAGGGCTGCATGGAGGAGGCTACAAGTGGATAGTGGATGATCAAATGCATTGTTTTTGGATGGAATTTGGTGAGGAGGTCGTGGCCTAAGATGGAGAAGAAGAGGAGACAAGTGGAAGGTGGAGATCACACCACTTTAGCTATATAAGGAGGCCTTGGGTCACTCATTTTCTTCACACCAAAAACACTTCTCAACAAGAGTAGTAAAGAAGAGAGAAATAAGAGAGAAAGAAGAGAGAGAGAAGGGAAGAAGGAGAGGAAGAAGGAGGCGGCAAGAAGAAGGAGGAGGAGGAGAAGCCGGATGGAAGAAGAAGGAGGAGCCGGAGGGAGAGAGAAGAAGAAGAGAAGAGCGTGAGATAAGAGAGAGAGGAGAAGAAGAAGATGGAGAGAGAGAGAGAGAACCGGAGGAAAGAGAGAACCGGAAGAGAAAGAGAGAGAGAGAGAAATGGAGGAGAAAGAAAATGAGGAGAGAGAAGATGGTCTGGAGGCTCCATCAGAATCATTAGGTCAACGGTAGGGTCAAGTACGGGTCAAGGTCGGAGGTTCGAGAAGGGTTCGGGGTAGCAGCGGGTTTAGTTCGGATCTCGGGAGTTCCGTCAATCCAACAATCCGTCGCCATAATATCACTGTGAGTCGGCTAAATTGTGTGTTGCATTTAGGTAGAATCATATAGATCCGGAATTGATAAACTGTAGTTTAGGTTGCATACCCGATGGATTGAATTGGTTAGAACGGATAGGTTGATTAATAACTCGGTTAATTAATTAAACGGTTAGGTTAAAGGATGCATGCTACTTAGCTTATATCCGTAATCGTTGATAGTTCATAGATTGATTGATTGGGTGTTGCATTAGTTGATTGATAGTTCGTTGATTGCTTGATTGGGTGATGCATACATATAGAACGGCATGCTAGGACATATATGCATATATAAGTATTTAAGAACGTATCTAAATGAATCTATATACGGGAAATTATGAGTTGATTAAAATACGGTTAAATGACATAACACACTTAGAATATAATAACAGGTGGATTAATGAATGAAAGTTAACGAATAATGAGATGTCGGGGAGTTAGTAATCTTACTAACTCTAAACCGACAGATCGAGGACATATTAAAAGATACTTAGGTAAGGATAAGTAAGAGAAGTAGAGTGATTGATAAGCCGTCTACGGGATTAGTAATCCACTAATCCCAAGGTAGCGGATTGAATAAGTAAAGGTTAAGGAAATATTAAAAGACAAATAAACCTAAATCATTGTTTGTGTGGTGTTGTGATTGATTGTTTGTGTGATTGTGTGTATCTACTTCGGTGTTGGGCCGAGTAGACTGTTGATTGCTTGATTGTTTATCTACTTTGGTGTAGGGCCTAGTAGACTGTACTGTAGATACTTACTCTGGTGCGGGACCGAGTAAGTTTGGGTGATGTGGAGGTTGGTGATAGGATTTCCCGGATGGATTGGGGATTATGATAGTGTTTTTGTTTGACCTTGTTGGTATTGCGTGATAGAGTCCCAGTGAGTCTGCTTGTTTACATTACTGTTATTAGGACTCTATAGGCGCGTTAGATTCCGCAAGTCTAGAGATGGCGTTCTGGTACTTCCGACCCGATTAGATCCTCGGGTAGTTACCTGATCAGCCACGTACCTTCGGTAGTGGTTCTGGCAGGTGTTAACCTATGGAGTGACGTCTGTAGGTGTGTCCGGAGAATACGGGGTCGCGTCCTAGGGCCGGAATGCATGGAAACTTGGGTTATCTAGGGGTAGCCTTAGTCACCGCATATCGATGGACTGAGAACGGTTTCCTAGCCGCAGGACTTCGTGTTATCGCCTAGGAGTCGTGGGAGGTTTTAGCTACCGTGGCGGCAGCTAAGTGTTCCCGTGGAAGTCACCGAGTTCGCAAAGTGGGCCCAGATGGTGTGGAGATGCGTTAGAGCTGCGATAGATAGATCGGTCTAATCAAGAACATGTGCTGCAGTGTTCTCGATTCCCTTCGTTGATGATTGTGTTGATATTTGAATGCTTGTGTGTGTTGTGAAGCTCATCACGTCTTGGTAGCACGTGATCAGCTATTATACTTGATTGTTATTTTGGGTGTGGGTGGGATTATTAGATTATTAGCAGCCTTTAGTTGGGAGCCGTCTCACTGGGTAATCTTAGATTACTCATTAGACTCTTTTGTGTTTTTCAGGTTTGGCGTAGCTCGGCGGACGCGTAGGACACTCGGAGTAGTCTCGGGTTGGCATTGGGTATCGGTTATTACGCATTGACTGTTACTTTCGGTTTCGGATTTTGTTGGAACGTTCCGCTAAATGTTTGTATTAGACCGTATATTACTATGAATCAGATTTATATTTTCAAGAAATAAAACAGAATAATTCCCTGAGATACGGTTTCGTCCGAACCGAACACAACTCCTGGAAACGGTACAGGTTGCGAAGCCTTGTATCGGGGACACGAGGTAAACAGAGTCAAAGATAGTTTGGTTCGAGTCTTTGTCTCAAACCAGATTGTCTCTGGCTTTCGTATTGTGACAAACTCTTCTCGTTGACTGCTCGGGTTCGATCGGTCATGTTCTTGTTTGATTGTTGGCCGGTCAGCTCGTCTGTCAGCAAAAAATGGGAAGGGGACGTTACACAGACCATGCAGCCACCGCAGAGACCAAGATTCCAGATCTGCCGTGCCAGAATTTACCGCTGGTGAAGAACCCAATGGCCAAAGGGTTAACTCCTACCTCAAACCTGAGTAGGGTAAATTTGATTTTGAACGCCCTTGATGAAGACGAAGTGGCGTTTATCCGTGAATCATCATTCCGCAAACTCATTGAAGCCTCAGGGAAATCACCTTTTTCGGTGCTTTAATCAATTCATTATCATGTCCATGTTATATGTAAAAAGAAACAAGAAATTTGGTTTCTCTTCGCAGAGTGGCCGATTAGGGTTTCCCTTAGGGAATTTGTTTCACATTCTAACAGAAGCCATTGTTACGTGCTGAATTTGAAGCTCTAATTTGGGCAATGGAGTGTATGAAGAGATGGAATCCACATGAAGTTACCTATGGGATAAATTTTTCAGCGTTGGTGAAGATAGTGTCTACACTGAAGGAATGGCCAATTTTTTCTATCGATCTGGAGGAACTTGCATAAAAAAAAAACTTCTTCACAAGGTTTGTTACACACATATCCCTCGGACGAACAATACAAAAGCGGGAAAAGCTGGCACGAAGAGTCTGTATTCAACCTTCTTACCTCATTTATGTAAATCCTGAACCTCCTACTTCGCACACGGAGCCGTTTTAGTTTCATTCTTCGGTTGACAAAAAAAAATCAATTTTTGTTTTTATTATAAGTTATGTTTTAATTATTCAACATAATTTTTAGTAACTCAATATTATGATGATTATTTTATAAATGTGAGAATGTGTTGAATACGTTTTTTTTGTTTTAAATTTTTTTATTATATTTTATTTTTAATAAAATAATTATGAAAATTATGTTATGTAAGCTTAATATGTATTGTGATGCTCATATATATAATTTATTTGTGTTTCTAATATTTTAAATATTAAATTTTATAATTTAATATATATGAGAGTTAAAACATGATAATTCGTTCATTTAATATTTCGGCATTGGTTTAAGTTCATTTAAATGTTTTTATAATTAAAATTTGTTCATTCATATTATTAACTTGTTTTCTAATGAGTATTTTTAATATATTTTTATAATCGGAATAAATTGATATATTTTCAAGCAATTTTCTGGGTGTCTAAAATATTTTGAAAATTTGATAAAACAATCCGTCAAAAATTGAGTCATAAAAACATCAATCATAATCAAAACCATCATATATTCAAATAATATGAATATTATATAATTTAAAAATATTTTTTCAAAATAATAATACATCGAATAAAATTTGTTAATTCATTCTAGTTTTTCTTCTGGTAGGCAAAGTTTGTAAATATATATGATATAATAATTTTCAGTAACAAATAAAAATTTAATAAAATAGTCACTGTAAAAGTTATATGATATAATTTTAATATGTATAATATTGATCTAAAATATTATATATTTTTATGAAAACAGATAACATATATTCATATATAAATTTAATTAATAATAAGTTTCATATTTTTATACTATTCAAATTATATAAAAAAACTATAAACAACCTGCATAAAACTAAAATTGTCTAATTATCAATTATAACCGACCAATTATATATATGAATAATATAAATATTTGATAATTGTTGAAATTTCATTTTTATAAAATTAAAAATATATATCTTATTGTTAAAATTTTAGCTTAATTTTTAATATAAATTATAGTTTAGTCATTAGTAATTTGAATATTTTTATATTATTCACTTTTTGGAAATGAAGTATGTTAAAAATACATAAGTTTATTTTTCTATTTTTTATATTTGATTAATTAGTGGGTTATAAATTTTTTTTCAAAAGAAATTCCTATAACTTTTAAATTTTATAATTTATAAAATATAATTGGTGTAATAATTCATTTAATTATGTTTATTATCATGGATTATATATAAATTTATAATACAGTTTTATTTATTTTGTTTTATATAACTTAATGTAATTAAGTTTAATTTATAATTTCGAATTTAATTAATTATTTAAAATGAAATTGAGTAAAAGTATTTTTATTAGATTTTGCTGTAATAAAAAATATACATTTACATCTAAGGTAAAGAAATATATTTCAAGATATTAGGAGTAACCTAAAAAAGCAGAGAGACCGAGGGGCTTCTCTCTCTAGCGAGAGCTTTCTCTTGCCCCTTAAGTTTTTTTCTGATTTCTTTCCCTCTTCACGCCTTCGAATCATTCAGAGGGAGAAATCTTTTTTCTCAATGTTTTCGGTCTCTTCTCACCGGATTTTCCGGTTGTTATTATCGGCTTCGTTTCGTTTTCTCCGATCTCGTGTCGGATCTCAATAAATTCGAACCCTTGTCTGACTCTCTCTTCCGGCTTTTGTCGGAATAGTTTCTCCGGCGTAGCTGTCGGAGTAGGTTCTCCGGCGTAGCTGTCGGAGTCGTGATCTCTCTCTCGCTTGTTGTTCTTCTGTCATTGGCGCTCTGTTTTTTCTTCTTGGTTTGGCCGGTTTTGTCAAACCTCTTGGATTAATATCGTCTCCGTCCACTTCTCGATGAGGACGAGCTTATGGTGGGATTTGGACAGGTCAGTCGATTAGGCCTTTCCGCGGCGGCGCCTCCTTGGCTTTGCAGATCCCGGCGATGCTTGGAAGCTATTATTCTTCTTATGCAGCAGCTTTGGATGGCGTATCTTAGATGCGAGTTGTGAGATCGACAAATGGGTTTACAGTGTTTACATGGATTTGGTCCGGCGAAGCTCGGTGGCGGCTTTTCCTCTCTGTTCACCGGATTTTTGCATGGCGGTGGTGGCTCTGGGTTGACACGTGGCTTCATGACACGGATGCATTAGTTTTGGCCACGTGGCCTTCTTATCATCAATATTTGTAGTTGGGCCACATTGGTAGCCCATAATTTTCTCTGTATCGCTTTTATCCGTTTGTATATTTCGGCCTTTTGAGCCCATGAAATGAAATCCAGTCGACAAAAAAAAAAAAAAATATTAGGAGTAAATTTGTTAGAAATTAATTTGATTTTATTATCCTTGAATTCAATTATTCTAATGGTAAATTTCCCAATATAACACATGAGGGAATGCTAGTTTCAAAAAATATTTATGTTTTATTAGTATAGATTCATTCCATGTGTGAGCATCAAGCATGTAAAAATAATTGTAATCAAATATCAATCTAAATTCATTCGATGTGACCATGTAATCATTCCATTGATTATTTACTACAAAAAAAGAAGTTTTTTAGCTGTTTTTTATAATGTAGTTTATGTTATTTTATAAATGTTTACAAGATGAAATCTTGTAATTTATAAAGTTAGCATCTTTGCTCTACTGAAAAAAAAAAGGAAAACAGTTACACCCTTTGATATAATATTGTTGACTCAATAACGTTATTATGGTACATAATCAAACACGTTTACCAAAAAATATTGACATTTGACTTCGAGTTTAGATACGGTTTAGTTCGATCATCTATATATATATATATATATATATAAATCTCACAACAATACTCAAACTACAAGAAAACATAATCATCATATTAAAAACATAGACATCAACATGGTTGTGTATGTGAAAAATAACTTTCCATTGCTCCTTGTAGTAGTGTTTTTGCTTCTTGTTACTTCATCATATGGAAGATTCAGCATGAAAATTTCACAAGGCGAGGTGAACACCATCTGCTCAAAAGTGAAGAATCCTTCATTTTGCTTCAACTTCTTTAAATCGACTCCTGCAACTACAACATTAGATCTTTCCGGTGTCGCTAAGATTTTGATCAATGATGCATCACAAGATGCCTCAAACATACAAAAGCAATTCGAGCCATTAGCAAAAAGAATGGCTGATCCTCGTTCCAAGAATATTTATACACAATGCTCAGAAAATTATAAAAATGCACTTAGCGAGTTTGATGACGCCCTCAAAGCTTTGGCAGCCAAGGATAATGCCAGTTTAAACATTAAAGTCTCAGCTGCAATGACAGATGGAGACTCGTGCAAGTCTGAGCTATCAAGTATTAAACCTAGTCCACAACTCTTACAGAAGATTTCTGATATGGATAATTTGTCAGGCATTGTTTTAGTCATTTCTAACATATTACCTAAAATCTAATAAAATGTTATAAATTTGTTGTAAGAAATCTTTACTTTTTATATTTATGTGGTTTTATAGCTTTTCCATATTACAAATTGCTAGTATTTGAAATATTGGGTGACCAATTATATTAATATAAATTATTTTAATTTTAAATCAATCTCAATTTCTATGAACCATTAAGACTAAATTTAAGAAAGCCTTAGTTTAATGAAGAATTTAATTTTCTATTCTCCTAAATTATATGGTTTTAGCCCATTACAAAATTATCCAAAAGAACAACACACAAAAAAAATAGTTTATATGCAATAAAACATAAACTTTGAAGTTCAGGAAACTATTATCAAGAGAGTAAAACATATTTTATTTGATTTGATAATATTCATATTATATAACGGTTATATTTTCTTTTGGATGAATAAATAAATAATCAATTTTTAAATTTTTGAAATATGATGATTTTAGTTTTAAAATATAAGAAAGGGAATTTGCGGCGTATATACAATACTATGTGTATATTAGGTAGATAGCCAAACCGATCTTCACGCTTTTTTGTTCCAAAAATACCCCTACCCCTACAACCAATGCATGATCCGCTCAGATTTTTCTTCCTAAAAATTGTATTGGTGCACATTTTTCCTTCTTCTCTTTATTTTTTTTTTGGGAACCGTCCACCAATATCCAAAAAAAGCTAACACCGGGCTTCAAATCTCAATTCTGATTTCCGTTTTTTTTTAATTTTGAACCTAGAATCCAGTGGGTTTTGTGCTAATTTGGTATTTGTCTTTTGTATCTACTCCAATGGTGACCTAATCAGACAATGCAGCCACCGCCGAGCTCATTGAAACCTCAGAGAAACCACTTTTCGGTGCTTTTGGTCAATTCATTATCACGTGCATGTTATATGTAAAAAGAAACACGAGATTTGGTTTCTCTTCGCAGAATGGCCGATTAGGGTTTCCCTTAGGGATTTGTTATAGTTACTGGTGTACCTTGTGGAAGATTTTCGAAAGCCAACAAGAAGAGAAGCGTAATTTGGGAAAGGACCAGAATTTTTGGGGACAGTTGTTCCGCTATCTTGAGTCTTTAACTGCCGAATCACTGGAAAGCTGTTGAAGAAGAGGATAGTGCAAGACAAAAAATATTAGGATTAATTATATGTTTCTTGCTCTTACCGCCTCTATTCTGTCCCATGGGTCATTTCCCTAAGGTTCTATATGAGCATGTGGAATTCATTAGGTATATGGACTATTTCCTTGCATATCCATGAGGAAGAGATGTTTCCAGAAGTGTCAATAGCGCCAAAGTTGTTGATATTGTTGTGCGCAGCATGATATAACTGAAATTCAAGGCAATGTCTCCAGTCGATTGACTCAAATCAGTGAGGTAGGCAAGGCTGTAAAAACTGCAGATTTGCGTTTTGAAGCAGCTACTGTAAGTACCATTAAATATACCATTAAAGAGAGTGTAACTGAAGCCATCTTCAAGTCGAAAACGCTGTCGGTGATGGATATGTAGCTTCTGGGAAAGGTACTGGAGACACCGGGGGGGGGGGGGGGGGGGGGGGGACAAGTCCCTTGGGAGGGTCTGCGCAAATAAACAAATCAGTTAATGCCGGTAACCTTACCCCGAGGCTTGATGATGTTATAGATGAGGTTATAGTATCTCTCTAGACCGCCAATGAGAAGGTTAGTTAGTTGATTCTTTGATCAATAAATTGGCAGTTTTTTAGTTTTGCATAAACATTTATGCCAACACTTTACAGCAATTCAAATGGTTCTTAGTATTTGCGTATGTTAACCGATTACTTCTTTATTTCCCAAAGTTACTAACTCTGTTAGTTGTGCTAATATCTCAATTGTAGGACCGTCAGAACAAGAAACCCGTTGTACAAACCAGAGAAACTTCAGAGATGGGGGACAACATGGAGATTGGTCAATATGTTCAGGTTTGGAAACTTTCCATGCCTTCTCTCTAACTCCCGTCGTTCACACCAGGCTTTTGTCCGGTTATCCTCCCGATATGTATCGGGTTTTTATTCCCGGTGGCCTTCCGGGGTTTTCGATCTTCTTCACGGAGCTGGGCCATCTCGAAACCTTCGACCACTTTATTCTATCGCCCTCCTCCCGTGGGCTCACCGACGTTGTTTCTAGAGTCCGATCGAGTTGAATAGACCCGTATGTTCTTCAATCTACCGGCGGTTATCTTTCTGATTTACCCCTTCTATAGCTCAAATTAACTGGTGTATATGCAGGTCTGGATAAAGGAAACGATCCTGATGCGGATGTAGTGATGGCGTGGATGAAGATGATCGGCAGGACGACGAAGCAGAAGCGGCGACAGCAAGAAGGCGGTGCCGGTGCTCCGGTGAGGCTCTGCATGAAGCGGTTTACTGTTTGGTCGACATGTGGCAGCGAGGGTTAGTCATAATGTTAATGGGCTTTGTTGTCAGCCCTTTGTTGTGTAAATTTTAATTCCTCTGCTTATTACTCCTGTAATGTTTTAGGCCCAGTTTGAGCTCATAATCTAAAGAAATTTTCCGCTAAAAAAAAAATACATTCAGGTCAAAGGTAATGGGAATGACACTGGCATTTTATTGCAAAACGAGACAGTTTGGGCAACAACTTTTTAAGATTCACGTGGATAATCTATAAATATATGTGGCGATTTTCTCATAGGCGTTAGAATTAGACGTTTATATTATTAAGCGGATTTAGGCGGGTTTAGACTGTTCTAGGCGGGTTTAGGCGGGTCTAAGCGTCCTAGGCGGCTCTACACAATCTTTAACTAATTATCATTTGATTTTTATTTTTTGTGTTTATTTTAATTTAATTTTAAAAATTTATTACATTTAACTAAATTTATAAGTTTTATTCATAAATTAATAGTTATCAATATAAAAAAAATATTGTAATTTTAACAGATTTTGATAGGAAATATCGAGTGGTGATAAATTTAACTGATTTTTTTTTTCAATGTAATTTGAATTCTAAATCTATTTTTAAGATTACAAATATTTGAATTTTATGATATATATAGTAAACTATATCTAAAATATATGGTTTTCTTTTAAAATATATCTAAAATTGTGACCGTGCAAAGCTTCTTATGGTGCGCCAGTGTTGTTCTAGAAGAAGTCCGATGGATCTTTTAGGATGTGTGTGGACTACCGGGCACTTAATAAGGTAACGATAAAGAACCGCTACCCGATTTCTTTGATCGCCGACTTATTTGACAGAATTGGAGGAGCCAAGGCGTATATCAAGATGGACTTACAAAAAGGTTACTATCAAGTCTGGATTGCTGAAGGAGTTGAGCCACTGCATGCATACTCGGTATGGGTCGTTCGTGTGGCTTGTGATTCCCTTTGGCCTCACGAACGCCCCATCCACGTTTTCACACTAATGAATCAGATCTTTCGGCCGTATCTGGATCGATTCATGGTAGCCTACTTGGATGACATTGTCGTCTATAGTAACTCAATGGAGGATCATGTAGAACATTTGCGGACCGCCTTACGAGTTATTTATGATAACGAACTGTTTGTGAAGTGGGAAAAGTGCACCTTTGCTACCGAGGAATTCCAGTTCTTGGGACATGTCATTGGGCATGGAAAATTGAAGATGGAAGATACCAAGATCAAGGCGATCATGTAGTCGTAGGATCCGACTAAAGTGACGAAGTTACAGTCATTTCTTGGACTGGCGAACTACTATCGTCGGTTCATTGAGGGATACTCTAAGAGGGCTTATCCCTTGATGGACTTATTGAAGAAGGCAAAGCCATGAGAATGGTCAGATAGATGCCAAGAGGCATTTGAGGAGTTGAAGGCCGCAGTAAGTCAAGAATATGTCCTTTCCTTACGGATTTTAAGTTGTCGTTCGAGATACACAGAGATGCCTATGATTTTGTGATTGAAGGAGTCTTGATGCAAGGGGGGTAATCTGATTGCCTTTGAGAGTCAGAATATGAATGGGATCGTTGAGTAGATACACAGTCCATGAAAAGGAGATGACAACCATGGTCTGTTGTCTAAGAATCTGGAGACACTGCATGTTGGGATCACACTTTGTGACTAAGTCCAAGAATGTGGCCACCAGTTATTTCCTGAAACAGAAGAAGCCGTCTCCAAAGCAGGCTCGTTGGCAAGACTTCATGGCTGAGTTCGATTATACCTTGGAGTACAAGTCAGGAAATACAAATGTATTGGCGGATGCATTGAGTCGGAAGGCTGAGCTGGCAGCCGTTAGTTTGGTTGAAGGAGTCATTTTTGGATGGATCTGAGAAGGCCTGCAACATGATCCAGCTGCCCAAGAATTGAAGAAATTGGCGAGAGAAGGCAAGTCACACCGGTTTTGGGTGAAGAATGGGTTACTTCTCACCAAGGGTCGGAGGCTCTATGTACCAAAGTGGGAAAGTTTTCGCCGAGACATAGTTCATGAGTGTCACGATAATCAATGGGCTGGACATCCAAGATAGAAAAGAACGTTTGCCTTGATTGAAGCAGCCTACTATTGGCCACACATGCGAGACACCGTGGAGTTGTACCCGAAATCTTTTCTGGTTTGACAACAAGACAATACGGAGAATAAGCAGTCGGCAGGTTTGCTTGCCGATTCCAGAACGACCATGGGAGTCGGTTTCACTGGATTTCATATATGTCTTACCTAAGTCGGAAGGGTTTGGCTCTATCATGGTGATTGTAGTCGGATTCTCTAAGTATTGAACATTCATATCGTGCGATCGCGATGCCAAAGCCGAAGAAGCGGAGAGGGCATTTTTCAAGAACGTGGTAAAGAAATGGGGATTGCCGAGGAATATCGTGAGTGATCAGGATCCCCGATTTACAGGACACTTGTGGAAGGAGTTATTCAAGATGCTTGGGACGGACTTAAGCTATTCAACAAGATTTCACCATCAATCTGATGGGCAAACGAAAAGGGTGAATGCATTACTAGTGTTATCTTCTATACTTTGTGAGTGAAAATCAAAGATATTGGGCTAAGTTGCTGGACATCGCCCAGTTTTCCTATAATTTGCAACGAAGTGAGTCCACAGGACGGAATCCATACGAGCTTGCGACAGGACAAAGACCTTTGACACCACACACTTTGGCCGCACCGACGACTGAAAGAAAATGTCCAGGGGTGTTTATAATGGCAAAACAATGGGAGGAACATGCCGATATTTCTAGGGTATGTCTAGAAAAATCCCGGTGACGAATGAAGAAGTGTGCGGATGAGAAGAAACGACCATCCAAATACTTGGTGGGAGACTTGGTCTTAGTGAAGCTCTTTCCTTGACAATTCAAGGCATTTCGGAGCTTGCACAAAGGCTTAGGTCGGAAGTATGAGGGTCCTTTTAAAGTGACTGCGAAAGTCGGAAAGGTATCCTACCGATTGGAGTTACCACCTACTCTGAACATCCACTCGGTGTTCTATGTCAGTATGCTGAAGCCTTATCACAGGGATGAAGGGGATGAAACTCGAGGAGTTTCAATTCGAGCACCACCTGTTGTGACTAAGTCTTATGATGATGAGATAGGTTAAGTGCTTGCAAAGAAGGAAGTGAGAAAACGAGGTGTTCCACGTCATACCCATTTTCTAATCAGAAGGGTCTACCTAAGTCTGAAGCAACATGGGAACCGGAGGGCGACTTGTGGCGATTTCAAGATAAGCTAGCGGAGTATGCGGAGACGAGGTCATCACCGAAATAGATGGGGGAGGATGTCACGGCCCATTTTCAGCCCAATACGTATAACAAATAAATCTACAGAATGGGCTTAATCGAGAAGTTAAATCCACTATGGAATTACTAAGTATTTTTAGTTATGTAAATGAAATTATCTAAAAGGTTTCTAGAAGGTTTTAGATAGTGGATTGTGGTGTGGGATTGTAATAAAGACGTTGGGATAGTGAAGTGTGATAGTGGGGATGGTGGAGTAAGTAAGATTTAATCTCCACTATTAGATCGTTTTAATCTCGATCGTTCATTTGGGTTGAGAATTTATATATAGAGAGGGGTGAAGTTTTCATTTGTAATCATTCAACAATATCCAATATAAACATCTCTCTCTCTCTCTAAGAGTTTTCTCTTTATATTTCTAAAGTTCTAAAGATCGAGTTTGAGTGAGGCTAACTTAGCAATCACAAGGGTGAAAAGGTGATAAGGCCGCACGTACCTATTTTAAAAAATTATTCCGTGACACCATGATGTCTTCTAGTAGGAAAAGTTTGTAAATATATATTTTATAATAATGTTTAGTAATAAATAAAAATTAAATAAAATAGCCACTGTAAAATTTATATGATATAATTTTAACTTGTATAATGTTGATCTAAAATATTATATATTTTTATGAAAACATATGACATATATTCATATAGAAATTATATTAATAATAAGTTTCATATTATTATACTATTCAAATTATTAAAAAAAAAAATTGAATAATATATATTTTTGATAATTTTTGATATTCTATTTTTATAAAATTAAAAATAGATATCTAATTGTTAATATTTAGCTTAATTTTAAACATAAAAATCTTGAACATTCAAATTTCGGCCATTTAAAACTTCAACTTTCGGCTCGGCCATTTAAAGCTTGAAGTTACGGTTGACTGTTTAATTTAATATTAAACTTACATTGACTACGCCTAATTAGGCATGACGATAAGTCATATAACGGAGAGACCACACGGTGTTAATCATACGTAAATGGGGTTCTGTTAGTCACAAACACAAACGACGTCGTTTGACTAATATATAAATGGGAAAAAGTCCAAAAAAATCATGAACTTTCAAATTTCAACCATATAAAATTCCAGCTTTCAAATTTGGGCCATTTAAAGCATTTAACTCTTGAATTTCAATAGCCCATACATTGGTTCGACTCTTAAACTCTTTCTTTTCAATTCCTTTCATAACATCGGCATGTATGCCTCTCCCTTGCCCATCTGGAAGCCTTTCCACTTTCAGCCTCATTGCTAAAACCTCTCATACAATAGATGCTGCTTTGGCATTACAAGTACGTCCACACTCTAGTGAGTTCTTGATAGTGTGCTCTACAAGCTGTTGTCACTACTCTCCCATTGTTTATATCGATTACGTTTTATGTTATGTACATGATCGACATGAACAACCGTAGGAAGTACCTTTGTAGAACTGTCATTGTTTCCACAAACAAACTGTTTTATTTGAAAGTTCAAAGAAACCTCAAGATATTGTAAACACTGAAAAGAATTTAAAGGTCATAAAAAAGTGAATTTTGGATTGATAAGTCATTGTGCAGCAAAACCGATCTACTTGAAACATTACAACGCAATATACTGACCAATTTGACACAAAATAAATGCATCAAAGGCTCCTCATTTGTACTCTTAAAAACCTCAAAACAAAGTATTCAAGAAAACTAAGAAACCCAATCAGAGCATGAAAATATCCATATATGAAGACGAAGATTATAAGCAAGGTTAAGAACCTATATTCGAGTCAAAATTTGGAGCTTTAAATGGCCGAAATTTCAAAGTTCGGAATTTTTTTACCTTTTTCTCATTTATATATTAGTCAAAACAGCGTCATTTTGTGACTAACAGAACCCCATTAATGTTTGATTAACACCGTGTAATCTCTCCGTTAAATAACTAATTAACGTCGTTCCCAATTAGGCTTAGTTAACGTAAGTTTAATATTAAATTGAACAGTCAACAACTTCATTCTTTACATGACCGAGTCGAAGTATTCACGTTTTTAGAAATGAAGTATGTTAAAATACATAATTTTTTATATATTTGATTAATTAGTGGGTTCTAATTTATTTTTCAAAAGAGATTACTACAACTTTTAAATTTATTTTAAAATTTATATATATAATTGGTATAATAATTTATTTAATTTATTTATCATTATTGATTATATATAATTTATAATACAATTTTATTTATAATTTTATATACCATAATGTAATTAAGTTTAATTTATAATTTCGAATTTAATTTATTATTTAAAATGAAATTGATTAAAAAGTTTTTTATTAGATATTGCTATAACTAAAAAGAAATATACACTTACTTCTAAGGTAAAGAAAGATATTAGGAGTAATTTCGGTATAAATTAACTTGACTTTATTACCCATAATTAACAGCAAATTTCACAATATAATATATGAGAGAATTTTAATTTCAAAAAATATTTATGTTTTAATAGTATATATTCATTTCATGTGTGAACATCTAGCATATAAAATTTTGTAATTAAATATCAATCAAAATTCATTTGATGTGACCATGTAGTCTTTCATTTGATTATTATTTACTACTAAGAAAAGAAGATTTTTAGCTACATTTATAATGTAGATTTTTAGCTATTTTTATAATGTAGTTTATGTTATTTTATAAATGTTTACACGAATGAAATCTTGTAATTTAAGTTAGCATCTCTGCTCTATTGAAAAAAAAAAAACAACAATTACACCCTTTGACATAATATTGTTGACTCAATAACCTCATTATGGTACATAATCAAACCGTTACCAAAAAAAATATTGACATTTGACTTCCGAGTTTATATATGGTTTAGTTCGGTCGTCTATATAAATCTCATAACAATACTCAAATTACAAGAAAACATAATCCTCATACTAAAGACATAGACATCAACATGGTTGTGTATGTGAAAAACAACTTTCAACTGGTCCCTTTAGTAGTGTTTCTGCTTCTTGTTACTTCATCATATGGAAGATTCAACATGAAAATTTCACAAGGCGAGGTGAACACCATCTGCTCAAAAGCGAAGAATCCTTCATTTTGCTTCAACTTCTTTAAATCGACTCTTGCAACTACAACATTAGATCTTTCTGGTGTCGCAAAGTTTTGATCAATGATGCATCACAAGATGCCTCAAACATACAAAAGCAATTCGAGTCATTAGCAAAAAGCATGGCTGATCCTCGTTCCAAGAATATTTATACACAATGCTCAGAAAATTACAAAAATGCACTTAGCGAGTTTGATGACGCCCTCAAAGCTTTGGCAGCCAAGGATAGTGCCAGTTTAAACATTAAAGTCTCAGCTGCAATGACAGATGGAGACTCGTGCAAGTCCAAGCTACCAAGTATTAAACCTAGTCCACAACTCTTACAGAAGATTTCTGATATGGATAATTTGTCAGGCATTGTTTTAGTCATTTCTAACAAATTACCTAAAATCTAATAAAATGTTATAAATTTGTTGTAAGAAATCTTTACTTTTTATATTTATGTGGTTTTATAGCTTTTCCATACTACAAATTGCTAGTATTTGAAATATTGGGTGACCAATTATATTAATTATAAAGGGTTTTAATTTTAAGTCAATCTCAGTTTCTAGGAACCATTGAGACTAAATTTAAGAAAGCCTTAGTTTAATGAATTTTCTATTCCTCTAAATTATATGGTTTTAGCCCATTACAAAATTATCCAAAAGACAACACACAAAAAAAAAAATAGTTTATATGTAATCAAACATAAACTTTGAAGTTCAGGAGACTATTATCAAGAGAAAAACATATTTTATTTGATTTGATAATATTCAAATTATATAAAGGTGTTATTTTCTTTTTGATGAATAAATAAATAATCGATTTCCAAAGTTCTGAAATATGATGATTTAAGTTTTTTTAAATATAAGAAAGGGAATTTGCAACGTATATACATAATTTATGTGTATATTAGGTAGATAGCCAATCCGATCTTCACCCATTATACGTTCCAAAAAAACCCTACCCCATACAGCCTATTCATGATCCGCTCAGATTTTTCTTCCTAAAATTTTGTATTGGTGCTCAGTGTTTCTCTTCTTCTCTCTTTATTTTTTATTATCTCGGGAACCGTCTACCATATCCAAAAAAGCTAACACCGGGCTTCAAATCTCAGATCTGATTTCCATATTCTAATTTTTAACATAGAATAAAGTGAGTTTTGTGCTGATTTGGTATTTTTCTTTTGTATCTACTCCAATGGCGACCCAATCAGACCATGCAGCCACCGCAGAGACCAAGATTCCAGATCTGCCGTGCCAGAATTTACCGCTGGTGAAGAACCCAAAGGCCAAAGGGTTAACTCCTACCTCAAACCTGAGTAGGGTAAATTTGATTTTGAACGCCCTTGATGAAGACGAAAGGGCGTTTATCCGTGAATCATCATTCAGAAAACTCATTGAAGCCTCAGGGAAATCACCTTTTTCGGTGCTTTAATCAATTCATTATCATGTCCATGTTATATGTAAAAAGAAACAAGAAATTTGGTTTCTCTTCGCAGAATGGCCGATTAGGGTTTCCCTTAGGGAATTTGTTTCACATTCTAACAGAAGCCACTATTACATGCTGAATTTGAAGCTCTAATTTGGGCAATGGAGTATATGAAGAGATGGAATCCACATGAAGTTACCTATGGGATAAATTTTTCAGCGTTGGTGAAGATACACTTACACTGAAGGAATGACCAATTTTTTCTATCGATATGGAGGAACTTGCATAAAAAAAAACTTCTTCACAAGGTATGTTATACACATATCCCTCGGACAAACAATACAAAGGCGGGAAAAGCTGGCACGAAGAGTCTGTATTCAACCTTCTTACCTCATTTATGTAAATCCTGAACCTCCTACTTCGCACACAGAGCCGTTTTAGTTTCATTCTTCGGTTGACAAAAAAAAATCAATTTTTGTTTTTATTATAAGTTATGTTTTTAATTATTCAACATAATTTTTAGTAACTCAATATTATGATGATTATTTTTTAAATGTGAGAATGTGTTGAATACGTTTTTTCGTTTTCAAATTTTTTATTATATTTTATTTTTAATAAAATAATTATGAAAATGATGTGATGTAAGCTTAATATGTATTGTGATGCTCATATATAGAATTTATTTGTGTTTCTAATATTTTAAATATTAAATTTTATAATTTAATATATATGAGAGTTAAAACATGATAATCCGTTCATTTAATATTTTGCATTGGTTTAAGTTCGATTTAATGTTTTTATAATTAAAATTTGTTAATTCATATTATTAACTTGTCTTCTAATGAGTATTTTTAATATATTTTTATAATCGGAATAAATTGATATATTTTCAAGCAATTTTCTGGGTGTCTAAAATATTTTGAAAATTTGATAAAACAACCCGTCAAAAATTGCGTCGGAAAAACATCAACCATAATCTAAACCATCATATATTGAAATAATATAAATATTATATAATTTAAAAATATTTTATCAAAAGAATAATACATCAAATAAAATTTGTTAATTCATTCTAGTTTTTCTTCTGGTAGGCAAAGTTTGCAAATATATATATGATATAATAATTTTCAGTAACAAATAAAAATTTAATAAAATAGTCACTGTAAAAGTTATATGATATAATTTTAATATGTATAATGTTGATCTAAAATATTATATATTTTTATGAAAACAGATAACATATATTCATATAGAAATTTAATTAATAATAAGTTTCATATTTTTATAATATTCAAATTATAAAAAACTATAAACAACCTGCATAAAACTAGAATTGTCTAATTATCAATTATAACCGACCAATTATATATACGAATAATATAAATATTTGATAATTGTTGATATTTCATTTTTATAAAATTAAAAATATATATCTTATTGTTAAAATTTTTGCTTAATTTTTAATATAAATTATAGTTTAGTCATTAGTAATGTGAATATTTTTATATTATTAACTTTTTGGAAATGAAGTATGTTAAAAATACATAAATTTATTTTTATATTTTTTATATTTGATTAATTAGTGGGTTATAAATTTTTTTTCAAAAGAAATTCCTACAACTTTTAAATTATATAATTTATAAAATTTAATTGGTGTAATAATTCATTTAATTATACTTATTATCATGGATTATATATAAATTTATAATACAGTTTTATTTATTTTGTTTTATATAACTTAATGTAACTAAGTTTAATTTATAATTTCGAATTTAATTAATTTTACTTTATTATCCTTGAATTCAATTATTCTAATGGTAAATTTCCCAATATAACACATGAAGGAATGTTAGTTTCAAAAAATATTTATGTTTTATTAGTATAGATTCATTCCATGTGTGAGCATCTAGCATGTAAAAAGAATTGTAATCAAATATCAATCTAAATTCATTCGATGTGACCATGTAATCATTCCATTATTATTTACTACAAAAAAAGAAAGAAGATTTTTAGCTGTTTTTTATAATGTAGTTTATGTTATTTTATAAATGTTTACAAGAATGAAATCTTGTAATTTATAAAGTTAGCATCTCTGCTCTACTGGAAAAAAAAAAGGAAAACATTTACACCCTTTGACATAATATTGTTGACTCAATAACCTTATTATGGTACATAATCAAACACGTTTACCAAAAAATATTGACATTTGACTTCGAGTTTAGATATGGTTTAGTTCGATCGTCTATATAAATCTCACAACAATACTCAAACTACAGGAAAACATAATCATCATATTAAAAACATAGACATCAACATGGTTGTGTATGTGACAAATAACTTTCCATTGCTCCCTGTAGTAGTGTTTTTGCTTCTTGTTACTTCATCATATGGAAGATTCAGCATGAAAATTTCACAAGGCGAGGTGAACACCATCTGCTCAAAAGCGAAGAATCCTTCATTTTGCTTCAACTTCTTTAAATCGACTCATGCAACTACAACATTAGATCTTTCCGGTGTCGCAAAGTTTTTGATCAATGATGCATCACAAGATGCCTCAAACATACAAAAGCAATTCGAGTCATTAGCAAAAAGCATGGCTGATCCTCGTTCCAAGAATATTTATACACAATGCTCAGAAAATTATAAAAACGCACTTAGCGAGTTTGATGACGCCCTCAAAGCTTTGGCAACCAAGGATAATGCCAGTTTAAACATTAAAGTCTCAGCTGCAATGACAGATGGAGACTCGTGCAAGTCCGAGCTATCAAGTATTAAACCTAGTCCACAACTCTTACAGAAAATTTCTGATACGGATAATTTGTCAGGCATTGTTTTAGTCATTTCTAACATATTACCTAAAATCTAATAAAATGTTATAAATTTGTTGTAAGAAATCTTTACTTTTTATATTTATGTGGTTTTATAGCTTTTCCATATTACAAATTGCTAGTATTTGAAATATTGGGTGACCAACTATATTAATATAAATTATTTTAATTTTAAATCAATCTCAATTTCTATGAACCATTGAGACTAAATTTAAGAAAGCCTTAGTTTAATGAAAAATTTAATTTTCTATTCTCCTAAATTATATGGTTTTAGCCCATTACAAAATTATCCAAAAGAACAACACACAAAAAAATAGTTTATATGCAAGAAAACATACACTTTGAAGTTCAGGAAACTATTATCAAGAGAGTAAAAACATATTTTATTTCATTTGATAATATTCATATTATATAACGGTTATATTTTCTTTTTGATGAATAAACAAATAATCGATTTTCAAATTTTTGAAATATGATGATTTTATTTTTTAAAATATAAGAAAGGAAATTTGCGGCGTATATACAATACTATGTGTATATTAGGTAGATAGCCAAACCGATCTTCACCCTTTTTTGTTCCAAAAATACCCCTACCCCCTACAGCCAATGCATGATCCGCTCAGATTTTTCTTCCTAAAAATTGTATTGGTGCTCATTTTTCCTTCTTCTCTTTTTTTTCGGGAACCGTCCACCAATATCCAAAAAAGCTAACACCGGGCTTCAAATCTCAATTCTGATTTCCGTTTTTTTAATTTTGAACCTAGAATCCAGTGGGTTTTGTGCTAATTTGGTATTTGTCTTTTGTATCTACTCCAATGGTGACCCAATCATACCATGCAACCACCGCCGAGACCAAGATTCTAGATCTGTTGTGCCGGAACTTTTCTGCCGGTGAAGAACCCAACGGCCAAAGGGTTCACTCCTACCTCAAACATGAACGGATAAATTCGATTTTGAACGCCCTTGATGAAAACGAAATGGCGCTTATCCGTGAATCATCATTCGTCAAGCTCATTGAAACCTCAGAGAAATCACTTTTCGGTGGTTTTGGTCAATTCATTATCACGTGCATGTTATATGTAAAAAGAAACACGAGATTTGGTTTCTCTTCGCAGAATGGCCGATTAGGGTTTCCCTTAGGGATTTTGTTATAGGTATTGGTGTACCTTGTGGAAGATTTTAGAAAGCCAACAAGAAAAGAAGCGTAATTTGGTAAAGGACCAGAATTTGTGGGGACAATTGTTCCGCTATCTTGAGTCTTTAACTGCCGACTCACTGGAAAGCTGTTGAAGAAGAGGATAGTGCAAGACAAAAAATATTAGGATTAATTATATGTTTCTTGCTCTTACCGCCTCTATTGTGTCCCATGGGTCATTTCCCTAAGGTTCTATATGAGCATGTGGAATTCATTAGATATATGACCTATTTCCTTGCATACCCATGAGGAAGAGATGTTTCCAGAAGTGTCAATAGCGCCAAAGTTGTTGATGTTGTTGTGCACAGCATGATATAACTGAAATTCAAGGCAATGTCTCCAGTCGATAGACTCAAATCAGTGAGGTAGGCAAGGCTGTAAAAACTGCAGATTTGCGTTTTGAAGCAGCTACTGTAAGTACCATTAAAGATACCATTAAAGAGAGTGTAACTGAATCCATCTTCAACTTTATGTACAAGTCGAAAACGTTTTCGGGTGATGGATATGTAGCTTCTGGGAAAAGTACCGGAGACACGGGGGGGGGGGGGGGGGCGAATAAACAAATCAGTTAATGCCGGTAACCTTACCCCGAGGCTTGATGATGTTATAGATGAGGTTATAGTATCTCTCTAGACCGCCAACGAGAAGGTTAGTTAGTTGATTCTTTGATCAATAAATTGGCAGTTTTTGAGTTTTGCATAAACATTTATGCCAACACTTTACAACAATTCAAATGGTTCTTAGTATTTGCGTATGTTAACCGATTACTTCTTTATTTCCCCAAGTTACTAACTCTGTTAGTTGTGCTAATATCTCAATTGTAGGACCGTCAGAACTAGAAACCTGTTGTACAAACCAGAGAAACTTCAGAGATGGGGGACAACATGGAGATTGGTCAATATGTTCAGGTTTGGAAACTTTCCCTGCCTTCTCTCTAACTCCCGTCGTTCAAATCACTTTACGATATCCGACCATCGGTAGCGGCATCTCGCCAAGCCGATGGTTGGGTTACTTTTGCTCCTTTTGTAGCTTTGTCTTTGTTTCTTTTGTCGATTTCATCTAAAATTTTCCATGTATCATATAGATGAAATCGTTACTTTCATGGAAAATAATTCCAGGCTTTTGTCCGGTTATCCTGTCGGTATGTTTCGGGTTTTTATTCCCGGTGGGCTTTCGGGGTTTCCGATCTTCTTCACGGAGCTGGGCCATCTCGAAACCTTCGACCACTTTATTCTATCTCCCTCCTTCCGTGGGCTCACCGACGTTGGTTCTAGATTCCGATCGAGTTGAGCGGACCCGTATGTTCTTCAATCTACTGGCTGTTATCTTTCTGATTTACCCCTTCTATAGCGCAAATTAACTGGTGGATATGCAGGTCTGGATAAAGGAAACGATCCTGATGCGGATGTAGTGATGGCGTGGATGAAGATGATCGGCAGGACGACGAAGCAGAAGCGGCGACAGCGAGAAGGCGGTGCCGGTGCTCCGGCGAGGCTCTGCATGAAGCGGTTTACCGTTTGGTCGACACGTGGCAGCGAGGGTTAGTCATAATGTTAATGGGACTTGTTGTCAGCCCTTTGTTGTGTAAATTTTAATTCCTCTGCTTATTACTCCTGTAATGTTCTGTAATGTTTTAGGCCCAGTTTAAGCTCATAATCTAAAGAAATTTGCCGCTAAAAAAAAATAAATACATTCAGGTCAAAGGTAATGGGAATGACACTGACATTTTATTGCAAAACGAGACAGTTGGGGCAACAATTGTTTAAGATTCACTTGGATAATCTAGAAATATACGTGGCGATTTTCTCCTAGGCGTTAGAATTAGACGTTTATATTATTAAGCGGATTTAGGCGGGTTTAGACTGTTCTAGGCGGGTTTAGGCGGGTCTAAGCGTCCTAGGCGGCTCTACACAATCTTTAACTAATTATCGTTTGATTTTTAATTTTTGTGTTTATTTCAATCTAATTTTAAAAATTTATTACATTTAACTAAATTTATAAGTTTTATTCATAAATTAATAGTTATCAATATAAAAAATATTGTAATTTTAACAGATTTTGATAGAAAATATCGAGTGGTGATAAATTTAACTGACTTTTTGTTGTTTCGATGTAATTTAAATTCTAAATCTATTTTTAAGATTACAAATATTTGAATTTTATGATATATATATATATATAGTAAAATATATCTAAAATATATGGTTTTCTTTTATAAATGTCTAAACTGCCAGAACATCGTCAAAGTCCCGACTAGACGTTGTAGGCGTTAGACGTTGGATCGCCACCCAACCCAAATTAGTTTTCCAGATTATTCTAGGGACGGGTCCAGGTAAAGAATGGTCTAAGACAAGATTATCTTGCAATGGCTGGATGATTCTCCTCCGGATATGATTTTTGGTATCTCAGGCCGAATGGGCTCATAAACAAGATAAAGCAACTGGCAAAACGAAGTCCTAAAGAGTGGAAATTTCTGAATCACCCAAATACTGAATGACAAATGGGAAAGAAAATCCCTTACACAACAGACTAAAATGTCACATGAAACATCAATCTAACAGAAAGTGAAAGAGAGCGTCTTGGTTTCAAAATCCGAAGTAGAACAAGGCCGATAAATACATCATCCGTATTGAGTATCATCCTCAAAGACGACTAATGACTGCTTCCACTTCCTCTGGAGTGTAGAGATGGTACGCTGGAGCTACCTTGGCAATGTCCACATTATTTGGAGTCACCTACACAGACCAGAACAGAGATTGGGGTAAAAAAACTTCTGTTAAATTATGAAAGTTTTGGATTGAAAAGTTTGTACCTTTTCTTCCATAACTTGCTTGAGGATAGATACAGCGATCGTCTCAGCATCTCCAAGTGACAGATCCTGCAACAAAGTTAAGGAAACTAAAGGTTATAACGACAGGAGTAAGTGATGCAACCAGATTGAGAATATATTGTAGAAAGGTCAGGTTACTTTGTTGAATTGCTCCTGAAGAGAACTATCAGCTCCTTCTGAGCCTGAACCAATTGCCTTTGCATTGCACTGCCAGAATGTTCCAGACGGGTCTGTGTAGTACCTGTAACAAGACCGAGTCGTTTAACAATTTGATCAACTAACTTACCCACAAGTGAATCATATCAGTAGAAAAAAGCTTTAGTGGATAAAATACTTACAAGCTCGGTCCGTTTTCATCATGACCAGCAATGAGAAGAGAGACACCAAATGGCCGAGACTGTATAATATAAATGAAGCAAGAGAATCAGTACTCATGAGTCATGTCGAAATGTAACAGTTAAATCTAGATTTTCTTTCTATCAAGGTTTTGTTCTGATAAACAATGATTTCAATCATAAAGCCCAAGCCTAGTGATGTGAAAGCAACAAAAGATACCAACTCTGATTATCAGTTATTACCATTGATTCTTCATCTCCTTCACCAAACCGTAAAGCCAGATCACACAGCGCTTGTGTTGTGGACTCTACGGTCATTGGCTCACCATACGAAAATCTGTGGTTCTGTACAGCAGCAAACAAGCAGTCAATAATATAAAAGGTCTTTTACGCTAAAAGAAAATATAAAAAAAATCAAGAAACAGAAACCTCACCTGAGTCTCAACTCTTGCATGCTCAACAAGTGTACGCGCATCAGCAATTAGCCCGCTCATGGCACAACCAATATGGTCATCAATTTCCATAATCTTCTCCACACTGCTTGGCTCCTAAAAATTTAAAAGCAGTATTTACTTTGAGAACATAGATTCAATGAAAGCAGTCAAACCAGTAAAAGGCGAGGTGATACGCTTCTCAACAGACTGATGTTCTTCTCCATACGATTAAATGTATGTAGTATTTTAACATAGATTTAAATATCATATATCACCATAACTAACATAGAATGCTTATACTTTCATCCTAAATTCAGATTCCATGGAGAACATCATAAATTCAATTTGTTGGATAAAAAAAATTAAAGTCAATGTCAGCAGCCAAACCAATAAAGGAGAGGTGATTCGCTTCTCAACAGCAAGCACAACTCCCTCTTTTGTCTTTACTCCAATTGCAGTAGAACCAAGCTGCAAATAGTTCCACACTCATTAGAACCTTAAGATACATATATAATCCACACACACACACTGGAAATCCCGACTACAGCGATTATACAAGCAAATGTGATCCCAATTCTGCAATCAAAGAAAACCCCTAAATCATAATCCACGGAAGAATAAACTTTTCTCATGCTATGCTGCTACTATCTATTCTCGATAGCTTCAATGGCAACAGTTCACAAGATATAATATGCATACAGTGGAAATTTTACTCAAATTCCTAACCTTGATATACCACATTAAGAACTAATAAGCGATTCAACAAGGACATATGACCCAAATTTGTTAGATAGTCTAAATTTTCTAACCAATCAAAGAAAACCCTATATCGGTTTGCAACTTTTCTAGATGCTGGTAGTGTCGATTTTCCAGGGAAACTCAATAGAAAAAGTTACCTTGATAGCTTCAATGGCATACTCGACTTGGAATAGCCTTCCTTCAGGAGAAAAAGTGTTGACTCCTCTGTCATACTCGGTCCTTCCAACAACAAATTCGGAAAAAAATACGAAATTTAAAATGACCCAGAAGCAGAAGAAGATAGATTCGGCTTAAGAAGGAGGAATAAATTATAGACAAACCTAGTGAGAAACATCTTCTTCTTCCGCGACTTCGATCTGTAAAACCTTAGTGTCTGCACAACAGAATCAAAACCCTAGCAAATTAGCAGATCTGGGTAAATCCAAAAACTCGGGAACACAAAAAAAAATAGACTCAGCTAAGAACTTGTTGAGATCAGAAGATCATACCAGCTGATTGATCGGCGAATCGAAGAAACTGAATGATTTTACGAGTTTACTCGTCTTTTAGCTTCCGAAGGTTCACTTCTTGAACAACAAGTTAGATGGATTCGAAACGCGTCGTTTAATAATGGGCTTTAATTAGCGTATTATTTATTAATGGGCCATAAGTAGGCCTTAACATTTATCTTCTTATGCTGGATCGAAATCTCAGTGTGAACTGCAAATTGTTAATAGATAATTTGTATCCATTTTTATCAATGCAAGATAATTTTTTAGAAGGTTTTAAATTGATTTTACAAAAAGAGTAAAGAAAGAACTCAAAAGAGGGACCCAATTTATGAGGAGCCATCAGTCTTAACTGTTCATCTTCTCGGCAACAGGCGCTTCTCGTTGCCGCCAGGAGTCTTTATTTCCAATTGTTTCGTTTATGTGTTTCTCCTCCACTTGACTTTTCCAAGATCTGCGGTGTGAGATTTTCTTTGCTTTTCCTCCATCTTTGTGTATGTGTTGTGTGTGGTGTTTCCGGTGTCGAAGTAGTAACTCATCTTTGGTGACGTCATGTTGTCCGGCTCAAGCGTTGTCTTCTATTGTCGTGATGCTTGTAGTGGTCCGTGAGTTGGGTGTTTGGGCCACCACTACAAGAAAACTGTTTAATAGCCACAGATTAGCTACGACTAATTCGTTGCTAAATATTTTCAGCTACGAATAGGTACAAAATAGGGGCGTTCGGGGTGTAGCCACACCGATACTATGGTTTAAGTCTGTAACTACACGGTTTTTGAATCACATTGTTTAACCACATAAATTCATTTTCTCGAGTTGTAACCACATAAAGTTGACTTTTTATTGACTTTTAACGATTTCGTTTAACAGACGTTAAAATCAATTTTAAACCGTTAATTAAATTGTCAAACCGAAATTCAGATTAAAATCAACACAGGTTAATAACTAAACCGGATTTGATACCTAAAACCAAAACAAACAAAAAAAACCAAATTTAACCCCAATCCTCATTTCAATTGAGCTCCTCCCTCTCTCTCTCAATGATTATCTGTGTAGAATTTTGCAGGCTTGCCTACTAAAGTCGATTGAAATCTTTTAACCAAACCTTTGACCAAACAAGAGAATATATAGATTGAAATCATTCATTCTATATGACCAAAAAAAAGAAAAATCATTCATTCATGTGCGACTCCCTGCATCTCCCAAGAAAACAAGATTCTGTCTAATTCATAACCAAAATGATGAAACATCTTCTTCATCGTTGACTTCATCCCCTTCCTCACCATCTACAGCTTGTTATCTCAATCGTTCGATTTCTCTCATCATGTTTTCTTCCCTCTACAGCTTGTTCATCACCGTCTACATACGCTTCCTCACCATCTTCTTCATCGTCGACTTCATCGCTTTCCTCACCATCTTCTTCGATTTCGTTTTCATCCGCTTCCTCACCATCTTCTTTCTCTTGGACTTCACCATCTTCTTCATGTTCATATGAAATTAAGAACCCAAATTTCTCAGCTCATTACATAAACGAAAACGAAATTAACAACAACAACAACAATCACAAAATGTGGGATTTGGGGATTTCTCGGCTGAAGACGAACCAGAGAGAGTTGTGAATTGAGATTTTTTTTTTAGGGATTTAATTTTGGTATAGGCAGATTTATTACGGTTTAAGGATTTATTATGGTTATTCTCGGTTTGGGATGGTTTGGGATGGTTTGGGAGAGGATTAAATTTGGTTTTATTTTTTGTTTTGGTTTTAGGTATCAATTCCGGTTTAGTTATTAACCTGTGTTGGTTTTAATCTGAGTTTCGGTTTGACAATTTAATTAACGGTTTAAAATTGATTTTAACGTCTGTTAAACGAAATCGTTAAAAGTCAATAAAAAGTCAACTTTATGTGGTTACAACTCGAGAAAATGAATTTATGTGGTTAAACAATGTGATTCAAAAACCGTGTAGTTACAGACTTAAACCATAGTATCGGTGTGGCTACACCCCGAGCGCCCTACAAAATAGCTATGACAAAAAATCGTTTGTCGTGGCTAATTCGTAGCTATCTATATCAATATAGCTACATAATAAATTCCTAGTTATCCGCGGCTAGTTAGCTACAGAAAGCTACAACTACGTCGTAGCAAAAGGTAGCTACGAATCGCCGCGACAACATCTGTAGATAATTATCCACGACTCGGTATTGTAGCTATTTGTAACGAATTAGCTACGAATAACATCAAAAAAATATGTGCAAAATATAGCTGCGGATATCCACGATTAAAGCCGTGGATACGTAGCTACAAAAATGTTTCATTGTTTTTTGTAAATATAGCTACGAAGGGATTCGTATCTATCCGTCGCCAAGGGTTATTGTTTTTAGCTACGAATTGTTCCGTATAAAATTGTAGCTATGGAAATATCTAATAGTTCAGGGATTTAATAGTTGATATAAATTTGGTATAGCCATGAATGAATTGCGGCTATCCGTAGCTAACTCCACAAATAATTCATTCACGGGTTGATTGTATAACCTCACCTTAATCACTTTATGTCATGTATGCTCGGTCAATCATAGGCTGGGTCACAGAGAATATATTCTATATAGCCACGACTTAACTTGTGGCTATCCGTAGCTAATGAAATAAACACATGTTCAATTGTTCCAACTACTTTGTGGCGTTGTAAGTTATATAAGACCGTCAAAATAAAGTGTTCAGTTTATTCATAATATATAGACTACAAGAACGAGCAAACAAATATAAATGGGTGATTTTTTTCTTTAAAGAGAGTGGATGTACAAACGACTAAAACGTTCTAATCATAGTGTGTGTGAGAAATTTACAGAGGGAGTAAATATTTTTATTTCGTTTGCTTGTAATCAAACTTTATACCTAGAACACGACGAGGCATATTATGTTAAAAGGCTTTACGGAAAATTACTACCTCTTGAGGCACCACGGAGAATATTGTCAGCACAACGAGGAAGCATCAACAAGTCATCACTTGGTTGGGCGTGAAACAACGAATGAAGATTCTAACATTCGAGATATTCAAGTTCTGATCGATCAGTTCCATGAACAAAATGAAGATTTCAACATGTTCCATGATATTGCCAAAAATTTTCAAGAGCCAATCAAAGACGAAACCATGATAATCTTTTCCAAGCGTTAGAAGCCGCAAATCAACCTTTATATGATGGGTGTGTTGATGGAGTTTCTCAGTTGTACCTAGCCTTGAAAGTGATGAATTGGAAGTCAAATTATAATATACCGGAGGAATGCCTAGACGATATCGGAAACCTTTAATTATGTTCTTACATACCCTAATAATTATCCTAAATCTTACTACGAGACAAAGAAATTGACAAATTCTCTTTGTGTTCCATGTTATAAGATTGACGTGTGTGAGAAGAATTGTATGTTGTTTTGGAAGGGTCCGGATCGTAAGTTATCGCATTGTCGGTTTTGCGGGAAAGATCGGTACGAACCAGTTGTGGGTCGATCGGGAGATAAGATTCCAAAGAAGAGGATGTTTTATCTTCCAGTTTCCAATCGGTTAAAGCGATTATACCATTCGAAGACGACTGCTTCACAAATGAGATGACATACTGAACATGTGTCTCCCAAAGGAGAAATGCATCATCCGTTAGATGGAAGAGTATGTAAGCATTTTAAAGAGGTATATGATACATTTTCTTTTGAGAGTCGCAATGTTTATTTAGTTTATTAACCAATGGATTTAATCCAATTGGCATGAATGGACAATCACCCTCTGTTTGGCCCGTCATAGTCGCGCCAAACAATCTACCCCCTGGAATGTGCATGAAAAAGAAAAATATTCCTTTCAATATTAGTGTCGGGGTCAAACCATCCGAAAAATCTTGGATGTTTATCTGCAGCCTGTGATTGAAGAGTTGCAAAATCTATGGAGTGATGGGGTGAAGACTTACGATGTATCACGAAGTGAAAATTTCACTATGCGAGTTGCATTGATGTAGACAATCAATGATTTTCCCACGTACGTTATGCTATCAATATGGACGACACACGGCAGACAGGCTTGCCATATTGTATGGATGACATAAAATCGTTTTGGTTGCCAAATGGAAGGAAGCACAGTTAGTTTGACTGTCACCGAATGTTTTTGCCTAGAGGACATCCTTATAGGCGAAATGTTGAAGTTTTCACGAGGAACAAGTCAGTGCATGATGATCCTCCACCATGGCTAACCGGAGATGAACTTTTACGCGAAAGGATAAACAATATAGTTAGGCTGCATAAAACGTTAGATTGTAGAGGCAACAGACATGACAATCCTGCTCGAACAATTGAAGCGTATGGTGTTGACCATAATTGGGTGAAGAAGAGTATCTTTTGGGAGTTACCGTATCTACTTCTTCGACACAACCTTGATTTTAAGCATATCGAGAAAAATTTCTTCGATAATATCATCAACACTGTGATAAATGTTCCAGGGAAGACAAAAGATAGCATAAAATCATGGTTAGATCTCCTTTCGTTTTGCAGAAGACCCGATTTAGAGGTTACCCAAGTTGCAAGTGTCGATCGACACAGTAAGTGTGTCGATCGTTGCACATCGGGTTCCGAAACTGATGTTTCGAATTAATGATGTAACCGAGCCGGGATTGTCCGACGGTTTGTGATGTCATTTCCAGGTCGATATATAAGATCTTATATGGTCGACCTGAACCCTAGCCGTCTTCTCTTCTCTCTGACAGAAAAGCAGAAACACCAGAAACTCTTAGATCCCACAGATACGGCACTAGCATCCCGTTTCCAGCTTGTGTGCATGTGTATCTGGTAGAGGCAAGGCATCTGCGTTGCTCACTGATCTCGTTCACCAATTCCGCTGCCAGTTCAAGGTAAGAACGAGGTTGGTAAATTCAATATATCAAAACCTAGATCCTAGGAGATCCAACAGTGGTATCAGAGCGTTGTTAGGGTTTAGCTATTGAATCTGATGCAATTAATTCGAAAACTGAGTTTGTTGAATTGTTTATTGCCTGTGAAAATCGTGTTTTCAAGTGTTAATCTCGGATTAAAGCACCTGTTGAAAATTCGATACCTGTGTTTTCGCAGTGTGTCGATCGACACAAAGCGTGTGTCGATCGATGCAGAGCGAAAACACGTAAATAATTTTAGGGTTTGTCGCAGCGTGTCGATCGGTGCAAAGCGTGCGTCGATCGACATAGAGCGAAAACTCGCAAAATAATTTTAGGGTTTGTCGCAGCGTGTCGATCGGTGCAAAGCGTGCGTCGATCGACACAGAGCGAAAACTCGTAAAATCTTTTGGGTTGTTCGCAAAGCGTCGATCGACACTAAGCTTGTGTTGACCGTTGCATCGCGAAAACTCGCACTGTATCGATCGACGCACTGGGTGCATCGATCGATTCAGTTGGTTGGTTTCGGTTGGATTGGATTGAACCGGAAACCAATTTGATTGTGGTTTGGATATGTCGATCGATGCAAGGACGCGTCAATCGACACACAACTCGCAGACTCAGGGGTTGGACTCCTAGTTGCGAATACCAAATCAAAATGAACCTAAACTTAATAAAACTGAATGTTTTAATTAAATTAATAAATTCTTGAATGTATATTGGATATGCATCAAGATAAATCGGTTCTTTTCCTCAACTAAATATCAAGCGATCTTGATGTCTTGCCCGATCTTGTCTACTGTCAAGACTCGTTTCGTTGTTGGATAGCCTTGGAGTCCTTGGTGTCCAGAGCTACATGAGTAAGGCAGGTGATCATCGATAGACTTGCAGTGCGACTGTCAATGATCACGAGACTGAAGAGATTGGTTTACTTGACTGGGCCATCAGAAGTTCTGGGCCCAGAGACATCAGAGTGGATAAGATATGGATTGTCTCATCTGCGACCAAGAATTGTACTGGGTACAATTAGCAATGATTTGCTTACCTAGATAACTGAAGTTTGGGTGATGGCGAGTCGTCCACTCAAATTTTGATGATCTGAGGATCTTGGTTCATTGTATTCATCTGAGGAAACATAGTTTTGAATACAATGCGAGTTTTTCTTATTAGATAAGAATTCTCATTTCTTGAGCATTATAACTAAAAACCTCTACCTCTTTTAATTACAGCTATGTCTGTCTCAACTCACATCAACACTTTCTCGCTAAGATCCATCCTTGAGAAGGACAAGTTAAATGGATCTAATTTCTTGGAATGGTATCGGAACCTGAGAATAGTTCTCAGGCAGGAGAACAAGGAATATGTCCTTGAAAGAGTTCTCACCGAGAGGCCACGTTCCAATGCCCCGCAGACAGAAAAGAATGCTTGGGATAAGCATTCAGCTGATGTCAAAGATGTTAATTGTCTAATGCTGGTGACTATGAACTCTGAGCTGCAGAAGCAATATGAGAACGTGATGTCACCCATTGAGATGATTAACAGCCTGAAAGCTTTGTTTCAGGAGCAAGCTCGCACAGAGAGATACCAGACGGTTAAATCTCTCATGGATTGCAAGCTGGCTAAGGACAGTCCAGTAAGTCCTCATGTCCTTAAAATGATGGGTTACATTGATAACCTGGGGAAACTGGACTGTGCCATTAGCCAGGAGCTAGCCACTGACATGATTCTGCAGTCTTTGCCGTCGTGTTTTGATCAGTTCATCATGAACTACAACATGCAAAACATGACTAAGACATTGACTGAGTTGCACGGCATGCTGAAGACAGCAGAGCCGAATCTCAAGAAGGCAACTCCCAGTGTACTGATGGTACAAGGGGGTAAAAGGTTTAAGAAACCTAAGAAGGATAAGGGAAAGGCCCAAGTTGTCCAGACTGAAAGTCAGGACAAGCCCAAGCCGAAGCCCAAATCCGGGCCTTCTCCCGAGGATAAATGCAACTACTGCAAGCAGTTAGGGAATTGGAAGAGAGACTGCAAGAAGTTCATGGAAGATTACAAGAAGCTGAAGAAGACGTATGATGCGTCTGATTCAGGTATTTATGTTATCGAACTTAATGTTATATCTTCTAGTTCTACTTCGTGGGTATTGGATATCGGCTGCGTGCTCACATTTGTACTGATGTGCAGGCACTAAGAAACAGTAGAACGCTGAAGAAAGGACAAGTGGAGCTACGGGTCGGGAATGGAGCTAAGGTTGCTGCACTGGCCGTAGGCACCTATGAATTGTCTTTACATTCGGGCATGATTTTAGCTTTGAATAATTGCTACTTTGTACCTGCGATTAGCAGAAACATAATTTCAGTTTCCGTTTTGGATTTGGAAGGTTTTGATTTTGCTGTTAAGAATAAAGTTTGTTCTTTTAATCGTGATGGTACATTTTATGGTAGCGCCCCATTAGAAAATGGGTTATATGTTTTAAATCAAGAAATGCATGTCTTTAACATAAATACAAAGCGGTTTAAGTCCAATGACGAAAACCCGACTTTCTTATGGCATTGTCGTTTGGGCCATATCAATGAGAAACGCATCCAAAGGCTCCATCAGAATGGGCTTCTGGGCTCATTTGATTTTGAATCATGTGAGAAATGCGAATCTTGTTTGATAGGCAAAATGACTAGAGCCCCTTTCAACAAACCCAATGAAAGGGCCAGTGATTTATTGGGCCTTGTTCATACTGATGTATGTGGGCCAATGAGTACTGTTGCCAGAGGAAATTACAAGTACTTCATTACTTTCACTGATGATTTCAGTAGGTATGGCTATGTCTATTTGATGAGACATAAGTCAGAATCCTTTGATAGATTCAAGGAATTCAAGAATGAAGTACAGAACCAACTTGGCAAAAGTATCAAAGTTCTGCGATCGGATCGCGGAGGAGAATACTTGAGTCAAGAGTTCAGTGACTATCTGAGCGAGTGTGGAATTGTTTCACAACTCACTCCTCCTGGAACACCTCAATGGAATGGAGTGTCAGAGAGGAGGAATCGAACCTTATTGGATATGGTTCGGTCTATGATGAGTCATTCAAATCTTCCATTATCCTTTTGGGGATACGCTCTAGAAACGTCTGCGTTTACACTAAATCGAGTGCCATCTAAATCAGTGGAAAAGACACCACATGAATTGTGGACTGGGAATGTTCCAAACCTGTCTTTCCTAAAGATTTGGGGTTGTGAGGCTTATGTCAAACGTTTAATCTCTGACAAGCTCGCACCCAAATCAGATAAATGCTACTTCGTTGGTTATCCTAGGGAAACCAAGGCATACTACTTTTACAACCATCTGAGAACAAAGTATTTGTTGCTCGGGACTGTTCTTTTCTTGAGAGGGAGTTTCTCTCTAAGAAAAACAGTGGGAGTAAAAGTACATCTTGAAGAAATTCGAGATGCACAGGAGATTGCTCAACCTGCTGAGGAAGAGCAGCAGTTGGATCCACAAAGTTCTGTGGAACCGGCGCCTGTGGAGCCTGAAGTTCGCAGATCCGGAAGGATCCGTCACGAACCCGAGAGATACTATGGATTTCTCGTGACCGATTCAAATGATCTGATGATCATTGATAGTGACGAGCCAGCGACCTTCGCGGAAGCAATGATGGGCCCGGACTCCGAAAAGTGGCTTGGAGCCTCTAAGTCCGAAATGGGATCCATGTCAGAAAACCAAGTATGGTCCTTGGTCGATTTACCTAATGGTGCAAAAGCCATTGAGTGTAAATGGATCTTCAAGAAGAAGATTAACGTGGATGGCAATGTACAGATTTACAAAGCGAGGTTGGTGGCTAAAGGTTTCAAGCAAATTCATGGTATTGACTATGATGAAACCTATTCCCCAGTCGCTATGCTTAAATCCATTCGGATTCTTCTAGCAATTGCCGCTCATTATGATTATGAGATTTGGCAAATAGATGTCAAAACCGCATTCCTGAATGGTATTCTGGAAGAGGATGTGTATATGACACAGCCTGAAGGTTTTGTCGATCCTAAGAACGCTGGGAAGGTATGCAAGCTTCATAAATCCATTTATGGATTGAAGCAAGCATCACGGAGTTGGAATCTTCGTTTTGATAAATCAGTTAAACAATTTGGTTTCATCAAGAACGAAGAGGAACCATGTGTTTACAAGAAGACTAGTGGGAGCAAAATTGCGTTTCTTGTACTGTATGTCGATGACATACTCCTCCTCGGTAATGACGTTCCGTTGCTTCAGTCTGTCAAGACTTGGCTCGGAAGTTGTTTTTCCATGAAAGACATGGGAGAAGCCGCGTACATTCTTGGAATCAGAATCTACAGAGATAGAATGAACATGCTGATTGGATTGTGCCAGGACACTTATATCGATAAGGTACTGCACAGATTCATGATGCATGATTCCAAGAAGGGCTTCATACCGATGTCTCATGGCACCAGTCTCAGCAAGAAGCAGTGTCCGGCGACACATGCTGAGCGAGAACGCATGAATAGGATTCCTTATGCTTCTCTAATAGGATCTATTATGTATGTCATGCTATGCACCCGTTCAGATGTAGCTTACGCGTTAAGCATGACGAGTAGATACCAATCTGATCCAGGTGAAGTTCACTGGACAGCTGTCAAGAATATTCTCAAGTATTTGAGACATACTAAGGATAAATTCCTTGTGTATGGAGGAAGTGAAGAACTTGTGGTGAATGGATTCAACGATGCGAGTTTTCAGACAGACAGAGACGATTTCTGATCACAATCTGGATATGTCTTCTGTCTAAATGGCGGTGCAGTGAGCTGGAAGAGCTCTAAGCAGAATACCATAGCTGATTCCACAACGGAAGCTGAATATGTTGCTGCTTCAGAAGCGGCAAAGGAAGCTGTTTGGATCAAGAAGTTCATGACTAAACTTGGTGTGGTTCCTAGTATCTTGGAGCCAGTGGCTTTGTTTTGCGATAACAACGGAGCCATTGCTCAGGCAAAAGAACCAAGGTCACACCAGAAGTCCAAACACGTGGAGAGGAGATATCACCTGATTCGAGATATCGTCAATAGAGGTGATGTGAAGATCAACCGAGTTCCGACAGACGAGAATGTCGCTGATCCTCTAACTAAGTCACTCCCAAGGCCTAAGCATGAGAGTCATACGACTGCTGTAGGCATTAGAGATCTTAAGATGTAATCTTGATTCTAGTGGGAGTTTTAGTTTTATTTTAGTTATAATAAGATGCTCTTGTAAACATTCTTTTAGAAGTGTTTAATGAAATTTGATTTCAGCATTATTTATTGTGATCTAAATAATGGTCCCAAAATAAGTTTATGACATATTATACATCAAGGTGAGGACTTGATCATGAAATTGGGACACTGACAACCGTTAGAGACTAGATTGTGAGGTGACTGTTGGCTAAGTTTCATGGAGCCAATGATATGATTATCGCAGTCAGTCACATAGATATATGTTAGTGAACATATGATCGGACATGACCCGCTAATGAGAAGTCTACAAGATAGTTATATCTATGTCATAAGAGGTTCTCATTACGACTATAGAGTATAGTCCTTAGACCTGAGTTCATCATGCTTTCTTGCATATGAATTGGTACACTTTGACTTTGTCAAACGTCGACCCGTAACTGGCGACTATAACGGCACTGTTCAAGTATATCATGAAGTGTGCGTTGAAACAGGGATGGAACAAGATGGGATTTGTCCCTCCTGTATAACGGGAGATAAATATCTCAGGGCCTATCGAAGATTGAATACTGAGAGAATGTGTGGCCGCACTCAAACGAACTGTAGTTCAGTTGTTTGTAATGTTCAGTATGAGATCAGGAGTTCGATAAACACGATGTTGGCTTAATAAGGATGACATCAATCTTGCCTTATGCAAAATCGAGATACAGAGACAAAAGGATTATAGGAATTGATGATTCCAGTACAAGTGGGAGATTGTTGGGATAGTGTCCTGAAATCACACTTGTACTCACTCCTGATGATAGTTTTGTGTCGAGATCAGACATTCGTATAATACTGGGCGGTTGCAATGTTTTGCAAGAAGCCTCTTGCAGTCTGTAAGTTGTAGACTTACTGCCAGTATTATATGATCCTATAGGGTCACACACCTAAGCAAACTGGAAGCATGAAAGTGGGAATGATCATTATGGTAATGATCATACTTATGTGTATTGGATACACATTTACATAGAGTTTTACAATGTGTGTGTCGATCGATGCATGAGTGCGTCCATCGATGCAGGCTTTTCGTGGAGGTGTGTCGATCGACACAATAAGTGTGTCAATCGTTGCACATCGGGTTCCGAAACTGATGTTTCGAATTAATGATGTAACCGAGCCGGGATTGTCCGACGGTTTGTGATGTCATTTCCAGGTCGATATATAAGGTCTTATATGGTCGACCTGAACCCTAGCCGTCTTCTCTTCTCTCTGACAGAAAAGCAGAAACACCAGAAACTCTTAGATCCCACAGATCCGGCACTAGCATCCCGTTTACAGCTTGTGTGCGTGTGTATCTGGTAGAGGCAAGGCATCTGCGTTGCTCACTGATCTCGTTCACCAATTCCGCTGCCAGTTCAAGGTAAGAACGAGGTTGGTAAATTCAATATATCAAAACCTAGATCCTAGGAGATCCAACAGCAAGAGCACCTATTGCGATCTTCCGATTGACGAAGGAAGGTAAATAAAAATTTCTAACGTGGCTGAAGACTGAGATCAAATTTCCAGATGGGTATGTCTCAAAGTTTTCATATTGTGTTAATCTGGGAGCGGAAAATATCAGGTCTAAAAAGTCATAATTGTCATGTGATCATGCAACGACTTCTTCCAATTGCATTTGTGGAAACACTTCCTAAATCTGTTCAAACAGCAATTTCAGGTATTACTTTTTTATTGATTTTGTTTTTGACTTGATTTTTTAAATTAATGTAGATATCGCGCTCTTCTTTCGTGATATATCTACTAAAATCCTGAAGATCGAATATGTTGCCATATTAAAATAAAATATTGCTATGAGGCTTTGCAATCTGGAAAACATATTCCCAACATCGTTTTTTGATGTGATGGAACATCTACCAGTGCATCTTCCAAATGAAGCTGCTTTGGGGTCTCGTACAGTATAGGTGGATGTATCCATTCGAACGGTACATGTTTCACCTGAAAAAATGTGAAAAACAAAGAATGGATCGGAGGATCGATAGTAGCTCAGTGTGTGAACAAAGAGATTTCGTACGTGACTGCCAATTATGTTACACCTCCACATGATTTAGGCTCTACAAAAGATGTCAAGGAAATTCGATTCTCCTACAATTATCCTGATGTTCCGAACATGTTCCAACAAGTAGGAATAATTAGTGAAAAATTAGGAAGTGCATGGTTGAATGATGCAGATTATAATGTGCTTCAGACATTTTATTGCCCAACTTTGAAAACTTTAAACCGTACGAGAGGTATGATACTTTATTTATTAATTATACATGTCTAATTTCATATAATTCGTTATTAAAATAAAATAACCAATATTAAACATGTGTGCATAATGTTTGAAGAATATATGCTGAATGATAACCCAAATATTACGTTGAATGCAATGACGAGAGCAAAAGGTAAAAATTATGCCAATTTGTGTAAAACTTATGTAAGTACTAAAATTAAAATACATGTATTTTATTTATGTTTTATCTCATATATTTTAAATTATATATATATATATATATATATAGATATAGCAGATTAACAATGATGGTTGGTCATATGAGTTGCCATTGTGGATGTTAAAATTTGTATAAGGACCAAACCATCAATTTACCTCATGTATTATTTGAGGGGTTATCATTACCATACACAAAGTAATGGAGAAAATAAAAAGACGATGAATTACGGTGTTTGTGTTCTGGGATCCGGTGACACCGAGTATTTTGGATTGATTGAAGAGATATTCATGATAGAGTATGGAGGCGTCGTCGTGTTAAATACAATGATTTTCAAATGCCGCTGGTTCAACACCAGTAAAGGAATACCAAGGCATCCATCTTGTTAATATTTTTCTGCATATGCATTACGAGAAGTATGATTCGTTCATATTACTGGAGCAATGTGATCAAGTATCTTATATTCCTTATCCACGACTACGACCAATCAGAGAAGAATGGTGGGAAACAATAAAAGTTATGCCGAGGGGATTTTCGGAAAATTAAGAAGTTTCTCTAAGTGCCGTACAAACGATATTGTTGATCATGTGATACCATCTGCTCATATTGTGCGAATAGAAGCCCATGCAGTCGAAGATGTTTTAGATTATGACCCAATACCGATGACTAATTCGGACGATGAATATGTTTCTGAAGATAACTAGAAGACCACTACAGTGAATATTCAGATTCATGCTCAGACTCAGATTCGTAGTTTGATTTGTATGTTTACAATTATGTTCTTATTATGAATGTATATATGTTTCAAGTTATAATATCCTAATATTCAATTTGATTTTTGTTTCTCATCCTAACTTCAAAACATCAAAACTTAATGTCTTAACAATAATTTTAAGATTTGTAAGATTAACCAAATTTTAACGAACAACATGACTTTAATTAAAATATTAATGTATATTAATTTGTAATTAGATACATAGCTATGAATAGCTGCGGATTTTTCCGTAGTTTTGAAAATATCTATCACAAAAAAAATTGGCTGGTTTTATTTTTTTTAATTAAAATTTGGCTGGTTAACCTCCTAAATTTCGACAACCCGCGAATTGATTTTCATTACCTGAGTAATAAAATTGAGTTGACCGCCTAAATGATAAACTGTTGGGTCAGTTAAATTTGCCGCAAAAATTACCCGGTTCAATCAAAATTCGTGACCCGTGTCTCATAACCCAATTTTTTTCTGTGCCGGACTCTTATTTCATAAGTTGCTTCCCTTTCGTGTTTTCTCTAGAAATTTCTCCCAATTCATCTATGTCACTTTGTCTCTTGCTCAAGATTCGCATCTCTCCGAAATCCTAATTAATCCCTCAATCTCTTCCAGTCTCTCTCGATTTAAGGTATGTATTGAACATAATCTCTCTTATCTCTTTTGCTTAAACCTAAATCTCTCTTATCTCTTTCTCTTAGACCTAAATATTTCTTCAAATCTATTAATTTGGCTGATGAATCTTGAACCCTCTTCAATCGGCTTTGTTAACCCTTCCAACCTCTTTCGCTTAACCTTATATATCCTTTCCAGTCTCTTTCGCTAACCCTAAATGTCTTTACTTGATATATAACCCTCTTCAAATCTTTGCATGCAGATGAGTCTCCTTGGTAATCATTCTGCTGGGCGTTCACAAAGAAGAAGGCTTACTCAATCTCATATTCCTCCTAGAGGTGTAAGGATAACGACTTCCAGCGCCTCTAAACACCCACTGCACAGCTTAGAGGCGGTTATAAGTGCACCTGAGAGGCGCAATATGCCACATATCCATCCTCAGAGGCTCAATGGAGGGTTATTATAAGTTCTCTAGCCTGCGCACGAGTGTTTGATATGTGTTAAATTCATGTTTTAATTGAGTAAGTGTGGTTTTTTGGACTATATTCATGTTTTAATCGAGTAAGTGTGCTTGTCTATAAACTTGATATTAGATTAGTATAACTTGATATTAGATCTCCATTCGCTTTTGTTTAGTTTTGTAAACTTGATATTACAGACCTTGATATTACAGATTTTTAGTAAACTTGATATTACAGATTTTTAGTAAACTTGTCTGTAAACTTGATATTACAGATTTTTAGTAATGTACATGAGTGTTTGATCTGTGTTTACTTATTGTTATAATTGAGTAGGTCTGATTGTTTTGACTCATTTCACGCCATATTAGTTCCCAAGTGATTTGCTTGTCTGTAAACTTGACTTTGTAATCTGTATAACTTGATATTAGTTTCCATTCTCTATTGTTTAGTTCTGTAAACTTGATATTACAGATTTTTAGTAAACTTGATATTACAGATTTTTAGTGTTGTACATGAATTGTTGATCTATGTTTAGTTCATGTTTTAATCGAGTAGGTCTGGTTTTTTGGACCCAATTCTTGCCATATTTGTTCCCAAGCGATTTGCTTGTCTGTAAACTTGACTTTGCAATCTGCATAATTTGATATTAGTTTCTATTACTCTTGTTTGCTCTTTATAACTCTATTTTTTAGTTCTGTAAGCTTTGACAACCTGGTGTTTGCTAATTTTTACTTCCTGCTTTGACAATCTGTCAACTTGATATTAGTTTTTACTTCCTGCTTTGACAATCTGTTTTTGATTCTTAATTTTTGCCTTTGTTTGTTTTAGGTTTGGCATAGATGGCTGCATTAGAAAATACATAGTGGCAGCTTATCAAGAAACTTTTAGGGTCCATGGTGGAACTTTGGAATGCTCCCACAAGAGAAGAAAGATGAATGGTGGACTAGCTTTGTGGTAAGTTAGATCATGTTTCTGGGTTTTTTTACTTCTAATTATGTTCTCTCTGAACACTAACTAATTCCTGTGTTTTTATTGTAGCAAAAATACTACATGGATTCAGAGCATCATGATATGGTTGTTGCTCGTTGGAGTAAAGCACTCCAACTTTCAATTGGAGACATTGATAGTAAGAGGAAAATGTCTGGAAAGAAGCCATATTTCATTGGCTTGGCTGACTGGAGCAGTATGCTTGAGATTTGGGAAGAAGAGGCACATCGGAAAAGGAGCAGAACAAATTCACAGAATGCTTCTTCAAATCCAGATGGATTAGGCTCTCACCGTTATACTTCAGGAGCTAAAACGCACAGTAGAGTTGCTTATGAGATGGTAAGTTGGTTTTTGATATTCACCAATTATAGTTTCCATTTTATTGATTCAGCTATATATTAATAACTTTTGTTCTTTTTGTAGGAGGTTGAGACTGGAGTTGCACCGGCTGCAACAATGGTTGTTCGTAAGACCCACACTCGCAAAGATGGGACTTGCATGGACAAAAGAGCTGAAACGCTTATTAGCAAGACTGAGGCGTTGGCTTTGGATCACAAGGATTCACTATTACTGACGACGGAAAAGTCTCTCAACCCACCAGCCATATGCTTACAGCTGCCTATATTGAAGTAAGATTCATATTTTTTTAAGTTGCATCTTTGTTGAATATTGTAATTAGTATTTCTACTTAAGTAAGATTCATACTTAGCAAATATGAATATTGCTACTGTTATCTTATTATTTTTCTTGCTTGACATGGTGTGATTTGTTATCTTGGTAATGGATATATGTTGTTATTTAAGATGGCTAACTTGGTTGTTTGGTTTTACATGGTTAGATGGTTAATTTTTTTGCTTGTTATCTTATTATGCAGACTGCAACTAACAACAAAGGTCGTATATATGGTCTCGGATCTATGCAGTACTTAGATGTTGATCCAAATAAAAGTGCATCTACTCATCTCCTTATAAAAGCACAAGGTGGGGAGAGATTGACTAATGTGGAGGATTATGTAGATTGGTTGAATCAAGTCATGAAGGTGCTGCTACAGATGAATGGGTGGATCCAGTTACTCACCAACCTATCCCACGAGAGAGTGATGTCTCTGCACCAAGTCCTCACTCTGAATCAAGCCAACAACCAATTTCCACTGCCACTTCCCAGCTAAACAACAATTGTGCTTAACTAGTCTCTTTACAGCTAGGCTCTTTTATGTACTTGTTCCTCGTATAACATTAGTATGTGTCATATTATGCCTTTTGTATTTGAGGAACATGTAATTCTATGACTTTAGTAGTTTGTATAACTCTTTTGGCATGTATATATTATTAATGCTTTCATCTAATTTCAAATATTTTGGTTTGCTTTGGTTTATTTTAGATTTTTAATAGCATATATATATATATATATGTATATGAAATTAAAAATTGGTAGCCTTTTAATAGCATTGTTTATAGTTATTAACATAGCAATGGTTAGCAATGAATATATTTATGGCTATTATAGCCACACAAAAAACGACCATAGCAATCCACAGCAATAAATCCACGAACAAAACGTAGATATTCGAAGAAATGGTTACGATAAATAACCATAGCAATCCGTGGACAAATAGCTACGATAAATGTTATAGCCAAATCGTAGATAAACTAGCCACAAAAAGATTATGTCTATTTGTAGCATTGTAGCTATAAAACATATTCTATCTATTCATATCCATATCTATGACATGTATTCAAAGTTTTTCGTAGCTATTTAATGCTACAAACTATTTCCCAACTATTTGTAGCGATAAGCTACAACATTTGTAGCTATAAGCTACAACATTTTTTGTGTCTATTCGTAGACATTGCTACAAACTTTAACGTAGCTATTCAGAGCAATTTTAGCCAAGGCCTTCTTTATGGCTAGTCGTAGCTATTAGCCATAAATTAACCGTAGCAAATTCGTAGCTTCATAGCTACGACAAGCCACAAATATGGGATATCTGCGAGCTCATATCTACAGATATGGTTCGTATCTATCCCTATAAAAAGACAAAATAGCCACGGATTTTGGTTCTTAGCCACGAACAAATATGTGGCTATTAGGCAATTTTCTTGTAGTGCATGATGTTTTCTCCGGTTTAGATATTTGGTTTTGTCTTCTCTGACGGCTCTGGTTTGGGGGGTTCACAAATCCACTTCTTGGATTGGGGTGTGTTTAGTGTTGGAGACTGCAGGTTGGGGTGAGTGTTTCTGTTGTGGAATCCTTGGTCCCAACTCCTTCACTTTGATAAATCGGTTTTCTCCTTCATCGAACGGAAGCAGTTAGGGTTTGTTTTGGGATTGTCGGTTGTGGAGTGTGTTCGCTTTTGGTTGAGTTTTGTATGGGATGACTCAATCTTCAATGTATATGATGGGTTTGTATCTATCCTTCGGTCGATTGTGGCTTTGGCTGTGAATACTAGTTGCCCTTTGTTCTAGATCCGTGGAATTGCTCTTTGGTTGATGTGTTTGTGGTCTTAGTCTTAGTATAGGGCTTTGGATTTGCTTCGATTAGATTTTTCCTTTATTCTCAAATCTAGATATTTAGTCTCTTTCATGCCGCTTTTAGTTCAGATGAATAATTAGTCGTGTCCTTTAGTCATTTTGTTTATCGGTTCTAGTAAGGTTAACCTCGTGCAGAGATGCATACTTCTCAGTTTACTTGTTAGGATTAAGATTAGGTGTGAAGGAGTTAGATTTGCGTCTCGTTTCTCATGTTTCCTCTAGTCGGAATTCTTGGGGTTAGAGTTTGTGGCCAGCCGTTGATTATAGTTTTCTCTGGATGTCGGTGATTTCCTTTTATCTTTGTCTAAGGAGTTGTAGTTTCTGCATCTATTTCTCTTTTCCGCCTTTCCTTTCTCTAGAGAGCTATCTTTTTGGTCTCGTTTTAAAGTAATTGTGTTGCCCATTGGTGTTTTTTTTGCTTGTTTGTGTGTTTTAGACTGTGGAATGAGTTTTTTCCTTGCCGCATTTGCTACCCGGTATCCTTTCGGGTTAGTTTTTGGTGTATTTGGTTCAGTTCTTTTCCAGGCTCTTTATCAATATATAATACACCATATGTCAAAAAAAAACAAAAAAAATGGAAAGAGAAAATAAAACTTGCTTAAATATTAAGGGTTTGGGTATAATGAAACCAAAATAGTAATGTCACATAACATGTTAAACCAAAGACTGATTTAACCTAAATGAGAGAAAAAAAATCCACAGTTTTTGAACACGGACTCATACTAAACGAAATTGTAGTGTCGTGAACCCATCTGCTAATGTCCCAAAATGAACTCGTACCCACTGATGGAATTGCCATAGAAACATCGCCAGAAAGAGTATCTGCACAAAAAAAGGAAACAAGGATAAACTGCTCCGGAGTGAAAGGTGGTCATGCCTAAACAAAAGTTAGAAGAGAATCAAACCCTCACCACTTTTTCGGTCCATAACCCAACAAACATGCCTAAACAAATGAAAAAGGGAACCACATCACACTCACTATTGTCTGTATGAGCCCTTCCTATCCAGATCTGTTGTAATCCTCAAAGACTAGACTTAGGAAAGGATGAAACCAGTGGTTCAATCAGCAACCAAATACTTCCACGCCGATAACACTGCATCACTCTAAGACACCTCCCTTTTCCACCACCAGAAAAGGCAAGACCACCTCTGAGGACGATGGCCCAAAACAAGAAATCACCGAGAGATGACGCTTAAGAACACATCGCCAAATCTGGTCTTCATCAGATTGAGTTCTGCCTGAGAGTCTCCATCGAAGATCCATTCATTGAATTGTTATAGTTTCATTAAAATTGAAGAACAAACGTGCAAGACTACCTACGAGGTTCATTTACCACGGATAAACACATGCAATGAAAAGAAAAGAGATACAGTGTCCTTTTATGGTGCTGACTAGAGATGTCCGACCCTAAAAGGCAAATAGTGATATGAGTCTGTGTTTACAAGAGAAGAAGAAAGAGAGAGAAGAGCCTCAATGTATGCATGTAAGACCATTCAGTGTAGCACTCCATTTTTTTTTTTTAAAAATAGAATTGGATTTTACTCCAATGTATTATTCTATTTTTTACACTAAATAGATTATCTTAAATAGATATTTTATTTTGTTATTCATAATTTTTAATTTTGCAAAACTTCCATAAATTATGAAATAATCTTAACCTAAAATTTATTGAATAAGAAAAATTACACTACAATATAAAACAAAAATAGATAGACCAATTAAAACCCATCTAAAGTTTTTTCCTAAAACCCAAACAAACAAAGAGATTCAAGAACAATATAAAGAAGAGAAGCATTAAACAAAAGAAAAAGACATCTTTTCTTTTACCATATTAGGAGGAAACAAAGATTGAGGTTGAAGATGGAGCTTGTTGGTGCTGTTTCTTGTGATATCCATTGAGTTTTCTTTGTCGCGTCTCTTCTATTGTGTTTTTGTGTGTTTATTTTTGGTTAGTTGTTGTCTGCATCTAATGGAGATGTTTTAGAAGAGTTATAGAAAGAGAAGTTGTAGGAAAATGGCATTAGCTTTTAGATGTCTATAGAAGGAAAAAGGCTTGACCAGTTTTTCTGAGTGGACCATTGTCTAAAGGGTATCACACTACAAGAAAACAGGGCCTTTACCGACGGTATTATTGACAGAATAAAATTCTTTGGAAATTACCGACGATAAACTGAAGGATTTTCGACGGGACGTTTTTCGACGGAATATCGTCGGAAATTTCCGACGGTTTCTCTTTCCGTTGGAAAATCCCAATAATAAACCGACAGTTTAATTTTCCGTCGGTTTTCCATCGTATTTCGGTCGGTTTAGCGTCGGTTCAATGTATTAGGATTAATTATTTAGCTTATTTTTACGACGAAATACCGACGACATTTGTTTTTCCGACGTAAATCCGTCAATAATTACCGATGGATTTTCGACGGATTAGGGTTTCAGAATGGGAAACAAATAATCGGAAAACCTCTCAGTAGTTAATGTAATTATAGTTTGTACTATTAGTTTTCAATATTTGATCCAAATGACATGGTTTGTATGACTAGAAAAAATTACAACACGTCGGACCGAAACACTTCGTAGTATACAATAACAGTTAAGTCGAACTTATTGTCAAACCTTATCTAACTTGTCATTTTCATAAATTCTTAAAACTAAGGCGTATATTTGTTTTTCCGACGGAAATCCTTCGATATTTTTTTCCGACATAAATCCGTAGATAATTACCGACGGAATTTCGACGGATTAGGGTTTAGGGTTTCGGAAGGAGAAACATATAATCTTAAAACCTCTCAGTAGTTAATGTAATGATAGATTGTACTATTAGTTTTCAATTTCTGATCCAAATGACATGATTTGTATGACTAGAAAAAATTACAACACGTCGGACCGAAACACTTCGTAGTATACAATAACGTTTAAGTCGAAGTTATTGTCAAACTTTATCTAACTTGTCATTTTTTCATAATTTTCTTTATACTGAGGCGTATAATCAAAAACTTCAACGTTAATATTACATATAAATGTGAACATTATAAAATGCCAAAGTCGAAACCCTAATTGAAACCCTAAACCCTCGGAGTTTCGTCGGAAATTTTTTACGGTTAACCGTCGGTTTCCCATCGGTTCTTCGTTGGAAATCCGTCGGTAACAAATATCGACGGATTTCCGTCGAAAAAAACAAAATTAATTATACCGCCAAATGTTTCGACAAACTGCCAAAATTTTGGCCTAAAAATTTGTCCGCCAAATTTTCAGACGGAAAACCGACGGTAAACGAATTTTCCGACGGTTTTCTGTCGTCGGTAATCTAAAAATATGTGTCGCAAAGCATCTTCTTCTTCATCATTTCTCTGCAACTCCTCTCTCTCTCTCCACACTTCCTCCACCTTCTCTCTACCTTTTTCCGTCGAATCAGGCCGTGGCATGAGAACATGAGAAATCCGGCCGTCACATCCTTTATCTTCAAGTAAGTTTGCTTTCTAACCGATTAATTTTTGTTCCAATCGATTTTTAGGTGGTTAGATTAGTGTGTAATTTTGCATGTGTTGTTCATACATAGTTTTAGGTGGTATAAGGTGGAATTTAGTTATTAGGATGATATATTGATTATTTCATATCATACTAATTTCTTAAAAACATTTTCAATTTTCAATTTTTGTGTTTAAAATGATTTTAAAACGATTTAAAATGTTTGTAATAATCAAAAACATTTTAAAAACTTTTTAAAACACTTTTTATTTGTTTTAAAATTTTCAAATTTTTTAAAATATAGTAGATAATTTTAAAAAGGTTTTTGATTAATAAAAATTTAAAAAGCACTTTTTGATAATATTATGAAATTAATTTTGTATTTATTAACTTAATAATAGATTGTAAAATTACATTTTCATAATTTTTTTATAGAATATTGTATTTTAATTCTTAATAATAATTCATTATTGTTTGTATGGACAATTTTGTATTGCAACACCGTGGCGGCTAACGACGATTTGGAGCTACGGGTAAGAGAACGCGACTGGAACATGGATACGGGGAAGAGAACGAGACTGGAACATGGTCGGGGAAGAGAAAGAGACTGGAACAGAGACAGGAATGGGATTGGAATAGAGACAGAGACAGAGACGGGGACGGGATCGAGACCTTCGGGGACATGAAAACGAACATAGACGGGATGGAAACGAGATCGAGACCCATCGAGACATGAATATGAATCATTTAATATTTTAAATTTTGTAAAAACTTTTGTTTTTATTATATTTTTGTAAATTCTGAAATATAATAAAATAATTTTATAATTTTAGAAAAAAAAAATTGTAATTAATTTTTTTTTTATCATCCATCGGTCACCCGTCGGAAAACCGTCAGTAATTACCGACGAAAAACCGTCGTTAATTACCGACGAAAAACCGTCAGTAATTACCGACGAAAAACCGTCGGTTATATTTCATCGGAATATCATCGGAAATCAGTCGGTTATTGATCCGTCGATAATCTGTCGGTTCTATATCCGTAGGTAATCCGTCAGTAATTACTGATGAATATTTTTTTCCGACGAAATAGAACTGACGGATTTTTTTGGTGGGAAATCCGTCGGAAATGACTGTTTCCGACAGACACCCGTCGATTTCTTCCCTCGGTATTTGCGTGTTTTCTTGTAGTGTCAGTTTTTATAATACACAGTCACATTTAGATTTTCTTTTCTCTTTCTTTTTTCACTAAAAAAATTTCATTTGATCACATTGGTCGCATACAAAATTCGGATACATACAAAACTAGACTAAAACCGACTATCACAACACAATATCAGAAACAAAGCCCTAACAATGGAAACAATCAAACAACAACAAAATAATATGAAAGGGAAACAATATATACTACAAGAACCAAAGATCGCACTCAGAACCACAACTCAAAAAGCCTCCACAACCAAACCGAAAGAACCATTTAACGTCGATAGCGGAAAGAAATAAATGAGTCGCAAAGCCTCACTCTTTTAATGACCACGCACGAAACCAACCAAGAACCACTTCAACTTAACCAGAAACCAAAGCCAGACGAGAAGAAGAACCAGAATCCAAACCACCACATAGTACCAAGCCAACTGAGAGCACCAAGAAAGCAAAGTCACAAGACGAAACCTTGAACACCGACTAGGAAAAGACACCAAAGAAGACCCTCCATCTTACATGCAGACACAGTTAATATTGCCTAAGCCACTTAAAGACCAAGACCATACACCTCCTCGCAAGAGAAGACTAGAGAGACTAACTCATTGTGGCGTCGGAAACTTCAACCCAAGACCACAAAGCCGAAGTAAAAAAGATAGTAGGTGGTGCCACAACGACCCAAATCCAAGAGACAAACCTTCAAAACGGAACCAATCCAAACTCGAGACACCAGCAGACGAAGACCCGAGGAAGCAAAGCCGACCAAGATTCTAAAAGCAATGAATAAAACAGAAGTCAAGACCACAATAGCATAAAGCTAGCACACATGACTTAATCAACGATAAACAAAAATACTCACAAAAAAATATTAAGTTTAGTAAACTTATTTTTTCAATTTGGATTTAGGTTCAGATCGGAAATTATATCCAAAAATACTTAATCTTAATCCTTTTTATATAACCAATTCTGGTTGGAATTGAGTTTTTTTGGATCAAAATCAGATTTTTATTTAGATATTTACGTCCAACCCTAAATAACACTGGGTTTACAATGGCAACAAAAAACAATAAATACAATGTCTTGCGTCTGGAAAACGTTTCTGTGACAGCTAATTTTATTTAATTTTTGTATGTGGAAAAAACAAAATTAATTGCAAATTTTCTCTGAATCAAAAAATGCATCTGTATCTGCAAAGATGGAGAAGAGGAAAAAAACTAGAACAACAGTTAATCTGCTAGTAATAACTGTTTGTCTGCAGTATCATTCCAAGAATTGTCAGCATTGACCAGCGAAGAGAACGTAAATAGCCGAAACCAAAGCCTCTCAACTAACAATTGAAACTATTTTACTATTGTATTGTACATGCATTTATCTATTAATTCGAATCTCACATTATCCACGTGACAACGACCTTTCTACATGTACAGGTCCATGTATAAATACGTGTATGTATGATATTTTAGACAGTTAACGTCGTTAAATAATTGTTTTTCATATTATTGGTCGTATCTCACATTGAACATGTGGATGCAAGACCTTCGTATATATCCTTTTTTATCATAGCCGGAGACTGAATTATTACAAATAACTATAAGGTATAAATACAAGGAGAACATAAACTATCAATCAGTACCCCAATATAAAAGTTTTTCAATATATGCAAATACTTAGCAACGACCCTATTTGGGTTTGTCCGGCGAAGAACATGGTGCAGATTCATCCTGTCCAGTCATTACCGGTGGACTCCGGCGCCGGTGAAAATATGAGTTCGCCGTTCTTGACGATGGAGCAAGAGAGTTTCACGATTTGGATGAGATCTCTGGTGTTCCAGAGCAAAGGCTGCACAGTTTTTGATTCCAAAGGAAACATAATTTATCGAGTAGATAATTATGATTGCAAGAGTTGCAATGAAGTTTACCTTATGGACTTATATGGAGAGGTCCTCTTTACGTTACGTGAAAAGGTAATAAATATTTCACATATGTAACGTTATTATATCCTTACACAAACTTTTTGAGACTAGCTAACTTTTTTTATGTGTATACAGAAATTGGGATTGTACAAATCTTGGGAAGGACATAACTCAACCGGAACAAAATTTCAACTAAGAAAGAATATCAAGATTTGGCCAACAGGTTCGTCTTACAAAGTTGAAATGGGATCCAGCATAGATGATCAACACTCTTATTATAAAATTGTTAATCGTGGATCGGTTTTCACAATCGAAGATACATCGGGAAGATTAATGGCTGAAGTTAAAAAGAAACAATCTGATATTAAGGGTTTAAATTTTGGAGAAGATGTCTTGACAATGATCGTGGAACCACGAGTAGATCATTCTTTCATAATGGGTATTGTTGTAGCTTATGGTCTTCTCAAATGTAAATTGTGAAAAGAAAAGAAAAAATGTTGTGGGGAGAAATAAAACAGGTTGCCTTCTAGTTTCTCTCTCTACCTAATCTCTCTGGCATCTTTCTAAAACCGTCCATCAACAGCCTTTAGCTCCGGCCGTCGGGTCACGGCATCACCTTGGACCGATGGCTCGGTTACTTTTGGTGTGATATATTTTTCGGTTTTGTTAGGCTTTTTCTAATAATCGGGTAAGAATAGCTACTGTTCCGTTTTTGTTTTTCGCCGCTTTCAGTGACCTGTGCTTTCAAATTTCATCGGACTTAAGTTCTCCAGGTTTTTCCAAGATTTTCTCGATTTGATCGTGGTGGTTCTATCTTGTCGCTAAAGCAGACAACTCTCGCTCCTCAACATCTCGTTTTTGTGGGAAATTGTTCCGAGTCGTGTCTCCACCTCACGATTTCGCGGCGTGTTGCGATCGAACCGGATCTGGTTTGGAACAACTTTATTGTGTTAGTATATTGGGCCTCGGCGGAAGAAAAGAATCCCTGGAGCAAGCAGCGACTTTAAGGCGTGAAGGTTCAATCGTTCTGGTTCCTTTCCGACAAATCTTTCAACCGGATGAAGTCGACATATTAATCTGAGAGACAAACCTCCAGACCGGAACCACTCCAAACTCGAGACACCAGCAGACGAAGACCCGAGGAAGCAAAGCCGACCAAGATTCTAAAAGAAGGGACTAAAATGGAAGCGAAGACCACGATCACAAAGTTAGCGCACATGACCTAATCCACGATAAACAAAATTACTCACAAAAAAAGATTATTAAGTTTAGTTAACTTATCTTTTTCAACTTGGATTTTGATTGAGATCGTATATTATATCCAAAAATACTTAATCTTAATCCTTTTTATATAACCAAATCTGGTTGGAATTGAGTTTTTTTTTTAATCAAAATCAGATTTTTATTCAGATACTTACGTCCAACCCTAAAGAACACTGGTTTTACAATGGCAACAAAAAAACAATAAATACAATGTCTGGCGTCTATAAAACGTTTCTGTGACAGCTAATTTTATTTAATTTTGTATGTGAAAAAGACAAAATTAATTGCAAATTTTCTCTGAATCAAAAAATACATCTGTATCTGCAAAGATGAGAAGAGAAAAAACTAGAACAACAGTTAATCTTCTAGTAATAACTGTTTGTCTGCAGTATCATTCCAAGAATTGTCAGCATTCACCAGCGAAGAGAACGTAAATAGCCGAAACCAAAGCCTCTCAAATAACAATTGAAACTATTTTACTATTGTATTGTACATTCATTTATCTATTATTCGAATCTCACATTATCCACGTGACAACGACATTTCTACATGTACAGGTCCATGTATAAATACGTGTATGTATGATATTTTAAATAGTTAACGTCGTTAAATAATTGTTTTTCATATTATTGGTCGTATCTCACATTGAACATGTGGATGCAAGACCTTCGTATATATTTTTTTATCATAACCAGAGACTTAATTATTACAAATAACTATAAGGTATAAATACAAGGAGGTTTGGTAACTATCGAGTAGATAATTATGATTCCAAGAGTTGCAATGAAGTTTACCTAATGGACTTATATGGAGAGGTCTTGTTTACGTTACGTGAAAAGGTAATAAATATTTAACATATGTAACGTTATCATATCTTTTTTTTTTTTTTTTTGATAATCCAGGGAGGATCCCAGACCGAGGTCCAGACTAATCTCCCTGGGCGTTATCATATCCTTACACAAACTTTTTGAGACTAAATAACTTTTTGTTAGAGTATCTTCAATGTTCAATTGCATTTTTCATTCCAAAATGAAAAAAATGCAAAATGCAATTGGAATTTTCTCCAATATATTATTCTATATTTCATTTTAAATTGAATATTTTAAATATATTTTTCTTTTTCTATTTCATTATTAATTGTAAATCATACACATTTTCTTCAAAACTTACAATTTGATCCATTTATTTTTTTTCTTTTCAAAACTTTCATAAATTATTTTAATATTTAAATTTAACTATTATAATATAAAGAAAAACACATTACATTATACATAAATAATAAAACAAAGTAGATTTTAATTTAGTCATTCTCATTCAAATATTTTTTTCATAAGTGATCAACTAATGCGTTTCGAAGTGAAAAATGAGCGTTTTTATCTTTAATTTTTCTAAATCGAGAAGAAAATTTTGGAACCGAGTATTATCGTTCACTAAATGTCTAATCGTTGTTGTACTAAATTTAATTTCCGATGTTTTATTTTCAGTATTTAAAATATTTTAAATTTGATATGTTTTGTTACGTATTCTATTTAAATAAAATGTTATTTGCATTTTTATTTTAGAAATAAGAGTGTTTTAGTAATTATAACTATCAATAAAAAGAAATCATCATAAAAAATTTATTTATATCTTAAAGTAAAAATATTTAAAATTTGAAAGACTGCTTTATAAATAAAAAAGTTCAATTGCAAAATGCAATTGAAAATTAGATGGTTCTATATTTGGAATCAAAAGTAGCATTATGCCATTTTGCAATTGAAAATAAGATAGGATTGAAGTAGATTTTATTCTAAAATGGAATTTGGCATCTAATTTGGCACAAGGTTGGAGATGCTTTTATGTATATACAGAAATTGGGATTATACAAATCTTGGGAAGGACATAACTCAACCGGAACAAAATTTCAACTAAGAAAGAATATCAAGATTTGGCCAATAGGTTCGTCTTACAAAGTTAAAATGGGATCCGGCATAGATGATCAACATTCTTGTTATAAGATTGTTAATCGTGGATCGGTTTTCACAATCGAAGATAGATCGGGAAGATTAATGGCTGAAGTTAAAAAGAAACAATCTGATATTAAGGGTTTAAATTTTGGAGAAGATGTCTTGACAATGATCGTGGAACCACAAGTAGATGCTTATGGTCTTCTCAAATGTAAATTGTGAAAAGAAAAGAAAAAACGTTCGGGGGGGGGGGGGGGGAGAGAAATAAAACAGGTTGCCTTCCAGTTTCTCTTTACCTAATCTCTCTCACCTCTTTCTAAAACCGTCCATCCACCGCCTTTAGCTCCGGCCGTCAGGTCACGGCATCACGTCGGACCGATGGCTCGGTTACTTTTGGTGTGATATATTTTTCGGTTTTGTTATAGGCTTAGCGACTAAGTAATTTAGCGACGAAGGATTAGTGACTAACTACTTTAGTCGCTAATTTAGCGACTAAATAGCGACTATTTACGTAGTCACTAAAACCATGTTTTCTTGTAGTGTTAGGCTTTCTCTAATAATCATGTAAGAATAGCTATTGTTCCGTTTTTGTTCTTCGCCGCTTTCGGTGACCTGTGCTTTCGAATTTCATCGGACTTAAGTTCTCCTGGTTGGTCCAAGCTTTTCTCGATTTGATCATGGTGGTTTTATCTTGTCGGTAAAGCAGACAACTCTCGCTCATCAACATCTAGTTTTTGTGGAAATTGTTCTGAGTCGTGTCTCTTCCTCACGATTTCGCAGCGTGTTGCAATCGAACCGGATCTTGTTTGGAACAACTTTATTGGGTTAGTATATTGGGCCTCGGCGGAAAAAAGAATCCCTGGAACAAGCAGCGACTTTAATGCATGAAGGTTTAATCGTTCTGGTTCTTTTCCGACAAATCTTTCAACCGAATGAAGTCGGCATATTAAATTGACGGTTTCAAGGTTATCCATCGATGCCGGCGACTCGCTATCTCTCCGGCGCTGCTATGCATGTCAGAATTGTTGTATTTGTGACGTGTGTTTGTGACGTGTTGAGCTGAATGGGCCGTGTTTAGGCCACTTTATCCTGTTTTCACACCTTATAATTGTTCTAATTTGATCAGTAGAAATGTTTCTCATTGAGCATGTTTCAATCGAAGTTATAGACGACAAAAAATGTTGGGGTGAGATTGAGTTCTTTTGTAAATTAGTGCGGTAAATGAGAATACACAAATATTCAGAGAGCCAGGAGATAATGGGTATGTTTGTTTGTCAGACGCAGAAGACATGCGGCTGCGGCTGCGTCTAAAATATGTTCGTTTGAGAGACGCAATCTCTTGCGGCTACATCTAAACACTGCGGTATGCGTCCGGAATTTTTGACACCTAGAGAAATTCATTGTCCCGGTTGGAATTGCTTGCGTTTGTGTATGCGTCTACAGTAAAACGCGCATCTAACAAACGAACAAACCTGCGGCTGCGGCCAGACGCACGTCTGTCAAACGATCAACAATTGTTGCGTCTGACCGCAACGTCTAGCCGCAGGCCACATCCCTCTGCGTTTGACAAACAACAGAACCAATGTTTAATTAATTACGTTTTTAAGAAGAGTTAAACGTCATTACAAGCATAAACCCAAAATCTCTTACCTACCCGAAATTGGATTGATCGACACAAAATGTGGAGAAGATCGGCGTCGTTCATCCTCGATAAACACGAGAACAACAAACCCATCTCTTTAATTCCTTCGATTTATTCTCCTCCTCCACTCTCTGCTTCAATGGCGGATGAAAACTCTAACCCTAATCCTTTTTCGGCTTACTACCAAACCCGAGGGGCGCACCATGGGATCGTTACTAGCGATTGACTAGAACAGGCACAAGCCGCCGTTCTTCACAATCTCGACCACGATCACTCGGATTCGCCTGTCGGGGGAAGACCCTTTAGCATGATTGAGGAATTCAAAAATTGGAGACAACAACCCGATTTGGCGGAGGCTGTTGCGGAGATTCGTGCTCTTGCGGTTGTTGTTAGGGCTAGCTAGTGAAGCGACTACCATGATGGAAATAGAAATCGAACTCAAGAAAGCATCTGATTCATTGAAAGTAATAGTCTTTTCTAGGAATTGGACTCAAATTTTGAATTGGTCGTTGTTGTTATTGCTTTACTCAGTCGTTCGCTTTAATCTTTAAGGACTCGACTATTAGGTTTGCAACTTTAGCATTGAGTGTTTTACTTCATTAGAACGGCAACTTAAGTGTAGCTTGTGGCGTAAATGGTAGAAGTGATCGTGGTATTGCATTGAGCCTGTATGAGATCTTGTAGACTTGTGAATTCTTCTTGGCAATGTGTTCAGCGAGTTTCTTTATTTTGATGGATTGTTTCTGGCTGTATTTTACCTCTTCTGCGAGGCTATATCCTCTTCGTAGATGCAGATTAATAGGATCAAATTCTCATATGCTCTTTGACTCAAAGTCAAAGTTTCGTCTACTCTCACTTAATATGTCATACTCCTTACTCTTCTTCTTTTAATGTTATTCCCATTCTACCCTTAATGAACTAATAAAAAATTCTAAATAAATCAATTAAATCAACCAATCAAACATAAGCTTATCTCTCCTCCTCATGACCCCCCTCTCTCTCTCATGTTCAAAATCGAAATCCCAAACCCGAAACCCGATTTCCTCTCATCCCTCTCTCCGAATTCAACCATCCCAGCCACTTCTATTTGGATTCCGGTTAACCCAGGTTAGTTCTTCTCCTTTCTTGTCGTCGTTCCTCTCTTTTTCCCTTTTATTCTTGTTTTAATATGGGCAATTGAGAATTGAGCTGGATTGAGCTTCAATGGGGAAGCTAGTTTGGGGAATGAAGCTCGATTGGGGAATGAAGCTCGATATAAAATTTGGGGGCAGAAATTAATGAACATTGGGTTGTCAACCTTGTTTTCTTGGTGAATTAGACAACTGAATTGATAATAAATTGAAATCAGTGGTTAAATCGTACTGAATCGTATTGTTGTTATCGTTTTTGGCGATTTTGGTCTGAAGAAAATATGGTTTAACTTAGTAAAACTTGGTAATAATAGAATTGTAAGAACTGGTAAAACTAGGAATTAATATAATGCTAGAACTAGTACAACTTGGTAATACTACGATAGTAGAACTGGTAGAACTTGGTATTATTGTTGAAAATCTGAGTGCTAATGCATATTTTTATGTCATTTCCAGAAGAGGATAGGTTCTCCTTTCACAAACATACATTTTGATTTTGAAGGACATTATTCAAGACCGGAGATCACTATGAATGGATTCCAAGAGAAGCTCGGTTGTATGGTCTAATATCGTTTAAGACATCATCTATGGAGGAGATACGATTCGTTGTTAGTGGATAGGATGCAGAAAGAT